>VZTN01021071.1:911359-975364 GCA_013400515.1 Erpornis zantholeuca
CCCTCCCCTTCCTGGCTGTGTGCTTTAACTAATTACCCTGTAAAGCTTTTGGTGCTTACTGGGGTCTTCCATGTGCCAATTAACTCTGAAATGCATTGGGAAAAAAGGGGAGAAGGGTGATAGTGTCACAGTAAAACATTAATGAGCTGAGCTGGTGGTGAAGATGTGGCATTGCTGAGGGGAGGTGGGAAGAAGAAAGATCTGCTGGCTTCAGACAGGGCCAGCCAGACGTTAGATTGGCTCAGGTATTCTGGACTCAGCTGGTCAACTTGAGGGAAACAAGTTGAAATCTCAGAATGGGCCCCCAGTCAGCCAGCACCCTGCTCAGTAGTATCACTGGGTGTAAGAAGGATGCTTGGAATGCACTATGGTTACCCAGCATTCCGAAAGAAGTACATCCCAATGAAAGTTTTGCAATGATGCTTGTGTCTCTTTATACTTTATGAATTGCTCTGTTACAGGTACTAATTTCAGGGTCTAAGTATTTCATATATGCACTGATCTCTGAAAACCAGACCCTTACTTTTATTACTGAAACTAGAATAAAAGTTCCTATTTTCACTTCTGCCTGGAAATTTGCAGAGGAGGAGTACAAAGGCAACTAACCTTTCCATATATTCCAGATATCTAGCAAGGAAATTCTTCTATCTGTGGGCAGAAAAGACATTTGGACAACTTCTCCCTTCCAAAGCCAGGTAGATAAAATTACAGAACTTGGGTGTAGGTTTTTTTGTTTTTTCAGTTTTTTTTATTGGCTTATTGGTAAATCATTGGGCTAAGAGAGTACTGGCTGCCAGAAAAATATTTGGATGTATTTTGAGATCGCTTGAAGGTTTTCTTTGGGTACCTTTCTTGCTCTTGCTTTTTTAATAATCATGATTAAGCTTTTATTAGCCAAATTCATAGGAATTGTATTTGATAAAGTTGAACAGTATGTGCGTGTAAATGATGGGATATGATTAGGATACCTGCTTTAAATTTAACAATCTCCCAAAGTTATGATGACAGAGATTTCACAGAATATTCTGAGTTGGAAGGGATCCACAAGGATCATTGAGTCCAACTCTTAATATGAAATTCAGTTAATATTACTATTAGCCATGTTGTTCTTAATGTATATCTATATGTGTTTGGTATTTGCTTGACTTGGAAATACCTGTGGCAGATAATTCATTTCTGCTGTCAGTGTTCTGTGAGCTACTGAAACCCCATGCTTTGATATTCATTTCTTGTTTTGCATTAATTTGCATGTTTATTCTTGCTTGACCACACCCATGGGAACTGAAGCAGTTCCCAGTGGGAAGACTTGCATTTGGAGTAAGATCATTAGGTCCTTAGTTGTTCAGTTTCATTTTTCTGTATCAAATATATTTTGTTTCTGCCTTAGCTGGTAAACCGAAGTTGTCCTGTGAACCTCACCATTTCTCTTGTCCTGTCCACTGAATTGGCACTACTTTGGCTGTCTATAAATTCAGCACAATGATTAATTTATTTTTTAAGGGAAATAGATTTTATGAAGACCAGCAAGGAGCATAAGCAATAATGAATTGCCTTTCTAGATTTAAAAGTCCCCAGTTCTCCATAGCTTTAATTTGCAATACTTGTTAATGCATGTGCAATGCTGTTAATGCACCAAGTAAAAAAAATCCCAAAACTTATAGCTCATTTCTTTCTTTTTTTTTTTTTTCTTTCCTTTTCTGCATGAGTGCTTGGAATGACTTAGCAGCGTGGCTTGGGGTAGGTGGCTGTGAATTGCAGTTTGTGAGGGGATTGATGTGTTTCACTGAGACACCTCTAGGGCCTAATTCTGCTGTTACTACACGATGGAAACATCAAAGCATTATAAAATCTGATGTAGCTTTTGTGTTTATTTATACATATATAGTATTTTATGTTAAAATAGCAAAGAACAAAATCAGAAAGGAAAATACATGTATTATCAACTGTTCTGGTTGTTAGAATAGAACACAGAACTGAGGATAAAAGATGTGAATAGGTCTAAAGTCAACTGGCACTGTGATGTTTGACGAGTTAACAATGTCTGTCTTTTCTTCCTTGTCTTTATGTGAAGTATTTACAGTCAGTGAAATGATTGCTTCTTGCAATACTTCACAGAGTCTTCAACTAAAGTCTCACAGTAGGGTAGTGGTTTTAAATGCAATTAGATGTTGTTAGGCTAATCAGGTACCTGGAGAAGAGGTGGTGTAATCTTCATTGAAATTGATTTGTGGTCACTCTGGAAGCCTGTATGATGTTTCCCTTGTCCAAATCTTTCAACTATTTAGGTGCTTTTATGACCAGAAGATTCTTCAAAACACTTCTGGGGAGTGGAAGGAGCAGTGGACAGTTCTCAGAGACAGGAGGCTCAGTCTCACAGCAGACAACCATTACAGGTTAGTGAAGTGACTTCCCGTTGGGGTATGTCTGAGAAATTTTCCTTAGGTTCTGAGGGAGTTTTTAATACCAGTAAGCAAGTGACTTCCATGGTACATCTAGGCCAAGAACAATGTTTTCATTGCTTATTTCAATATTTTATTGAATAGCACGTTTTTAATTTTTCAGACATTTGCTCCTTAATTTGATGTTCAAGGCTTGGAGAGCCTATGTATGCCAGCAGCAAGGAAAGAGGAACAAGTATTATATTGCAGAGTCTCACGGTAAGTGAAGTCATGGTAATTACCAGGATTTGGGGACATACTGAGATAAGCATTTCGATGGGAAATATTTACTGGAATCTGTGTCCCCTGTGCCTGTTTGCACCCGGAGCTCCCCCACCCCATGACAGTGCTGTGCTTGCAGGAGCAGATGGCAGTGGGGTTCTGTTACAGGGGTGTAGCTATATAGTTGTTTAGGGATGCCAGTGAATAAGCTTAAGGGCCTCTCCATCTGCTCTGGATTGCACTTTTGTTTTTGAGGGGGTGGTTTGGTTTTTGTTGTTTGTGGTTTTTTTTTTTACTTAATCACAATATGTTTTCGAGTAGATGTTTTGTGATAGAATGTGTTATTAGAGTTCTCTATCAACTGTTGCTATAGACATTAGATAGTAATTCCCTGTGGTTTTAACTGCACTTATTTAAGGTCTAATGACTGTTCCTTCCAGCTTGTGTCTTGCAATTGAAAGAAGCTGGAACTTTTGAAGTGCCCTTTGTCTTGTTGTGTAGGTTCTTTGCTCTGCAAGGGATTTGACTTGGAGCTGTCTATGCTGGTAGCAACTTTCTTGGGTTTGGGGAATATGTTTTGCTGAAGGGAGGTTGACCCTTGTTTAAAGAAGATACTGTGGTTTTGTTCTGTGCTGATTTGCAGAAAAAGTTAACTGGTCTCTTTGCGTATGAGCCGTAGGCTCAAAATGTCCTAGAGACTGGCACCTTTGGACACAAACTGACACGCTATCCAGACTTCCCTTCTTATGAGTAAGGCCAGAGTATTTACAGCAGAAGCTGTGTGTTACTTAGTCAAAAATAGAAAAAGCTGACCCGTTTCAAGGTTAATGCTTGATTCACTAGGAAATGCTAAAAGAAAATAAGTTTGGGGTTTTTTTATGTGTAACTGTGAAGTGGCATAGAATCAGTGATGGATTTTTCTAAAAACTTTGCTTCAATAGTGTCAGTTCTGACAAGCCAGCCTGCTGTAAGGAGAAAGTGTGGCCCACTGCATAAAGTGGTAGACTGGAATTTGTGACACCACTTCTGTTTTTAGCTGCATGACCAGCCTGCTAAATAAACTTGACTTATTTCTGGTTGATTTCTCTGCTTGTAGTAGAGAACAGCTCTTGAAAAGCAACTGATGAACCTGATGAACTTTTTTTTTTTAAACCAAACCAAAGAAAATCCTCTAATTCTTACCCAGTATGGTCATTACACTGAATATGATTCTGCAGTTATTTCCCCTGTAAGCACTGAAGACAAAGTGATTATCGGCCATTGTCCAATAATTCACGCTGCTCTGAACAAGTGGAATGGACGGTGCTGTCAGCGATTCTGAGACTTCTCACTCACACCCTCGACCAGGGGGAGGGTCACTGTCATTTCAGGGTTTCCCACAAGGTGTCCCTGCAGGTTGAGAGCACAGGAGTCAGGGGTGACCTGTGATGAAGTGGTTAAGATGTGCCAGATTTCTGTGTGAACTTAAGATGCTGCTGTTTTTTGTCGTACACAGCAAAGAAGCAAACTATGCTCAGGACCTGGCAGCACTGGCTGGTTTATGTTGCTGTTCAAAGGACAAAACATGGGATGCAGTCTGTGGCACTGGCATTCAGGGAAAGAAGCTGTTTGCGGTAAGGACGGAATACCAACAGGCAGAGAGGCACTGATCATAAGGCTATGGCTTTTATCTGTGTTATTTTTTCCTGCAGTGACTCTGTTCAGTGTTTTATTTTTTTAAGAATTCTGTTGCTTTCTGGGATGTGTGAGTTTTTCTGGCACACCCATAGACCGTGAATTTAAGAGACCTTATATAGCAGCCTGCCAATACCTAATGGGAGCCTACAGGAGGGTTGGAGAGTGACTTTTGCAAAGGCATGCAGTGAGAGGACAAGGGGGAATGGCATTAAGCTGAAAGAGAGTAGATTTAGATTGAATATTAGGAAGAAATTCTTTACTGTGAAGGTGGCGAGGCACTGAAACAGGTTACCTAGAGATGTTGTTGATGCCCTATCCCTGGAAGTGTTCAAGGTCAGGTTGGATGGGACTTGGAGCAACATGGGATAGTGGAAGGTGTCTCTGCCCATGGCAGGGGCTTGGAACAAGATGATGTTTAAGGTCCCTTCCAACCCAAGCCATTCCAGGTTCTTTGAAAACGTTGTTCATATGTTTTTCCAGTGAGATGAAAGTGATTTCTTGCACCAAATTATGGCACCTGTGTTAGAACTTGTCTGTAATGTTGTTTTGGCAGCATTTCATGGGCAGTGTGGAGAAGACAACACTACCAGAAATGCTCTGGACATAAAATGAATATTTTGGCTCTGCAGCATTGGGCCCAGAGCCTGCAATTTCGAGTAAGTCTCAAGAGCTTCAGCTACTGCCATTTCTAATGTTTAAGTTGCACACATGTGAAAATGTTGCAGATGAATAAAAATTAGGCCTTGTACTCATTTACTTTGCAGAGTGCAATACTTAAAATGGAATAGCATGTCAGTACATGGGGAAATGGAATGAAACTGTGTTAGGGCAAGTTCAGATTGGACATTATGAATAGGATCTTCCCTGAGAAGGTGGTCAGTCCCTGGAACAGACTCCCCAAGGCAGTGGTCACAGCACCAAACCCGTCAGAGTTCAAGGTGCATCAAGTCCAACTTCCTGCTTCTTGCAGGACTACTTAAAACTAAATCAGATGACTTAAGAGTGTTTTTCAGATGGTTAATCTTAGCTGAAGTGAAAACAGCATGGGTTTCTTTCTTTCTTTCACTGAAATGGTGGCTTTTTGTCCATTTCATTAAAAAGAAGGGATGGTATTTAATTTGACCTGCACTGTAAGATGTAACGTGGCCTGTTTTAGGGCAGTATTCTGCTAAGGAAAGAAACTTGTGACTTGGGAAGTCTTATCTCATGGCGTGATTCCCTTTTATATAAAAATACTCTGAAAGAAAGCTTGGTGGCAGAAGAAGAGAATTATATTGGTCTTTCAATGGGAAAAAATGTGAAAGTATTTAAAAATGTGAAAAACAAGTTTGCTTTTGACATCTTTGACCATTTCTATGCTGACATTCCTTTGGTGTTTGTTTGGGTTTTGTTGGTTTTTTTTCCCCCTCTTACGGGGAGAATCTCATTGCTCATGGCTTTCACCTTTAGAACTTAAATGGAATTTCCTACTGTGTGTTTGTTCTTCCTCTCCATCTCTTTGTTCTATTTCCCTAATCTTGTCTGTTTTTTCCTGTTACTGCCCTTGCTCCTTAATTGTTGCTTCAGGCTTGGTTGCAGTGGCAAGAGCTGTATTTATACACCCAGAATGAGAAGCAGAAGGACACCAGGGCGGTAACTCACCGTCAGCACTGGGAATTGAAGAGATGCATGGGAGCATGGCTGGGATACCTGGACCTCAGCAGAGTAAAGAAATGCCAGAATGGTGAGTGAAAATGGTGAGGTAGGACAGAACAGGGCTCAGCCCCCTTGTTTAGGGGGCACAGTGATGGTTTTTTCTGTTCTAGGAGACACTGTGATGTCTCTGCCCACGAGGTCATGAGGTGCAGCTCGGGCTATACTCTGACAGGCCTGCTAGCTCAGCTCATATGCTGACCTGTCAGGAAGATCACCTGCTTTCCATGTGATTTACAAAAAAATGCTTTACAATTCCCTTGATGAAAACTTGCATATTGTCTATTATATTTTGACTGTGATACCTGTGAGATGGATGTATTCAAGACTTTGATCAGTCAGTCTGTGGATTTTCTTGGATTTTCTTCTTCTTTTTGATAATCAGTCAAATCACAACTCCTATAGGATGGTAAAGATTATTGCACCAGTTCTTTTGTTTCGTCCCTTGAATGGGAATGATTTCAGATATTTGTATGAATTGCTCTTTGATTGGTGGCAGTGGAAAGGAATCTAGCTTGGATATGTAGGAACTAGTAATAGGGGTATGCTGAAATGTAAGCAGGCTTGAGTATGTTGAACAAGTAATACAGTGTCCTAACTTCCCTTTCTTAAGATAGTACAGTAGGTTACTGCTTTAAAACTGCCTTTGTGCTCAATAGGAAGAATATGATCTGTACCTGAGCATTAATGTGAATTCTTGTAACCATGTTTCAGTGTGAGAGCTTGTGTCACTTCTGAACCAGTGGTCAGATGCTAGGATCTCATCTGATACAAATAAACCTGTGACAGAATAAGCCATGAGTGATTTGTGTTTGTGTCCTAGAGTTGGCCCAAGAGTTTCACCGAAGCAGGACCCTCCGGAGGTGCTTCTCTGATTGGCAGCTGTCATGGGAGTGCAGGAGAAGAATGCATGCTCACCAAAGGGACCTGAAAAAACAAGCAGCAAGGATTACCTTATGGAGAGTCTTTGCACACTGGAAGCACTGTATCCAATCTGTGTTTGGTCCCTAGCAAAGACAAGTTAGAAGCATCCCCGCAGGGGAAAGATCCAGTTAGTAAGTAGGAATGTTGTGCAGTAGCGCGAGTGACAGTAAACATGTTGTCATTAGATAGGTGTATGTAATGCCATACTAACAATTCATTAAAATGTTGTAATTACAGTATATTAGCAGCTAAGAGCCTGCAGAAGATAATTTATGGTTGTTATTTAAGAGCGAATCAGAAACCTGTTGTGATAAGCCAGCAGAATGTAAAAGTTTGACTGTGGTCAAAACTTTTGCAGATAACAGTGCTGGAAATTCAAACATTGAAGCAAATTTAGATGGAGATGTAGTGCCCCTCTGTAGGGCATGGTTGTTTCTGTGTAAAAGATACTTTAACTCAGTGGCAGATGTTGTCCTGTGTGTGGAAGAGGCTCAGCAGCGTGAGCTGGCTGAAAAGCACTACAAGCATTACCTATTGGTAAGAGCACTGTTGCGTGGCGGATGACAGGGGCTGTGGAATGTCCCTGTAATACTGACAGCGGTGTGTGGGTGAAACACCAGGTTTCCAAATTACAACTATTCTGGAATCTGCCAGTTGAATCCAAATGGGGAAACTGTGCTGCTCTCCAGAACAGCTATTCTTCCAATTGGGAAACTGGTGAAGTAGATTCATCTTGAGGGTGTTGGGTTACCTGCTCCCTGGCTATTCCACCATGAGATTGATTTTCTTTTCTTATGCTGTGTGCTACAAGAATTACTTTTTCTTCTCTGCACTAATGTGTGCATGCTGCTTTTCACATGCTGCTTGTTTCTGCCCCCACTCAAGGGATTCTAGGATTGTAGACCAGTTCTAAATTATCTGATTTGGATTACACGTGAAAGTTGTGTTTATTTCTTGTCATTACAGGAACGTGGCTTTAAGGGTCTTCGGCAGAATGTCCTGGACACTCGTCTTCAGCGAATGAGAACAAATCTGTCATCCTGTCAGCATCGAGTTACAGTGAGTTTGACTTTGGTTCTTATGTTAGTTTGTCTTGAGCTATCCCATTGACTTCCACTGTCACTTACAAAGTAAGTACTTTTTTTATTACAGCAGTGGCTTTGTACTTAAATACTAAAAGACTCAGAAAATCTCCTGTATGAGTCAGCTGCCATTCTTAGATACGTTATTTAATTTTTTTGTTTCCCTGTGTTTATGGTGGATTTTTTTCTTTTACCAGAAAATCTTGTAGGAGGTTATAAAGTTTGGTATATGAAGCAGTGCAGAAGGCAACCATTGCCGTATGCAGTTTCAGTAGGACTTTAATTTCTTTCTTTGCATTCTTCTCCTCACTTGATATCTTTGGGGGGTTTTGTGTCTTGTTTTATTTCAGGTGCTGCAGAAATTCTGGAACCGTTGGAAGTTCCGTTTGGAAGAGAAGGAGGAAGAACAGCAGCAGGCCTTAGCATCAGTGGCTCATGCCCATTATAAGTATGCAGAGAAATATTGATACAAATGTACAAATGTGGCATTTGTGGGCCTTTGGTTCTCTTCTAAAGTATTGTCATATCTTTAGGGGCATGACTTGATGGCAGTTGCTCTGGTATTTTCTGTGAATAATGAACAATTTACATCTCCTGCTTCTCTGTGGAGTGTAAGAGGGAGATTGGTTAAGCCTAGCTCTGAGTCTCATTTAGCCAGTTGACATTCCTAAAACCAGTATGTTTTCTGAAGGAGTTTTTTCCTGTGTTGACATTTTCCCTTTTTGCTTGCCAGGAGGGTGTTGATGAGAAAGGTATTTGACACATGGCTGCTGAAGGCCTGCAAGCTGCAAGAATATCGAATGGGAGAGAAGAGGGTAAGTGTAACTTTTGTACGTTGCTTAGGAAATAAAGGGGATGATTTCATAATCACCGACTGAATATGAGTTAAGATGAGATGAACTTGGCTACTGTAAATTCCCTTTTCCTTGGTGAGGGATCAAGTCTGGGGAAACAGATTACAACCAATATTTACTGATCACCTTTTTTAAGTTAAGGAGTTTGTTAATAATAGAATCAAGTTATTGTTAGAGGATAGCCATTCACATAGTTCATCGACTTATTCCATCACATTGTAAATGTGTGTGTGCGTGCTCCCTCTTGCACTGTCTTATAGTTACTTTGTTGAAATAATAATACTACTAAAGGGCTAACTCCAGCCTATTTAAGAAGTGCGGGGTTGTACTGATAAATAAGCTGCTTCTAGGTAGGTGTCCATAAAGTTTTTTACAGGGGCCTTCATTTTCTAAGGGGGTTGTGTATTTATATATGTACATAGTCCTGGAGTCTCTACATGTCACAGCCACTGTGACCTTTTATGTGGTCTCTTACACAACTCCAGGTTGACAGTAACACGTGTGGGTGTCCTTGTGCAGATATGGTTCACCATTGGTGGTGTGGGATTATCAGTTCTTGTAAATTCAACAGGACTGGTTTGTGAAACTTACTGATTCTTCAGAGTCCTTCATGTGCTATTTATCAACTTGTGTTTTTCCTCTCCTTGGCCTGTTTTTTGGAAACAGCTCCTCCATCCACATGCACACAGCTATCTGCAGAGCATATCACGTAACCTTACAGCAAAGGGGCTTTGGTGGTGTGTCCATTGCTGTTCAACCTCAGAAAAACAAACATTGGGCAGTTCTGTGCATGTCATCTCTAAGGAGTTGTTTTCTGTTTGTAGCTGGTCTGTGCTGTGCATTCATTGCCACCTTCTGTCCATTTCAGGCTGTCCTTCATTTTGAAAGGCAGGTCTTGCACCATTTCTGGTGCTGCTGGCGTAGGATAACAGCTGCACGTTTGGAGGAGCAGAAGGGCTTGGTTCGTGCAAAAGATCACTACAGTAACAGGCTGCTGCTAAAGGCCTTCTGTCTATGGAAGCAAAAGACTCAGGCAAGAGAAACAGAGTAAGAGTTTTTTTCAAACAATGATATGGAATGACCCGGTGGCAGCCTACTTTGGACAAACAGCATTTAATTCACCGTGGTGCTCACTCCTTTTTTGTGCTTTCGAGCCTATTAAGTTGTCTTTCAGTAAATGAATTACTAAAAATAACAAATAATGCACTCAAGTCTGTGCTAGAAGTGTTCAGTAATGTGGATTGCATTGTAGGCCAAATAATTATTTTTCTTATAGGAGGCTCAAGGAGACAGAAGCTTTAAGATTTCACTGTTCAAAGTGTCTGCAGCAGACTTGGAACAAGTGGAGAGAGGTGAGAGAGTTAACAGATGGGGAAGAGCATGAATTCTTTCTGTTATGTTTGAATTCCTTGTACCTGTATGGCTAGAAGTTAAATTGTTTATTTTAAACACTAGTCATTCCTAAGCGCTCCTCCCTTTTCAGGTGGATAAAACCAGTTCAGTGTGGGCGGAACAGGAACTGTGTGGGGAGGAGAGGGAATTTTCTGTTCATGTATCGAGATTTGATGAAAATGGGACTATAGTTTAGATGTTCCTGGGGAATGTAACCACAGTTGAAATTGGTTGAAATTGTCTTTAGCTTGTACTGGGTGTGTCCTTCTCAAAACTTAAGTTAGAAGTTTGCAGCCAGGCTTTTGTGTATGGTCTGTATTTGTGTACAGGTTGTAGCAAACATTGTCACAGAGTACTTTCATGCTGGGCCTTTTCCTTACCATGATATGAGGTACCAGATGTGCCTTGCACCATGTCTTGAGAATCTGTGAGAAATTTTATAGTTGGAGCTGCTAGGTTGGTGCAGACCTGTTAACTTAAATGGATTGCATTAGTCTTCAAGAGGATTCCTACAGAGGGCAGGAAAAAAAGCACCTCAACTAGGCCTTTTGGGGAAATAGCAGAGTGCTGCATCACCGTAAGTGAAAACCTATTACAGCAAGGTGAAGGATTGATGTTTCTCCAGAGACTGGGAATGGTCCTTTTCCCTCCTCTCTGCCATTGCCTCTTTTCCCTCCTTCATATGTTCGTATCTTTTGGGTTTCTTCCACTTCCTTCTTATAGTATGTGGGACATCAGCGTGAGAAATGGAGGCAGTTGGTACAAGCGGACCTGCACTATCGACACACGTTACTGGGCAAGACTTTGGCATCTTGGAAGGTAGGACAGAACAGCCTTTTCTTTGAGGCACTTGTCTTTATGTGCTGTAGTGTTTCAGTGAGAGCTGAAGAGCTGCCACACTGCTTCACTCGAGGCACGTGCACACCTTGTGTGCAAGGTAAAATGGAGGCTAGTGTATGTAGGGCTGTATCAGCTCTAGCATTACTTTTTGGAGCAGAAGAACCAAGGTAATCTTGTAGCACTGGCGAATGGTGTATCATAGCTAGCATTAACTATTGTGTAATAACTGCTTGTCACAGAAAAGCAGCATTTGCTTTCAGTGGCTGTATTTTTTCCCCCTGTACTCTACTGCCAGTGCTACTTATGAGCTGCTACTAAGAGTTTCTACATGTTGCCTCTCCTCACAGATGTTGAGGTAATTTTACTTCTCAATACTATTTCTTTTTCAGATTTACCAACAAAATGTAAAGTGTATTCTGTATCAAGTAGCTGAGAAGGAGAAACAGCATGCTCGACTGCTGCTGCGGTGAGCCTTTTCCTAGGCAGCATGAGAGAAGTGACTGCACTGCAGTCGATTAATTACTTTCTTTCACTGCCACCTTTGTAACTTTTTGAGTGTTCAGTGCTGGGAGTTGACCCTGCCATGCATTGCTGTTTCTTTGCATGCAGGTCATCTATTTAAAAGAAATCAACCTCTTGCTGTTTGCTATCTGTTTTGCTTGAATATTTTTTAAATCTCTGTTTAGTCCTGTGAGAGCCATCAGACAGCAAATTGCATCATTCCCTGTCTGTTACGGTATTAAAACAGCCTGGAAGATGCAGAGGCTCTCTTGCATTACAGTGAGGAGAGTGATTAAAGTTATTATCGCATTGCATTGGTTGTAGTTACTTTAGTTTAAATTACCTTATTTGTTTTAATGCCATACAGCTTGAGTCACTTGCAGAGCCTGGTTGGCTCAGCTGAAGCTGCTGGATTTCAGAGTGTGTTCTGTTTTGCACTGCCTTCTCTTCAGCAGAGACCTGAAGGGGCAAAAGTTGATTTGCACGACTGAGTTCAGAGATGCAGCTGGTTTTGGTTCCTTTGTGAGTAGGGAAATGCCAAATGAACAAGTGAGAATCATTCCTAATGGGTTTGTTTGTTTTTAAATTTTGTGTGTATTTTTGCCTTCAGACAGGTGCTGTGTACGTGGAGAGAAAATGCCCTTGCTCTTACACATGAATCTAAGGCAGATGAGCACTACAGGAGAGCAATCCTGTCAAAGGTAGGATCGGTACAGCAGGTGCCAAGGTCTCACTACACGTGCTGGTTCAGGCAGGGGCCAGGTAATACAATTAGAAGGATCAAAATCTTAATCTAAGAGTTACTACTAAAAGAGATCTGCAAAGTGTGAGTCTCATCTTGTTTTTGTAGGTGTCTCTGAAACTTGTTTCTGTGAGCTCATGGCTTTTTCTCTTCCTTCTTCTAATTTCTTAGAAGGAAGGGAAAGCCAGTAGTATGATACAGCATAGTAGTATTGGTGAGGTGGGGCAGGGAGGGGATGGATGGAAGAGAAGAATGCCTTGAAAAATGCCAAGGGGACCCTCCGAAATACTTCTGTATTTAATTTGTAGGAAATTCTTATTGTCCTGCTGAGCCTTATTTGAAAAATAAGGCAGAAGTGGTTATGATACCAGTGATGGGGAGAGTACATTTTGTTCCCTTCCATTGCAGTGCTAGTCTGTGTACCATCTCCTGTTTGCATTGTATCTTCAGGTGCTGCTGCAGTGGAGAGACACTGCCTGGCTACGAGCATGTCACCGCCATCTGAAGGGGACAGCTGTGGTGGAGGCCAGAAAACATTTGGATTTAGGTGAGCTGATGTAGATGTTGAACTCTCAAAATACCTCATTGCCTGTGTATGAGCCAAGGGCAGTCTGTAGCATCATGTGTACAGATGAAGTGACTGGATGGTCTGTTGGCTTACAAAGGATGTCCCCAGAGAATGGAGAGTGAGTTGGGACTCCAGTGATCTGCTGAATGCTGCTTGTGTTACTTTTGCTTCTCTGTTTGTTCCTTGTACTATATAATGGATGGTAACACTTCCTCAAAGGAATTTTCCATTACTAATTTTGAGAACCTCAGACATCTGTTTTGAGGGCAGTGCAAGTAGTCTTATCAATTACTGCTTTAGTCATTCTCTAATAATTCATACTGAAAGACTCAAACTCTGCAAGCATTTTCATGGTACCATGTTACGTTCTTGACACGAGGACTCTGAAGCACAGAGGGAAAATGATTTTCTAAAGTTTATAAAGAATGTCAGTGGCAGAAGGGGAGACTTGCAAGTCACAGGCCTGTCTGTTACATTAAGTGTTTCACAATTCTTCTTCCTGTACTGAATACTGTCAGTGCTGAGTGTTGTCCAAGTTAAATGTTGCTGAAACAGTCTGGAAGAGTAGCTGATCACTTGATGCTCTGAGATTAATAGTCTCCTTGTGGTACATGAGTTAATTTATCTTCCCCTAACAGTGTATTTACAGACCGTGTTTCTTCACTGGAAGGAATTAACGAGGGAGTCTCTGATGCTGAGGGCTCAGCACCACAGCGCAGCTGAGCACCACCAGCAGCACCTACTCCAGAAGTACCTGGTGAAATGGAAAAATTATCATCATGAGTGCCTTGGGAAAAAGGTGAGAAGGATTAGCAACCTCTTCGGCCTGTGGGAAGTTATGAGTGTGGAGGAACACACTGTATTCCCTGGTGAAGGGAATGGCAGTCTTGGCTGAGAAGGAGCATGACAACTTTGTGTACTGGGGAGGAAGGAGCATGGTTGTGTCTTGCCTGCAGAAACTTATAGAAGTAACAAACTTAAGGAGACAACCCGAGCTTGCCAGGGTGGGACCATTTACTGCGAATGAAATCCTTGCTGGTCTTGTAGATTTCTGCAAATGGGTTACACTGTAGGGCACTTGGGTGTTGAGGGTGGCCTCAACAGAGCAAAGGGAGGGTGATAAAGGCTGTTTGGTAGTTGATCTAATAGCATTTGGCTCAGATAGATGGGGTTTGTCTGCAAGTGACTCATTATTTTGGTTGCCTTGCAGCTGCTGAAGAGAAGGGGAGATGAATTAATGACTCATAGACTTTGCTCTGCTTCCTTCTCTTGCTGGAAAACTCGGGTAAGGAATTTTGCTCTGAGTAGATACCTAGCTCCTTGCTAGTCATTCTCTCTTCTCTTTTATATTCCATTTATACAAGGACTAGGAAAACTTTGTTGAAACATTTTCAGGATTTTTCAGTTCAGCTAGCACAAGGGACACCTTGCCATAGACTGGGTGAACTGAGTAGATTTTTCTGCTCTGGCTCTGCCATCACTTCCTCTTTGCTTGATGCTTTGGCTGGCATTCCTGATGTTGGGTATGTCAACTCCTAACCTGGTTGCTGTGCATTTTTTCCCCTAATAGCTGTTGCAGCAGCAGTGGGAAAAGCGGAAGACAGTGCAAGCATTGTGGCACTGGTCACTTTCAGTGCAGAGAAAGGTAAGGGGGTGTGCAGGGCAGGGGCAGGCAAGTGAGTTTGCAGATGTGCAGATCATGTGCAGATTTCAGTGCAGTGAGCAGAGTGCATACTGAATGTCTATTTCCTTTCCTCTTTGGGGTGCCATGTATTATTTTGGGATGCTGGAAAGCTCCCTAAAATTTCTTAGCTGATTAAAAAATGCATACATTTTTCCCCGTCTGGCCTCAGCTGACTTAAATCTCTGTCCCTCTGTCATTGTGGCAATGTCCTGCTGTTGCTGTAGCTCTGTCTATTCTTACCCAGAGGGAAGGGAGTGTTGATGTCTGCAGGGGGAGTCCCTGGCCTGGAACCTGTCTGTATAATACTTGCAGCTCCCATTGTTCCTGTTGTAGGTATTTGATGCTTGGCTCAGGTTTGCCATGGGGCAGCAGAAGAAGAAAGATGGCATTGAAAATGTCATGGGAGTTCACCACACAACTCCTTTGAGAGAAGATGTAACCTGTTCCTTGAGAATGCCTGGCACCAAACAGCTGCAGGATCAGCCCCACACCCAGCACCAGCTGGAGGTGAAAGAGCGATTGCTCAGATGTATATCCAGAACTGGGCTGCTCTGATCTCTGCTCTGTGTGTGGGGTGTGTGTTTGTGTGTATGTTCATGTATGTATCTTGGAGCTCCACATCCCAGCTGTTGTTTAGATCCTCCACACACTTCAATCTCTGTTTCAAAGCATTTCATTCAGCTAGAGCACTACAGAGTCATTGGGAATCTTTCTTAATGAAACTATTTCAAAACTGGCCAATTCCTGCCATAGACAATATTCCTCATTGAAACCTTTGCATGTGGGTCAGCTCTCTAAATTCTGTGCTAGAATGAAGCATTAGAGACTACATCTGATCCTGTCTTAGCTTTAGCATATGTGGGCTTGTGTCACTTCTGCCTGTGAGTATCAACCCAGCCCTGTGTGTGAAAAGGATGCCTGTTATTGACTGTTTTCTTCCCTCTTCTGGGCAGCGTTCCCAGCTCTTTTTCAAGTTTTCGAGATACCAGTTGTTCCATTTGCTAATCTGTAGCTTGCTGTGGTGCAGAAGTACCCAATTAATTCTCCGTACCCAATTAATTCTCCTCACCCAAATGTTACCACAGTGGACCTCTTGGTTTAGTTTAGAGAGCTGGTATGGCTGTCAGGGCATCAGAAATCTCAGTTCCTTCTCCCCAAGTGATGTGGTTCTTCCTGCTCTCAGCCATCAGATGCTCTGCTATTCTTTGTGTTGGCAGGCAGCCTACAGTCTTTACCAGTCAGTGTATTGTTGTGCTATGCTGTGGAAACAGAAGGCTCTCTCCCAGAAATTAAATAAGCCTTTTTCTTTTTTGCCACTTCTACAGAAGCAAGTGACATTGAAAAGGCCTGACGTTAGTCCTGAGACAAGAGGACATTCATCAGAGGAAGAGCCAGGGCCTTCAAAATGCAGACATCTACCACTTGATCCTGCTGATGAGAGCTCAGTTCTGTATGGCCTGCGAGTGTAAATTTCCAGTCCCTCCCCTGTTTCTCTGGCATATATGTAACTTTGCATATATGTAATCTACCTACATGTGTCTCATTTTTGTGTATCCAAGTTTTCTCACTGATGACTTAGTTCCTTGCATTCTCCTTATCTCTGACTCTGCATCATGTGGCTGCTGGTACAGTTATACAAGAGCTGCTGTGTAATGCAAGCATCAGCCCCTACATAGTGAAGGTATTTGTGACTGTACTTGCCAGTGACAGGTAGAACCAGCTCAGCTATAGGCCTTCCACTTTGTGTTTCTCAAGGTACAACTGAATTTGTGGAGCACTTGGCCATTTGTCATAAGAACAGTTACATAGACAAATATTTGAAAGATACCTTTGATGGAGAGCTTATCTTGCCCAAGTGACCTAGTGTCACTGAAGCCATCCGATGAAATTATAAACATTGAGATCCTGGTGTACAGAAGCTGAACTTTCTTCTTGCCCCTTTCTTTTCCCTGGGGGAGCTGTTCCTTTAAAGAATCCTATTGATCATGGGGCAGTTGCAAGGAAGAATTGTCTATGAAGCTTTTCAGTGCAGGACAGGAACCCTACAGGGAAGTAAGAAGGGAACTTGCTTCAAGCAAGTTTATGCTGCCAAAAGAAGAGTTTCTGCTCTATTTAGTTGTGTCACTTCCGCCACTCTTACGTGTTGGCACAACCATTCACATGGTGAACTAGATTCTCACATTAATACATGTCGAAATTTAATCTTTACGAATTGTTATTGCTTGCAAGGAGAATGTTGCAGAGCAGGGATGAATGATGAAAAAGGACTGTTTCTTTAGCTGCAATGCCAGCTTATGCCAGTTTACAACAATCATAAGCTTGGGGCATTTTTTGTTCTGTTGTACTTTTCAGAAATGCCATTCAACAAGCCATGTTACCACTGCAGAAGCCTGACTTCCCTCTGGAGTCTCTAGAAAGCAAGGAACTGCTGGGACCTCCTTTTACTAGGTAGAAAATCAATTTTAAAAGTAAAGGAAGGAGTGTGACTTAGAGTGGGCACAGTAGAAGCAACTAATGGGAGAGCTGTATGCAAGGGAATGACAAGAGTCTCCCTTTTATTTGCACTGACTGCAAAGGACAAAACTAACAGATTGCAACGTACAGTGACCTTATCCTTCCTTCCTGTACAGGTCAGAGGTGCTCTTTCAGCAAACATCTGTGAATAAATGTTCCACACAGACTGGGAACTTAATGCTGACACCTCACATGGAAGAAAGTACCTGTAAATGTCTCTCTCAGATGGGCAGTGCTGCTCCTCCCCATCCCTCTCTCACTTGTGCTGCTCTCCCCTCTCTCTCCCTGTGGACACAGGACATGCATTGTGCTGGGCAGGGGCCAGAGCTGTGGTCTCCTGCATCTTTCATGTCCCAAATGAAAGCTGGCTCAGAAAAGGTGAGTGTATTGTTGAAGGAACAATTAGTGTATGTACTGGGCTGCTGTCAGCAGGCCCATTGCTTATTGCTGTTTTCTTGTGGTTCTTCTAACTGCCCACCTAGATACTGAGCTGTTTTTCACTTGTAGTTGTCATCTTTAAAGCTGACCAAATGAAATGCATTTGAATGCCTAAGAACCGTTTACCCCTAGTCTGAACCAACCCACATGTGTATTGTACTGTATTTCATGCCTTTTTCCTGGTGGTCTTCCTAGTCAGATCTTTTTCTAGCAAGTGACGTGAGGGTGCTGCCTCTTCAGAGTTCAGAGCAGTTACAGTTTGCTGTCCACATGCAGGGATTAAAGAGAAACTCAATTCAGGGGCAGTGGGTGTGTCTGAGAGCTTCAAAAAATTGAAATTCACTTAACCTGCAAGTAGGTACTTGCATTTTGAACTCCTTGTTCCACACAGAATGGGAAGTTTTAATCATGGTGAAATATCTCCATGCTAGAGATCAAAGAGCTCATCTTTTAAGCTCTGCTTCTTCTGTGGGATTTTATGAGAGGGGCTCAGCACCTACAGGAGTTGTCTGAGTGGGAGTAGGACTAAACAGGTCAGGGACATCCTACTTGTAGGGCTTACTTAAGAAAACCCTTTGAGGAAAAACCCAGTATTCATTCTGATGTTCTAGAGAGGAGGTCAGCCTGTGAATGGTCACAAAGGAGCCCATTCCCAAGACTCTAAACAGAATTTTGTGGAGAAGAAATTGCGACCAAATTTGCAGCCACATTTGCTGTCACCTGCAGACTTGGTGGGAAAAGGGAGTCACCAGACTGCAGGTAGGTCCTCAGATCTGAACTGTAGCATTTGTTCATCCTCCTCTCTAATCTGTGTGAGACTGCAAGTCACTGCCACAAAATGTATGGGAGACAGGGCGATCTTGTGTGCCAGCATCAGGAGGTTAGCAATCCTTTCTGGGATGGTAAATGTAGTTGTATCGATTCTGCTGAGTCTGGGGGCTAAAGCCCTGCTCTAGCCATTGAAGGATGGGAACTGCTTGAGGCCAGCTTCTTTTAGCAGGAATGTGCTCAGGTTCTGGGGTGTTCTTATGCACGAAAGAACTTACTTCAGGAGGGAAGAGTTCACCCAGTAAGGGTCTCTGAGATTTCGCTGTACTTACAGCATGGCTGTAAAGGGGACCTCTCGTTGGGGTGTTTTAATGACATCAGAGCACGAAATGTGTTCTGCAGGACTAGACTGTACTTAATTACTTCTAGACTAAATGTAAAGGACAAAATCCTGAACAAAGGCCAAACAGTATCTGTAGTACTAAACCAACCACCAGAGCATTTATCTTTTGTGTGTTCAAACTGAGTCTTCAGAGCTTGTACTGCTGTCAGAATTCCTGCCCTCTCACTGTACCTCATCCTTTAGGGTGAACAGGTACATGTCACAGGGTAACAAAACATGTGAAAAGGACTTGGGAGGGTTCCATTTTTCCTGTCATTAAAAATATTTCCTCTTCCTTTGATAAGAAGAAAGAGTTGATGTCTGATCTACCTCCATTGCTTGTGCTTTGTATCTTCCATTCAGCTGAAGGGGAAAAGAGGGAGCATGGTTCCAGAGAAGAAATGGCATTGCAGAGAAAGGTGGAAGTTGAACTCCGACATATCCAGCAGCAGATGCAGTACTATTACAGCAGGAAGCAGGAACTCAAGTATGTTGGAATGCCCCTTTAGCCACCCTTTCTTCATGTTGTCAACTGTTGCACTTTTTCTATGTATCTACTCTGAAAATAATCGGTCTGTTCACAGTAGAACCATGAATGAAACAGAGAGATTTTTATTTTCTCCTTTTGAGTTCACTCCGGGTGAAGGAGAGTAGGTGCATAACTACTTCTGTAGTCAGCCAAGTGGTTTAATTATACCTTTGGCAGCTCTTGGAGAAGCATGTCAGAGGTATCACTGGATGTCATCTGAAGACCATACAAATGAATTGCGCAGAGAAGTTGAAATTTAGCTTTTAGTTATTTTATCAAGAGGTGTGAGGACTGAGCTTTTCCAGCTTTCAATAAGAAAAATTAAATATGGCTGGTATTTGATAACTGCTCTACTAGAACAAGAAAAGAGAAATGCTTGGAAGAAAATGGGGCATGGGGAGGATTTAACTGTCAGGAAAGGAAGAAGTCAGGGACTAGAAGCGGGAGATAGAGACAACAGCTTTTAGATTCCTCTGCTTTCCAGTTGTTTTTTTTGTAACTTTTTAAAAATATTTAAACCATTGACTGCTTTGAGACAAAAAAAAATGGGTCTTATTGCAAGTATCAATTGCAAGTCTAAGTTGGCTTAGACTGTTGAGCTCTTCATTGGGATAAGAATCCTTCTAATCCATTTTATCAGGTGCTGTCAACAGCAGGCACAGATTCTGCAGCAGTGGCTGGAAATGAGCATGCAGCCAGGAGCCCAAAATCGTGTGCAAGGAGTTCAGGAAGAATTGGGTCAGGTGTGTACACAGCATTTATATTGAACCTACTGGTGATTATCACTATGCCATGCACTTAGCCTAAAGGCTGATGGTAGCTGTGAGGAGTTGTGTAGTAAGCTGTTAGTAAAATGCCAAGAAAAGGGAAATTTGTAGTCAGAGGTGGGCTGAGGTGCAGAAATAGGCTGTATAGATGCATCTTCCTGTTCATTCAGAAATGTAACTCCTGCTCCAAGAGACCTTTCTGAGGCTATTTCCAAGCTATGGATCAGGCTTTCACAGACTCAATCTCAAAATTTTTTCAGCAATTTTCTCTAGACACTTCCCTGTGTGCAGACTACATCTGCACTGCTCTCGGGTCCCAGGTTCACAGAGCCAGGTGTGGGTATTGGTACCTCTGACTCCAGCCAGTACTGAGCTGTTCCTCAGTGCCGTAATTTGTCATTTACTGGCCCTCAAGTGAGAGAAAAGCTGCTGGAGCAGCTGTTGCTATCAAAAAGACTAAATGCTGTCTCATTGTACAAACTTAAGTTTATGCTCATGCACCTGTTTTCCATTTCAGTTGCAAGTGAGGATCAATACTCTCAGCAAAGCACAGCTAGCTGAGAGACATCATGTGCAGACCCTGCTTGCCCGCCTGCGAGATATCCAGCTTGCCCTGGATCTGTAATATATCTGAACCAACTTCCCAGCTCAGGACTTTTTGCCCCTTTCATAGGAGGGAATGATGGAAGAGATGTATCCATTCGGTTAGTTCTATGTATGGCATTTATATTTGATAAATTAAGTTAAAATAATTTTGCTTTTTTTATTGTTACTCTACCTGATCAAAAGCAAACTGGAGCTACATCTACCTCATGCTGCACTTCCAACACCTAATTTAGGTTACCTGTCATGCCACAAAGATAAGCAACACAGATAGGACTCTTTATTTCAAAACATTTGCAATTAAAGGAGTTCATGTCAGTAAGTCATACACTTTGACATACAAAAATTCCGTGCTACTGATACAGTTGAATTAAATGGATTCTCCATGGAGGAGAAATTCACAGCATTATCAGTACCCTCAAGGAACTTTGTTTTCATTCCTGGGGTGCGTTGCTGGCCCCTGCGTCACAAGCAATGTTGGTTTATTAGCTTGCTCTGCATAGTATTAAAACCATCATAAAAACAGCCACTTGCATGCTGAATCCTCTTCTCCTTCTGAGATTTCTAATAAAGCAAACATCACGCAACCCATCCTCCAGCACTAATAGTTAACTTCAGATACTATAGATGATGCTGCTGAGTAGGAAGAAATTAAAGCTTAAACTTCCTTTGGCTCTGTCTGGATGTCTCAGGCCCCAGTGGAAAAGAAGGAAGAGATTCATTTGTCTTTTTTCTCATCCACTGGAACAAATTTGCTTTTTCTTGTTAACATGACACTGAAGTTTAATCAAAAAGCTCACTATAACTTTATCCTCTTGGGGCTGATACTTGCCTTACTTTTTTCTCACTCTCGAAGGTTTAAAAAGACTTGGATTTGTTACTATACTGCTGCAGGAGTAAACTTGCTAATGCCAAAAAGTTTAACAAGATAGGTGGCTGAGAGCCACTTCAAGCTTTCAAACTATTCCCTGTGTAAAGTGAGGAAACACTGACTCCTGGAGCCAAATGAATTTTCTCCTGCTTGTCACCCAAACAGCCACCATCATCTGACTCATGGCTGACTCATACATCACTTAGAATCAGTTTTATCATCCCCTCCTTCCCAATGACAAGCTAAGCATACAGGACTTGGCAAATTAGACATTTGTACAACAACATTATATTCTATTTTTTGCAGTGCATACAAAGGAGGGTTTCTTTAGGAAATCAGAGCTGGTCCAAAGCCTGTCATCTCCTTGAAGTAGCAGAAAAGTAGCTCAAGCAAGGAATTAGTATGAGAAATCTTTCAGAAAGCACAAAGGCAGGTTTCATAAGCGTGTCCACTCCAACAAGCTCTGGACAGCAAAATCAGTTCTAAATGTCTGAGTGCTGGGACTTGAAACAGTTTATTCTTAAAAAAACAATTGATACATTGCTTTAAAACCCAAGTCCTCTTCACTTTGGCAGTGGTTTTTGTCAGCGCCATATGCAGTAGATCCAAGGTGTTAGATTTTAACTCTTCTTGATGTAAGTCACAAAGAGGCTCTAAAATTTTACAGTGGATTAAGCTTCAGCACAAAGCTTTCAGCCCCCCAGCACATTCCTAGCATTAAGTATGAGGGCAGAAGTCAGAGCCTGTGTGGGTTTTATTTATATTTTGAATAAGAGGAAATTGTTGCCAGTCAAGGGAGGGGCAGATGGGCACCTGTGAAGCAACAGGGGCTTTCTTCAAAGAGCCATAAATATTTTAAACACAGGCAGTGCATAGGGCATTTCACTCTCTGCAATAAAAATTGGTCCTGAAATAGCTGAAGCTCTCCTATAATAGAGGAACTAATTCTTCAAGAATTTAGTGACAAAGTAACAATTAAGATACATAGCAAGTAAAAACATTAGTTGCTATCACATCACCCAAGAAAACAATGCCCTGTGTTTTCTTAATCCAAGAGGTCAAGTTAACTGTCTCTCATAAAGACAAAAACTTTAAGGCCTGGAATAGCAAAATAAAACCATGGATTAGGAAGAGGACACAGAGCTTTGTCTGTCTTAAAAAATGCAAGATGACAAGTTCTGTTGTCTGGAATGTAGACACTGTTTTCAGGCTTAAAATACAGTGCAAAGTCCATTTTTAAAGGGACAATGTCAGACAAAAGAACTAAAGTTCTCTAACAGTACAAAACTCAGGATGAGTGTCATTCATTGTACTGACTGACTTGTATATTTTGCTTTGTCTGGGTCATGAAGCCACCCCAGCCAATTTCACTGTTTGGCCCACTATGCATTCAGACACTGCCTTTTTCTAAGAATTGGACAGAGTTTCTTAGAATAAAATAAATATGAGAACATACTCTTTACTCAAGGTTTGAAAAACAGATACTGCAGATATAAGGTACAAGGTTTGACTCAGCCTGTCAGTGTCCCTTTAAATACAGGTAATCTCTGCATCCACCCTTTCCCATTGCATCTGCCTAGGAAGGCTTAAAAGGGACTTACAGGTTTTAAGAACATAATTATCCTGTGGCACATTCAGGGGAGAACATGAAAGACTACAGGCACAGGGTGGGCCAGAAACTGCCATGGGCAACATCTTCAAAGGCAGCTGTACCTGATACATCCATGATCATTCAATTAAGTTTCTACATTCAGCAGCAGGTAAATGTAGACCAAAAACTTTCAAGATTAACACAGCAGTGGTATCTTCTTTTCTGCTCACCCAGGTCCTGCTGAGTGATACAAGCTTGATAAGTGAAACACTCAGTGGTGTGAAAAGAGTCCCTTTGTATAGAAAATCTTCTTGCTGAGACAGTTTCTATAGAGAGCCCAGTGCTTCTCCAAAGCGTATTTTCTGTCCGGCTTTAAGGTTGAATTTGAAGTCCTTGGGTGCCTCAAAGATTAGTACGATCGTAGAGCCTAAGTTAAATTCCCCTAAATGTTCCCCTTTCCTCATGGGGATTCCCTCCTTATTGTTGGATATGAAGCTGAAGTCATTGTAGGAACCTTTAGAGTAACTTGGACTGTTTGTGTGCAAGTCCTGTACAGAAAAGGAAGAAGAGAAGGATTTACTGGAGAGTTTAGTGATTTGTATTCATTCACCACCACAGCTGTGGACTGTACATTCTCAGGTATTTTCCATGCAGGAACACACAGTTCAAAGGTGCAATAGGAATATTTTTAAAAAATACTCTGGAGACAACACTGTTTGTATCAGTACTGTGAAACACCCTAATTTCAGGGTAATAAGATTTCTTTTTTTTTTAAATTTTGTTATGCTGCACCAACCTCAGCCATTAACAGAAAGGAAACTGCTATGATCCTGCTCACCTGGTCAAAGTAGATGCGGATGGAGCCCACATTTGTTGCTCCTACAGCTGTTAATGAGAAAAAGCCATGTTTCCAGCCACCTGTAAGGACAACCCGTTCATTGTGGCAGAACAGTTCCTTTATCCAGCGAGCAACTCCAGGATTCACAGACATCAGAGAGCCTGAAGAAGTGAGAAAACATACAGGTTAGGTTGTCTGGTTTGTAGCAATATTGTAATGCCACTCAGATGGTGCTTTCAGTATAACTGGAGCTGATCCAATAAACAACTCTGTCAGTTATTTGTAGGAAGAGAGGCAAGTGCCAGGCAGAGCAAATGAAAGAGAAGTCTGTGGTGAAAACAAGGGGGTCACAGAAGGATGTGTGTGGCAGGTCAATCTCTCTCTCATGGTGTTTGAAACCAAATCCAAATACTTTGGTTTTTGCTAGATACCAAGAAGCAAAATACTTTTGTTACCTGCAAAAACATCCGATAGCAGCTCCAGTAGTGTAACTGTTCAGTTGCATTTTCTTTGCCAAGCACAAGCAGAGATCATACTTTAGGCTACTGTTTGGTGTGATCTGCAGAACTATCTGTATTTCAAGTGCAAACTGAATAAACAGTTTTTGGGAACAAATCAGGTCAGCAAGCATCAAGGGATACTTTGGAGAGCTCAAACAGTTTGAATACAACAACATTACTGTTTTCAGCATTTTTATGTGATTTGCTGTCATAAACTGTACAGCTGTAAAACTCATTACTGCTTGCATTTTTCTACCATTATCTATCATGTTACTGTACAACTTCTGCACTTGTGTGTCTCATTCTGCAGTGGCCCATAGCAGTGCTTCCCTCCATAGTTGCTCTGCAGTTGTTCTAGGAACAGAAACCAACCTGGGAAATGCCGTCGGTGTGAAACTGTCCAATCTGTGGGTGAGTGGAAGCAGTGATAATCCCCCGGTGCAAGGTAAATTACACAGTGGTAAAGCTCATTCCCCTCCTTTGTGACTAGTTGTTGCTGAAAAGAGTTACCAGGTGGGGCTGCAGAGAAAGCAGGGAAAGGAAAGGGTTAAAGATATTCCTCCTGAAGTCATCTACCATAGCCAGGCAGTCTATGTTAGAGCCAGTGCAATAGCAGAGGAATAAATGAAGCCCCTATGCATTGGTGAGACTACAAAAACAAACGTTTCATCCAGGAATCCAATATTTCCAAGTGTTCCGCTCCCTTTAAAACAAAATTAGATCCTGGATTGTTTTAGTCATAGTGAAAATTTTTCTTTGGGAGTTTGCCCTTCCCTAAGCAAAAGAGCATAAACTGAAATCCAGTACAACGGAATTTTTATTAAAGCTACCCTTTAAGAACAGAATTTGTGAAGAGTTCTCTTACGTCATTACAGGGGTAGTGCTTGAGCACAGATCTTGTTAAGGAGTAGCTTACTAGGAGCTACTAGGAGTAGTTTTTGCTAGCCAGTGCTTGGGCCCATTTCAGTGTGACAGCAAAAGTGCTGCAGCCGTGGTATAGCAACAAATCTTGGAGTCAAGCGTAGGAACCAAGCAACTCAGTTCAGATAATAAGAATGAGCCAGGAATGACTGTATAAAGCCACTGGTGAGAAAGAGAAGAACTAGAACAGTGACATGGTTAGCCCCAAATAAAATGAACCAAAAAGCAAACCTGCTTTTGTTCCTGACAATGAAAAAAATATTACTTTTTTTCATCTCTCTAAGTCTCATGATTGCTGAGAATGCTGAAAAGGCAGAGCAGAATAAATGCAGAACTGACACAGAACTCACCCTGACTAAAATGCATTTCCTCTGTGGAGATGTGAGGTCCCAAGAAAGATTCCAGAGAATAAGTAACCCCTTTTACTTGCTCCACTTCACAATTTTTTACCTGTCCGAAATTAAGGATCTTTCCATCAGAGGGACTAATCTACAGCAAAGAGAAAAAATTAGAAGCAGTTAGAAGTTGATTAATCCCTCATGAAGCAGTGCCATTCCTCTGGGGGCTAAGGGAAGCTGGCAGTGCTGGGTAAAGCCCTCAGTTCCTTTCACTCACCACACTGTGCATACAGCAGACTGGCCGCACTTGTGGTTTCAGCTTCCTGCGGAAGAACTCGCTGAGGTTCCTGTAGTGATGCAGATCCTCCACAGCTGCCTCCTTCATGTTCACCCCAAAGGTCCAGATATAGAGGCTGTACACAGGCTTCCGCAGCCACGTGGGCAGCTCCACCTGGTTCAGGCGACCCCAGGCTCGTGAGAGCAGCCGCGTTGGGACCGACTTGTACAGGGCAACCTGAAGGAAGAATTGCAGCAGGTCAGTGTTCTCCCCACTGATGGCTTTCTTACTTCTCCCCATAACACAGGAAGGATCAAACTGTTCCTGCAAAATCCTCCATTCAATTCATGGGTTACACCAAATAGCCTCTAAGGCAGCAAAAAATTAACACTGCACTTCATCCCCATTCCCTCCATTC
Source organism: Erpornis zantholeuca (assembly GCA_013400515.1). Lineage (NCBI taxonomy): Eukaryota > Metazoa > Chordata > Aves > Passeriformes > Timaliidae > Erpornis > Erpornis zantholeuca. Next base: position 937,731 of record VZTN01021071.1, read on the forward strand.
TGGTGAGAGTAGGTAAGAGACAGGATGAAACTTCAGAACTTTATAGTGAAGCCAGAATTGCCACTCCCTGCAGGCTGAAGCTCCACACTGAAGTTACTGGAAACTGCCCAATGTGAGGCTAACAGAAAAAAAAGAGACATTGCACATATTCTAGTAGAATGCTAATCAGAAAGGTTTAATATTACCAATGTATAAATTTTTGTGAATAACGAAATGAAAATTGACTGGATGACTCTGATGCTCGTCAGATGCATCTACTACTGAGGGTGTTTCCCACCCAGTACTGTGTGTTGTACTGCTCTAATGACACAAGTACCATCAAAGAAATGTACCCACATGGATGCAGCTACACAGGTATAAACTTACACAGCCTTACTCCTTCTCTCACAACAACGGGAGTTGCAAATTGCAAGAATACAAAGTGCCTTTATTTTTGTAGAGATATACCTTTAGACTTGCACCAAAGCCCAAGTTTTATAAAGGAAAACAAATGGAAGTTGGCAAGAGGTATCTGCCGTTGATGTAAATGGACAGACGACAACATCTTTTTGTTGATAATACCAGGACGCAACTCTTCTGGGGTTTGTGGTAATTCCTGTCAGCCAGGAAGCTCACATGGCTATGATGTAACTGGGGGAGCTGGGGAATATGGACCAAGAGAACAGAACACTCTGAAACCAGTTGTGCAAAGGAAGTGGTGATCTGCTGACTGGTGCTGTGCTTTTGAACAGTACAGCTCAGTTACATTCAACTCTCAGCTAAAACTTGTGTTTTTTCTTAGAGTCCTCATTTGTTCTCAATATTAAACATATCCTTCATAATGAAGTCTTGCAAAACACAGCCATAAACACAAGCAGAAGTACACACTGGCTCCATCGTATCAAATACAGCAAATTAGGATTTCACTTACAAATCACTATCCTGTGTTCATACAGGGATATTTCAGAAAGGAAGTACCAACAGATAAAACCTTCTAACTGAACAGTACCTTAGGTTATGTAAGCTGAAGTACTGATGAAAAAAATGTGTTGCCATTTTCTTTGAAATGTCCTATACTGTATTAATTTCTAAAATTAACTTTGCTGTTTTCTACCAACACACAAAATGTACATTCAACTATAAAATCACACAAATTGTCAAAAGTGGTATTTCCTGGTAGCCCTTTCTCTTCAAAGGAGCCTGGTTTTCAAGTTGATGGGACCAAACAGAACAGATGTTCAGTGCAATAGGCTTAAGAATGGCAATTTTGTTCCTGTTTTCAATCAAAATACTTACTTGGTTGTTGGATTCTGAAATTGCATGATTTGTGGGGAGAATTACTATGTGCAAGGCATCCCATACCCTGCTCTCAACAGTGTCAGAGCAGAGATTTGGTTATCATTTGGACATGCTGGACTACAAATGCTCAATGAACTTGAGGAACAAACCCTCTCAGTGTGAAAATTAAGAAAAAACAAGACGCCATTTCAATGTGACCAGGAAAAGGAAGCTGCCAAGAGGTTTGCTCTTCCTTGTCCTAGCTCTGATACTGTGAGGTGACTGAAATCCTTCAGAAGTTTCTGTTGACTTTCCCTGACTGTTAGAGGACAAAGTAATTCTCTGCTTCTGCAAAAGTCACTTGTCTGTGAAGCCATTAGTCAACACAACCACGAACAGTAAAAACTAAACAGAAGCATGAGTTGCACCTCTGCTTTCACACCAGCGATCACCAGCTGTCCTGCATGGAGCAACTCTCCCCCCAGCTGCTGCCAGCTCCTCCAGGACACACAGCTCCCAGACACGGTGCGCGAGAGACCTGCTCACACTTACCCTGCTCATAGGCCTCCATCCCACTCTGGTCAAGGGTTTAAGAGCACCGAAAGGCAGAAGGTAATAGAGAATAGTCAAAGGCCAAGAACGGAGTTTCAGAGCAGGCCTAGACATACAGCTCAGCTGGCCCAACCTTCGCCTCAGGGCTAGCTGGGGGAATTGCAACCTGAAAGATTACATACACAGCATCAGAGGGTCAGGCATCTCAGCTTCAGAGCCACCAGCTCCTGACAGCTGGGGTGAATTATTACTCTTAAATGTTACTTAATTGTTGATACTACAAGTCTTTACCCCTTTATTTTGAGCAGTTCTTCCCCTTCCCCAAAAAGAACGGTTTATCTAAAATATGAAAGTCCTCTGTCCAAATAATGGTGTTCAGCTTCACAGGTCACATTTTATGAATGACACCCTCAAAAATTAAAGGTAAGACCAGTTTCAGGTCTTAAAGCCTTCACTGAATACCCTGCTTCTGAATAGGGAACATGTGGACAAAGCCACTGTTTCTACTACTGCAAGACAATCTAGTCTCCATAGCCTAATAATCAACTCCTCTGTCTCATAACCAGCTGCATCTCTGATTTTTTTTGTTATATTGATGTCCTGACCAAGAGGGATCTCATTTTGCACAAATGGGTGTGGGGAGAAGCTGACCTTCTAGCTCTCAGAGGGAAAAGCGACTCAGCTTCTTAGCATGGGACAAACATCAAGGGCCTCAGTTCAGACCTTGCAGGAGAACTGGATGTAAAACCCTTCAGGTCTCCATTTATTCTTTGGCTTCTACTCATGCAAAAACCACTGATTTCCAAGGTCCCATTATCAAATGGATATTTGCCTACCTGAGGGCAAGCTATTCAAATGACTGACTTAACTTCTGGCTAGGCGACTGTTCTCCAGCAACCAGGACACAGCAATGTGCACACACAAACTCAAGTGGCACAGTCTGGCTGCTCCCAACAGCTTGCTCTCTCAAGGGATTCTGTGGCATGAAGGAGGAACTACAAAATGCTGCATATGTCTTTCCAAGACGGAAAGAAGCTGAGAATTTAAAAGGAAATTTTCTTGCCAACTCGTTCTTTTCAAAACTTGGATCAGAAATAAAGTATCAGGCAGACAGGTAGAACTGTCACCACTTTAGGATCTAAGATGGTGCTTTTGGTTCAGAGATTTTTTTTCTGCAGTGAACACAACTTCTTTCCCATGAAGAATTAATAAATAAACAAACAGAGAATGATCTGTGCACCATAATGCAACAGGGAAAAAGAACCCCGAGCAGAAGTGCTGTCTCAGCATAGTTAATGCTGGCTTCTCAGCAGAAGGTGGGACTGACTCGACATGGGAATAGGAAGAGGCGCTTCACATTCTCCCTCCCATCCTTACCACCCAGCAGCCTGCAAGGGCTGGCGGGCCAGGAGCCGGGTTGGGTCCCGTTCTCCCCCTCCTGCTGCTCTCCCCCCCTTCACTGCAGTCACTCCTGGACCAATCCCTGCAGAGCTGCATTGCTCTGGAGCCCTCAGGCTTTTCATTGCCTTGGCCTGGTTTCAGAGTGGCCCCTCAACTAATTTTTCCACTCTCCTAGTGATAGAGAATAGAAAGGAAAAGAATGAAAGCTTCCCTATTCCCCTTGTCATGGAACAGCATGCCCTTGTGTGCAAATGCAATGTATAAGGAGCTTTATAATAATTAAGCCAAACAAAAGCTTTGCAGATGGCTCCCACTCCTTCTGCCTGGAAACCCCCGGAGCCTCCCTCCCATGTCAGTCACCATTCCTGCAAAGCAAAAAATACTGAACAGTACCTGAAACGAGTTCTCCTACTCGGTGTCCCACCGGCAGAGCCAGCCTGACCTGGACTCTCCAGCTGTGGGTGCTGGTCCCCGGCACAGCTGCTGCTGCCGCCGTTCCCTGAACGCGGTCTCCGGACATGAATTTTAACTTTGCGGAGGTTGTAGCAAGAGGGTGGAGGGTTAGATAAAGCTTTATAGCATCTCACCATTTCCCTGTGTGGAGCTCTGGTCCCTGCAGGGTGTTTGACTGACACATCGTCAGGGTGACGGCTGTTGCAAGGCTCAGTCTTTTTTCCTCTACCTCTCTTTGCTTGCTCCGGCACAGGAGAGAGGACACGGCGTCACAGTTCCTAAATCCCCCGCTGGTTTGTCTCTGGATTCCCTCTCTGTTTCCCACTTGAATCTCTGCTACGAGGGTTGCAGCTATTGCAAACAAACAGGCATTCTGTCACATTTCAACATCCCACTACAAAGCCGACTCTGCATACGATAAAAATGAGCTGTCCATATGAGCAGTCCTTGCTTCTTGCTTGTCTGGGTGGCCATTGAAACCCAACTATCCAAAAAACACCCTGCAGTTTGTCCCAGGCTGCTGGGCAGCGATGCACTAGTGAGAGGAGCAGCCAGCTGGCCTTGCACAGCTCATCTCAGCGCCAGCCTGAATTTGAGGCTTGGAGGAGGAGTGGGGCGGAGAGGAGGAGGAGATAACTCCCAGCTTCAATTCTGCAGTGCAGCGGCTGCTGCTCCTAAAACAGTTCTGGACTGTTGGGCACCAAAAATCCTTTCCTGCTCTTAAGTGTCCAGCTTGTAAAGAAGAAAACAGAAAGGAAAGGAACATCTTTCTATTTTACAATCCTTGCCAGACATAAACATCCATCTCCAGAAGTCTCCTTCCATCTCAAAACACTCACTTAGGGAAACATTCCTTCCCCTAATGGACATTCTTCTACAAATAACCAGATACATACAAAATAAGCCAGCTTTAGGGCCAGCTTGAGAATTGGGTATAAAAAGTGTTACGTGCTTATTATGTGACTTTCAGTACTGTCACAGTTTTTATGTCCAGTAGAACTAAAATACAAAACAGGAGTAAAGGAAGTTAGTTCTGTTTTTGAAGACCAAAGGCTGGGGAGTTTCTACCTAAGCATTCTAAATGTACAGAGAAATTTCCCTTTTTAATCCTACAGAACAAACCTCAAACACAGATTTTCTGTATCTCCTGTGACTGGATTGTTAAGGGTTGGGATTGTTAAGGGAGCCCTGGTTCAAAAAGTGGAAGTCCAATAGCTACATCTCACCTCAAGATTAAACGAAATACTCAGAAAAATTTCGGGGCTGACTCTCTAGTGGCTCCATTTCACTGCTGCTTTCTGCTAAGTCTGGGTTGAAAACAAACAATCAAAACACTGTTTCCAAATCTTCCTAAGCACCACAAAAACTATGTGCCTAACAGATCAGATCAAAAAGTGCACTTCTGCTCTGATAGAAGGAAAAGCTTGTATTGTAAGGCAGGAGGAGTGAGAGGACCAGCAGAAAAGCTAGAATTAGCTAGCTAATGGCATTCCAGTCAGGCCTCAAAAGGAAAATATTCAAGAAGTAGTTGTGTATTTTGATTTGCCTTCAATGCCAAGTATTGCAGATACCCCCTAGAAACACCTCTGGAGAGCCTACATTAGAGTATTTTTTCAGGAAGAAAACTTCCATATGGTATTCTGTGTGTCAGGAAGTTCCAAGACCTGTGCACACATTGTTTAAGCTGAATTTTAACAACTGCATTTAAAAAAAAAAAGGCAGCTAATTGAAAGAAGGCAAATTTAAGAATTTAAGATCAACTGAAAGCACTCAAAACATACTCCTTCCTCCCTAAGCCTTGTGCCCACTCTTTTTGTTTTCCTATTTAAAATATCATTTAGTCTTTCTCTGACTGGCACAAGAAACTCCTACACAACAAAAATTAAGCCATCTGTATAGTAAAATGCTGAAAGCAGTTAGTCAAAATCCTATCAAAGGATCCTATATCAAGGAGCATGGGGGAGCTACTTCTCAATTCACTGAAAATATTAGAAATGACCACCAGTAAGTATTTAAACAGCAACAAGCTAAATCAACATTGTTTCAAAGTGTTTCAGGCCAAGACGAAATTATTTTTCACACTGAATCCATATGTTCACAAAACTGTGAGGAGTGAGTTCGTTTGACACTGGTGGAGCTGGGCAGCAGCAGCAGAACACCCAGTCCAGTAGCTCCTGGCCAGGGCCAGCTCTTGCAGCTGGGGGAAAACCCTGCTCCCCATCCCACCTCCTCCTGTGCAACCCTCACCCTTGCAGAGAGACGAGAGCAAGCACATGTCTTACCTATATTCACTGCAGTGCTTTTCCCCACAGGATAAGGGAGGTAACCCACAAGCTCTTCCTCTTTATCCCTCAAAACACTTTTAAGGAATTACTATATTCTTGATTGAGTAGCCATGATTCTATGAAAGCATGGAACCAGCTAAACCACTAACCTGCTCCCTAAAAAACCCAGACACTGAAATGTTCTACAGCCTGATGCAGTGGGTAGTAGCACCCTTCAGTCCAAAACAAAAAACATGGGGCAAGACAAATTCCCCTCCAGGAAAGAAAAAACACTGGTGTTAAAAGATTTTTCCTCCACTTCTAAAAAAAACTATGCTCAGCCAAGTAAGAAGTTTCTCTTAAGTTCTGTTCTACTCCCCTTGTTACATTCACCAGGATGCCAACACCAGAGTCCTGCTTAGATGCTGACATACCTGGCGAGTTGCCATCCCATCTGTGGCTGCCTCAGAAGCAGTGTACAGTTCCTACAACGTAAGAAGGCTGAAATGAAAAATCCAACCTGAGTCTACCTGCTTTCTATAAGGAAAGGAACAAGAACTGCTCATCAAACTGCTCATGACAGAGTAACTCGTAACATGGCATCTCAAAAGCTGGACCTATTGGGATGCAGTGCCCAAAGCCTGTGTCATCATCAGCATAGACAAAAATCTTAAAATGTTTTGTTTGTAGGGGTTGGACACCATTACCAAACTCCCTCACCCATCTGAACTCACCCAGAATCCATGCTGGGCAAATAAAGCAGCAGTTACCAGCAGGTCTCAATCCATAGAGAATTATTATCTCATAGAAACTGCTAATCTGCCAGCTATGCAACACCCTTCTGTCTGCTCTGTCAGCTCAAATAAGCATCAAATCCAGTGACCTGTTTTAATTACTTGTCAAATAGTTAACTACTCAGGTCCTTCTCTCAAGTTTTAAAAAACAACATAGCAAGGCAATTTCAAGAAAGACTAATATGCAAACGAACTTCAAACGTGCAGCCTCGGTTTTAAACCATAAGCATGAATCATTAGGCTTGGAATGTGCTGGTCAGTGCCCAAAGCCCTCTGGTCACACTTCCCCTACATTCGACAGGAGAACTACTGTTTAAAAAATGCACCGAATGCATCCCAGTGCTGTATTCAAGGGCCAACAAAAACTACGGTCTTGCACTTAAGGGAGAGGTACTCGGTGACCGTCTGCTAAAGGTCCCGTTCCTTTCCCAGCAGTAACGGCTTAATATGAGACACGTCATCCCTGCTCCCACCCAACCTTCTCCGCAGGCAGCCCGGCAAGACAAACACTGGATGCTCCACACCCAGGCAGGAGCTCCTGAACTCCGCGAACACAACAGAACTGCCCCGGTGCTGCTGAGAAACCTGAGCGCACGCTGAGCGCCTGCCAAGGCCACGGGATTGCTGGGCAGCGCCTTCGCCCCGGCTCTGCCGGAAGGAATCGGCCACCGGGGACCGCTCTCCGCGGATTTACCGGCGCTGGCTAATGAAACGTACCATACTCCATCCACCTCAGTGTCTGAAATTCTTTACTTCCCATTTGAAAAAGCCTTTCTATACCCTTTTTCTTAGGGTATTATGAAAAAACCTTTTTATTGTTTTCTCCTAACTTTACAATGCCGTTTCAGTGGCTTTCTATAAATAGAGCAGGGAGAAAAAACAGTATTTTAGGATAGGCTAAGTAGACGACTGGATTATTTTTGAAACTTAAATCTGACTTCTGTGCAAAAAGCCTGTTATACAGCTTCAAAGACCTCTTCTGTGAAGCAAGGGGATAAAGCTTTATTTACTTTACAAAGTGACATGAAATTTGATGGCACCCTTTTAATACTTTGTAGTAGTAATTTCCAATTAATGGTTCAAAACAACACTCTCCAGTACCACTCCCTACTATCTCCTCACTATTTTAGCTTAAGATATCGGTAAAGCAAAACTCTCATCTCCATAAATGATCTCTAAAGGAAGTATAAGCCGTGTTACATCCTCCCCACAAAGCAGCGGCGGAAGCTGCGCAAAGGCTCCGACGGCTCTTCGCCCCCTGCCCGCCCCGCGGGACTCTGGATTCCGATAAGGCTGGTCCAACAGACTCATTCTGATTAAATCTACTCAGAGATTACTCATGAGAGAGTCGACTTGGGAACATCACTTGAAATTTCCAGCAAGCCAGAGTGAATCACCCCTTGTCCGCCCACCCTCACACATCTGCCCTGCGATCCAGTAGCCCTTACCTGATGCCCAGGGAAGTCTCCTTGGTCCCGGCTTTTCGCCTTCAATCGCCGACATACGACACCGACCCTCCCTTTCAAAGCAGTTTTCAGGCACGTGAGCAAAAGTTCAGCGGACTGCGAACCCCTCCCATGGCGCCGGCCGCAGCCATCCCGCCCCCGGGGTCCCTTCTCCGGCTGGGCAGAGGAGCAGATGGTGCCGCACTCGCATCCCCCGGCACGGCAGGTCCCCACCTACCTCCCGGCGGCGGCACCCGGGTCCCCGACCTCGCTCCCAGCGCCGGTGCCCGCGCGTCCTCGCCTTAAGGAAGCGGCGCGGGGCCGGAGGCCCTGCCCCGCCTCGCCTCCAGCCACAGGCGCTGCACGCCGGCTCCTTCCCGCAGCGCCCCGGCCTCTTCGGAGGAGGGGCCAGGGCAGCACGAACGCAAAGGAAGAGACCGGAGGGCACCCGAACACGGCGTCAGCGATGTCTCGCCCGGCGGCGGCCCGCGGGAGAAGGGACTGCCCTGGGAGGGTCGGGCACTCCTGGGGATCAGCGCTCAGCTTCCCGAATAGCCGCTGTCCCGGACAATGGGGAAAGAGACTTGTCGGGAGCAAGGCACCGGTGCGGATTCTGTGCATTGCACAGCTTCCCACCGCGTGTCCTGGTGCGGTAACATAATCCCACACAGGCACTGGCAGCCAAAGCAGGAAAGCGTGCTGCAGGCTCAAAAACTGCTTCCGAAACGCACAGATAAATTGCTCCATAATCTCAGCAAAATGTTCATGAAGATGCTCAGGAGGTTGCACGAGATAGAACAGATTCATCTAGTCAAAAAGCCTTCCCACTGTTTAAATTAAAAAAATCCACAAACCCAAACTGATTTTACTTGTTTCAATTTTCCAGGACAACCAAGAAAAGCATTTACACCACTGCATCCTTTACACAATTTGATGCTGTTGAAATGTCACTGGTTTTAACATTTTCTGACCATCTTTCTTGTGTATGTTGGACCACTTTACAAGGATTTTTTTTTTATAACTGCATATATGCTCCAATAAAACTCCAAGCATCAGAACCTGGGAGCAAGAATGAGGAGTAAGAGGCCAACTGGAGATGATGTTTCTTCCAAAGTCGGATTAAAAAAAAATAATCAGATATTCTTCCATTATTAACTCTTTCCTGAACTTGATACAAACTTGATACATACATACATTTACCATAATACTAAATGTCTCCTCTGGGCCAAGAAAATGCACCTTCGGTATTGTACTACCATAAGAGCCCCAGTGTCCTCTGTTACAAAAAAACAAGCACTCTCTGACATCAGTAGGAAAGGCTGTGTTGTTCTTACCTCTGAGAATCCAGATCCTAAACCTATGCTCAAGCGCTTTCCTGGTGAATTAAGTTGTTTTTAAAAACTGGCCCGTGACAATTAGCAGCAGTTTGAACACTGCAGCTCACTTCCAGAGACGTTTACTGTGCTTTTCCTGGCACATGTCACTCCAACAAAGACTGTTACAAATTCCTCTCTCAAAACTCTCGTAAATCTGGTAACTCTGTTCCTCCAAACTCCCCCTCTGGCCAAGGTTTCCCACAGTAATTCTTTGGTCCTGTATCAACAGTGCCCTGGTGCCCAGGTAAGAAGCAGCAAAATGCCTCTAGTTAGCATATGAATGGCATGCCATGCATGCAGATCCCAGCCACGAAGTGTTCTGTGACAGCAAAGATTTGGAACAATAAGCTCCCATCCATCTGATAAACATCTACCTGTCTCCCTCCAAGCCCTCTGCTTTACCTCATCTAATTAAATGAAAGCTGATCCCCACTGGTATTCACAGTAGGAGACACTAAGGCGTTAATCAGCTCAAGCTATTAGCCACAAAATGTCTCTGAGAAAATTACACAAAGAAAAGGTCTGTGCTAAAGAAACAATAGTTCTGTCTTTCCCTTCGAAGAAACTTAAAGGACACTTGACTTGCACCAGATTCATTTCTTCCCCCCCATTCTATTTTGAAGCTCAAGCAAAACAAAACCACACAGAAGTGTACTGACTCTGTAATTCAGTCAAAAATGATGCACACACCTCAGTTAGGATCCCAGCATGTACTTCTGCTACAGGGAGAGCTCCCCTGCCTGCTCAACAGAGTGAGGACTACCCTTTTAATATCTGTCTTCTGCTCAGAAGCAGGGGAATCTGCCTTATGCACAGAGCTGGCAGGTGGAAGATGGTCCACATTCCCACAGGAACATGAGGCTGGTACTGTGAAACAAGCACTCAGAGCGGCAGACTCGGCAGTGAGGGCATGTGCACCACATTTTTGCTCTATACTACTCTCAAAGCCCATCCAATCACACTTGGTCTCTCTTTGCCTATGCAAAGGCTTATTCTGCCCTAAAAACAAGACAACACCCCTCTTCCACTCTTCCTAAGTGTGTGTCCAGCAATGCAAAAGATAGAATAATGAAAAATGATAGGTCAGCAAAAAAACCCACTCCAGTTCACAATAAAAAGGAACAATGCAGCTCTTATTTTTCTTGAATCCTTCATTGTTTGGAATATTTCTTGCAATGTCTCTTTCATTGAATGCAGAATGCAGTTTCTCTTTTATATCATAACTATTGAGCTTCCTTTCCCTCCCACAGAAGCATTCAACAGAACAAACACATCAGGAAGGATTAGGACATCTTGTTAGTGTCTCCTACTAGGGTCTGCTGCATTTGGGGCCTTGCTTATCAGTTTAAATTTCTTTCTGTGCTTCCCCACTGTAAAAACCAAATGCTTTAGAGCTGTGTCATCAAAAGCCATACTCTTAGCTTCACCAAATAATAACAAACCAGCATATCAGTATAAGGAAAGAATGCAAATGCAGTAAGAAAATTACCCAATTTCATATCGAAAAGTATGAACAACAACAAAAGAATATTTATTTTCAAGTATCAAAATTGAATTGACATTGCCTTTTTAAATAAATACTCCATGGATACTTACCAGTTCTTTTTAAATCAGAACCCATTTGGAACAAACTTCAGCAGGAAAAGAATATACAGAAGACAGATTTACAGACAGATTCCTCAGGAGCTATCATAGCCTAATCTGTTAGCATCTGGAGTGTCTGGATCATATCTGATTTGGGTCACCAGTGAAAATGAATTTAGGGATTCCAGCCTAGTCCCCCACAGGCATGTGGCCAAATCACTCACACCCTGGCAGTGTGCTCAGGAATGCAAAGAAACCAGGATGCCAAAGGTCACACTGAAGGATCTCCTAGAGACTTACAATCTTAGAATTTTTAACTCCTTGCCTTCAGAAGCAGCTGTTTGGAAGAACACCATATACATTTTTAACTGTCCAACATGGAGTTGTACAATACACTTAATACTTCAAAGGCAACACAGCAGTTATAGGAAGACATGAAGTATTTCTTACTTCAATGCTGCAATGGGTAGTTGACCTATGAATCTGATACACACACTCTGCAATTCTACAATAACTTCTCAACTCATTGGAATTCAAAATGAAAAGGCAAAAATCCCTCAGGATCAAGAGGAATTACAGACCTAAGTGTTACCTATGAAAAAAAGGTCTTGCTGTATATTCATATAGGAAACAGGTAGATTTTTATTAACCAGGCATTAATTCCATCTCAGCTTTCTTGTAAAGCACATACAGTGTCAGCCACACTAAAACATGGAGGAGTTGCTGGCAGTTCCTAATGTATCATGACTTCAGCCAAAATGAGTTACTGAAGTGACAGAAACTTTGGTTCCATGAGTTGTCAAGAACATATTGTCAGTAGAGGTAAATTAAAGATTCCTGTGTTGAAAAGGAAGCAAAGGAGCTTTGCATCAAATGTGGCAGAAGTAAAACTGGCCCAAGTTTCTTACCTCCCATTCACTTGCAAGCTTCACAGGCACCTCTATGCCCCTCTTCTCCAGCTGTTCCAACTTGTAATCCTCATATTTTCTGTATCCTGCATATCCTCCACCTGTAGCTACCAGAACATGGAAGGGCCGCAGGCGGAAGACCTGCCCCACTGGAGCAGTATGAAGCTTCTTCCTGTCTGTAACAGAAAAAATCTCAGACTTCGGGAAAGAGAACAGCTACAAAATAAAGAAAAAGCGATTCTGTGCAATGAGGGATATGAGCTTGGGTGATGAAAATGTGATTAGAAAATAAATCTGACACAGAAGGTATGTACAGATGCTCCTGAGTACTCCAGTTACTGCGGTTTACCAAGTTACTGTAACTCAGCTGACCAACACTAATTGGTCATCTGTTCGTTTAACCTCATTCCCGTCCCTGCCATCCCACATGCTTCCAACATTCTTCTTCCCAAAATATATAAAAATTGGGTTCCCTGAAAGCCCCATGGAGAAATACATAAAATTAGTGTCTGACAGCACTACCACACTTTCCAGCTGTGAGAATCTTGGTAGTATGTGGAATAATCATTTGCTGGCGAACAATCTGTACGACTGTGAAGCTTTGTGCTTCTTAGTCATTTAAGCTTTCACTACAGTTAGGAAATTCCCAGACTGTACAGCTAACTGGAAGAGGGAAGGAAATTCTGACCTGTTTTTGAGTAGGTTTGGTAAACATGAAAACAGGCACATTTCTGCAGTAATACAAGTCACCACATGGAACAAAGAGATGTAGTATTACATCTATTTTTTACTGAGTAATTACCAAGCTCCTCCTGCTTAAGTCCAGCCTCGCAGTCACTGTGAGATACAAGGACACGCCATGGTCACTAAGCAACAGACCAAGCACGGGGCAGGCGCAGCCATGGGAGTATTTCCCTTCCAAAAACCAAATCTGTCCAGGACTAAGTCAGTATTAGACTGTGCTGCTGCTGTCTGTCTTCCTGTCAGTCAGAAGTTTTCAGCAATGAGTACAAGTCGCTACCTGACAGAAAATGCCCAGAACCAATTCTTGATACTGATTGCTGTCATTTCCACAACAATCATTAACTTGGATGTGCTAGAATCAAACCCTTACCTTGCTCCATCAAAGTCAGGCTTCTTAGAGTTTGACTAAGAAAGGATGTATTAGCAACCCAAAGAATTCAGTCAACACCAACTCTATTTCTAGGCACACATAGAGACAAAGCACAACTGTTTTGCAGTCTGGGGAGCTTTAGTTCTAAGGAGTTGAGTTGATTAGAAGCATTCAGCCATGATGCTGCACAAAGATGCCAAATAAAAGCAATTCTTGTCCACATTTTCTTGTATCAAAAGAATATTTCTTTATAATTTCTTTCCTACATTTGTGATGTAAAACATTGCTTAAATTATATATTCTAAATGCATCATAAAACAAAACCAGCTTTGTTCCTCCTTTAAAAAAAAGTATTTTCTTTTCTGGGGGAAAAAACTGAACTCAATAAACAAACAAGGCAGCAACTACAATTACAGTTAATATTCTAAAAATTATTCTTTCCTAAAAAACAATGCTCACTGAAGAAGAGGGATCATTTAGAGCAGGTGAATGTTTAAAATGGTAGACTTATTTGAATTTACAAAGACTCTGCAACCTTTCAACTTTGCATCACTGTTTCAACAGAAATGTCTGTACACAGACCAATTATACTCCTTTGCCCTAAAGCCTTTAAGTCCTTTCCACCCCATCTTTGGTTCTAAGTTAGCAAAGCTGCTCAGCTATTTTAGCAGAGTTTCACAAATTCCCAAACCAAAACCCCTCAGCAGCAACACCTCTTTCTGGTTTGGATCCAGAGAGGCAGTTTCTGCTTCAAGAGCCTCAATTGACTGCACCCATGTGCAGTCCTGTAATAGTGATCAAACCATGTGGCGTTCCATGAGCCACAGCAAACATAACTTAAACTGTGGATAAATGAAGAGCTGACTTTTACTCATCTCCAGTATTAATGAAACAGCATTTCTCTAACTGGTCTCCCAAACATTATCATTGCAAAGGCATCCAACATGCCACTGTTAAGCTTTTTTGCCTTGACAGAATAAAATTCCACACTTTTCAGACACAAATGGAATTCACACAAGTTTACAAATTCTAAGAAAAGAACACCAGTTACTGATTCTAGCAACAGATCCGGGTTTAGGCAGCTAGCACTGCTTAGACTTTAGCTGAACAACGTGTTCTCTAATGACACCACTGCTGCTCCCTGGAAAACAGCATGAGAATGTGTGGAGAGCTCATACCTTGGCACAAGAGCCACTAGAAACAAGTCCAGGACAAGAGGGAAAAGACGCAGGACTGTTAATGTACTAATAGCAGTTTTAGATACTACCCTAAATCTGAAAAAAGCCCTCACAGATAAAGCCAACATCTTCCAGAATTCTTTTAAACACTGAATATATTCAGCTAATGAGAATAAAATGATAGTAACAGGTTCCTTCGCTGGAGAGGTGAAAAAGACACATTCCCTCAGAAACGTTGGAATATGCAGGATGAGAAAGCTAACTGAATAATGGCAGGAGTGCTCTAGTTTATGTACTTAGATGAAGTAATATAAATACTACTTCATTACTCTGACCGAATTAGGAATTTCTCCTAGGTCATGACACAAACACTTAGAGGAGGCCATTATACAGGGTAGAGATAAAACTAAAGAAGAGTTATCTTTCCTTTCTAATGACATAATGTGCAAATCATCTAGATTTAAATCCAAATCAGAATCTAAAATATCAACTAATTAGAAAACAACAGGTTAAAAGGTGACTTGTTCAAAACTCAAAGATAATTTTGACTAAAATGACCTTTTCTTCGTTGTGATCAAGAACTTTGCATTGTCTCAGCTTCCAAGATTTTTTTTCTGTAATGACTTTGATTTATAGACAACAAAGACCCGCTGTTTCTATTCATCTGTGTAAGCATATTTTTCAATAATGAAATATCCATATATGATATGCCAGACAAAGCATTTGGTCAGGCAAGTTAACTCGAAGAAACAGTTTTAGAAAATGGGATTGATAGCTCAGCTGTCAAAGAAACAACAATTGAAGACTGTATGATTTGTGATACTAATTTTGACAATGCACATGCTACAAGTTTACAAATATTCCTTAAAAACAAACAATAATATTTGATCTTTGCAGCATTACTCAGCTACAGAAACTTCAACCGCAAGTACCGTTTTAACCAACTCATAAACATTTCACGTAAACCTACTCTGATTTCCTGACCTATTTAAAATTATAAGTACAGATTGAAATATAAAAGGATATTTATACCTTTTCTTTCTTATAGGGCTGTTAAAGTGCCAAAATTGAATCTCTCAGGCTTTTCCAGGTGAATACCTGATAAAAGCTGCACTACAAAGCAGGTAATACAGTTGAATATTCTAAATATGTGTAAGTTTGATGTTGCCCTTCCCAGTCAGTTACTTCAGTAAGTGTAGAAGGTACACAAACTATTGCTCATCAAGTTCATTTAAGTTTTTTAAAATGTAAAAACACTGTCCTAACATGAATCTTTCTGGTAAATTATACCGTGTTTTTAAAAAAAGTAGTTTTTGAACCATAGGCTCCTGAGAAAACGAACTAAAGTGCAGAAATTAATTAAGAAAAATAAACCGATGGCTAATGGGTTTTAATTTGCTATACAGGAATCATCTTCATTAGAAAAAGTTTCAGATGCTTCGTAAAGTTTGAAAGCAACAACCAACAACAGCTCATATTGAATCTTATGAAAAAGGTAAGTATACTTCTTTTACTATGTGGAAAACGTAACACCAAAGAAGTACAACATAATCTGCAAGCTTTATCTAAGGAAATGCCATTAATTGGTCTTTGTTGCTGGACTCCTATTCCTGCTTTCATTTCAAGAAATTCATCTTCCCCAATATGAGACCACAATTTGCGTAACTTTGAGTAACCCTGAATTTAAAACCACTTGTAGATACAAACCATCACTTACCACTGAAAAATGTCCTTGAAGGAGGCTGCTTCCACAGGACCCCAGCTCTAACACACAGGTTCTTATGTACCAGCAAGTTACAGCTGCACAGCAAACTGCAAATACAAAAAAAACAAGAAGTGGTTGCTTAAGTACCAATGTTTAATAATGCAAGTATCAGCAGTTCACTGTAGTGACAATCTAGTATTTAGCAGCTGAGTAACAGAGGGAAAAGTCTACTCAAATTACCATAAAATTTCCACTGAGCCTGGTCCCTTGTGGTCTACTGCTTTCCTAAAAAAAAAAAAAACCTGACAATCCAACTGCTCCTGCAGATATTTATTTAATGATGCATCTTTATCTTTTCTTTTTCTTAACAAATATTGACATGTTCCTCTTAGGCTGTTGTAACAGTGATACTTTTCTGAGTATTGTAGGTGCTGATCTTGCCAATAGCCCTTTACAGGCAACTAGTTATGCTGTCAGCATGTACTGTATCTTGGCCAGTTTGGAGGTCTAAAATGCAAATGCAGTGGTAAATTTCATAATCATTGTTTAGTGCTTGGGATTATTCCATCTCCACTGGGCTGCTACAACTGTGTCATTTAGGAACCTCCTACAATAGCAACTATCTAGAGAGGCACTTAGGATTTGGTTCATGTAGCTTTTACCTTACTGTCGTGGCGGGACGGAGGAGAAGTACACAGAAAAGTTCTGGATTCTATGATGAAGTAATGGCATTTATCAGACCAAGTGGTGTAGTTGAAAAAGTAAAAAGGCTGCCAGGCACAGCAGCTCTTGTTTAGAATTTACCTTCCCACTCCGTTCAATGGTGAACTGCAGTGAGAGTGGTTCTGCCCCTCTGAAAATACATAAAATAGACTTGGAACTGGCCAATATAGAGAAAAGGTTCGTCCATGACTTTTCGTGTGTTTAATATGTATATTTAATTTCATGTTCGTAATAAATCTGACAAGAAGACATCCACTTGTACAAGAACTCTTCAAAGCCTATAAACAAGCATGTTTAAACATGTGGCCTGGCAACATCCTGCTGTCAGACAGGATCAGAGGGAGGAGAGGCACAGCGTTCTCAACCCAACAAGCTCAGGCCCTTAGGAAGAACCAGATCTTTGTGCAACCTCCTCATTCCCAGGAGGCAATGCCACAGCTCAGATGTCTTCATCTGCCCTCTGGCCTTTCATCTGC
This sequence comes from Erpornis zantholeuca, assembly GCA_013400515.1. Classification (NCBI taxonomy): domain Eukaryota; kingdom Metazoa; phylum Chordata; class Aves; order Passeriformes; family Timaliidae; genus Erpornis; species Erpornis zantholeuca. The sequence continues at coordinate 954,961 of VZTN01021071.1, forward strand.
TCTTGATCAGATACACGCCGAGGACACAATTACTTCAGTAGCTTACAAGCTATTGCATCATTTGGGGCCATTCAATCTCAGGAAGTGATTATTAAGAATTTAAAGAATTAATTTCAGGTGTCTACTGAGTTACATATAGACATAATCCCCTTATTTCAAAGAAGAATCTACAAATACCAGATTTCTTGTCTAGAAGTCACATCATTATGCTAGCACACACTTGGTAACTATGCCTTAACATTAGCCAAGGACCAACAGCTATAGTTTTCACTTAAACCCATAGCAACAGTGTTGGAAGATCTCACTCTGCCCTTCTACTTCATGGTCTCTATTAAAATTCCTGTATGAACCCAAATGTGACAGGACAGACCCTCCCCAAGCCCCAGATTCCTGTAACCATGTGCTAAACATGACACAGTGCTGCATCATCTCCCAGGATATTTCCTTAGCAAGAAAGAAAAAGCGTTCCCACTGCTGCAGAACCTGTATGTTCTACAGAGCAACATGTTGTAATTTGTCATGAACAACGAGGTCACCTGATGCTCTTGGGTCATATACCAGACCTACACTAATTTGTGGACGTACAAGGCCTGTTTTACAACATATTAAAACACTTGGGATAAAAGGAGCAGCTGCTCATCAAGTAAGGCAGGAGCCTGTGGGGTAGTTCTAAGGGATTCAAAAAATTAAGAACTAATTGAGTTAGCATTAGACTTAAGTTTACCAGAAGAGTTTTCAAATCCTAAAAGGCAACGGAAAAAAATTATTAAAACATAGCCGCAGCCTAAAGCATTGGTATTTGAGACATTTATTAGCCTTCCAACATAGTCTATAAAACATGCACAGTCACAACAGAACGAGTTGCGTTGGCTTCACAGGAGCACCCAGGCGCTGTCCACGCCGCTGAGGCAGGGCAGGCACCTGGGACTTGGTACTTCCTCAGACAAATCAGCACAGAGGAAGGACACAACACCTAACCCTGAGCTCTTACCAAAATTGTTTCTGGTGTCCAACATCAGAAAATCAATCTCCACCTTACTCTGAAATTTGTACAAAAACAGGTAAAGATATTCACCTAAATAAAGAGTCTCACCTGCCCTGCTCCTGACAGCCTGACCTTGATGGATCCAAACGCATGTGGGAGTACTGACCTCCTGCCTCTCCCACCCGACCCGGAGGCTGATGGAGACGGAACTGCCAAGAAACACCACGTTAACCTCAGCCCCTCTGTGTCCTCAGCCATCTCTGGACAGGGGAACACACTCTGCTGCCAGTACTGAGGCCGGAGGTGACAGCACACTCTGTGCACAAGGTGTTTTCTCCAGGATTTGAGAGAGGAGGGGGAATAAGGAGACTCTGTGTTTTATCTAAGAACACAGAACTGTGGCCTACAAACAGCATTCGTTAATCCGTTTCGTTGCTATGAAAAGCACAACCTGTAAGAGGATAATTCCTGTAGAGGAGCGCCAGTGCCCGGCCAGGTGCTTCTCCTGACAGCCATCGTCCCCCGGGATTGCATAATCCGAGGGACTGCAGCTGCCCCTATCCAGCGATTTCTACTTACACTGTCAGTACTTACACACTGACAGCTAGAGACTGCCAAACAGCGTTAAAACTATACAAGGCCACACGATTCTCGTTCTTAAAGTACGTAACCCCCTTATCTTTCTTCCCAGCTTGGAGAAGGAGGGCAAGGCTCCTCGCACATGCCAAGGGCAGGGCCAAGGCTAGAGAAACAACCGCACTCACCCCAGAAGGGAAACGTCAGCGAACGAGGGGGGAGAGAAGGGGGCGGCTACGGCCCCCGGCCGGGCTCCTCCTCCCCCGAGAGGCGCCGGCTGTCAGACAGGGCTGCCGGGGCCGGACAATGACAGTGACAGTGACAGCCCCAGCCCCGCCGTGCCCCTACCTGCTCCGCGCCGCTACCACCGCCATCTTCGCACGCCGCCGCCACGTCCTCTGCCGCGTCCCGCGCGCAGGGGCGGGAAGAGCGCGGGGGGCGGGGCCAGGGGCGGGGCCGCCACACGTGAGGAGAGCGGGCACTCCTGGGTGTGGTGTGTGTGGGGCTGGGAATATTCCCTGGTATTCTCTGGGGGAATAATACGGGGCGTAGGGAGGAGTTCATTCCTGAGGGGAGGCCCCCGAATGGAGATATGGGTGTGAGGATGTTCTTCAAAGCGGGATTTGATCTGTGGGGAGGGCCGTTCTCTTGGCGTGGGGGGTAAAGGGGCCGTCGCTGAAGCGATGTGGAGTGGGGTAGGGCCGGCCCTGAGGGGACTGGATGTGGGGACATTTCCCGGGCGATGCAGCATGGGGACAGGGTGGTGGTTTCTGAGAGTTTGTGCTGTGGGGATGAAGCTGCTCCGCGAAGGGTTTGTGAGCTGTGCCCAGCGCGTTGTACACTTTGAAGAGGGGGCTGCTGCTGGGGAGTTCAGGATGAGGCAGGTGGGGTTGAGCTGCTTCTTAGCGCTGCTATTGACGGATAGGTAAGTTATTTGCCCCAGGTATGGGAGCACCAGGAATATCAGGGCAGGGATTTTAAGGAGAGGACACACGACATGGGACAGACACAATGTTGTTCCTCCAAGTGACATGTCTGGCAGGGTAGTGCAGTAATATCTGTTCCTCCTCTGGTATCCCTTGCCTGGATGCCTGCTTCCCAGAGTGAATTTTATAGAAATTATTTGGTTTTCCACTCTCCTAGAGGTACCCCTAGATGAAAAAATGCTACACTACTGGGAAGTAGCTAATTACCTTCTTCTGAAGGTGGCAGAGGGGTAGTTTCACATGATGAATGAGTAGGAAAAGAATTCCAGAGTCCTGGCTCTGTGTTTCCACATCCTCAGTGCTTTAGGACATGGTCCTCGGGCAAACTGATTAATTTAAATTCCCGATTTATGTTTGTTTATTATCCTGACCAGGCCTAAGTGAAGTCTGCAACACCTTCTTGTCATTCTGCCTTTTTTATATCACCATAGACAGTAGTGTCTGTTTAAGTACCTTAGACATGTACAGGCAAGCCTGTCATTGTTAAATATGTAAAATTTGAGGGGAAATCCAGATACAGCCCTCATGAAACAGTAATACTATTAGCTGACTGAATTGTTGGGATTTACATATCCTGTACATAATGGTAGGATTGGCAGGAAGTAAAACCTCAAAGAAGGTGGGATTTGATGGTGTTAGGTGCTTTGGTACAAGCCTTGCAAGAACTATTAACTTTGATGTAAGTGCACCCTGCTGGTGGGCCTGACAGACAAGTTTCCCCAGAATTGACTCAGAAGTGATTCAGAGGTTAAGGTGTAGTTAAATGTAACACACTTGTTTGTCGTGTAAAATAGTTGTCACAAGGCTAAACTGATTAATGATTTATACTGATCTAATCTTTCTCCTTGGAATTAAAAGTAAATATGTGGACAAATAACTATTTCAAAATTACTTTTATCATATGTCTTGTTCTTACATTTATGGTTTTTTTAAACATCTGGTAAGATTATATGGACTGCACTCCCTGAGGGATAAAATGCACTTCCCTAAGGATACTGAGCTGTGCTAGGCCTGTGAAGGTGAGCCAAGTCAAAGAGGGGATTAATACCATACCATACAAAGGAGAGAATGAAGGTGTTGGGGTTTGAGAACATTTGTTCAGGGAGTGAAGTAAGAAGTGAGAAATGTCTCAGGCTGGATGGGGCTTGGAGTAACCCAATTTAGTGGAAGGTGTGGGGGGGTGGAACAGGATGGGCTTGAAGGTCCCTTCAAACCCAAACCATCCTGTGATTCTGTGTAACTCATTCTGTGATCAAATCAGTGGGAAACAACACCTCAACAAATGTTGCAGATCTAGAAAGGGAACTTGGGAAACTCAAGAGATAAGCAATATGTGAGTGTGAAAGAAGCAAGTGAGGAATGATGATTGAATCACTAGGGAAGGGTACATAAGGCAACAAAAGAAATCTGGGAAAAGTATCTGCAAAAATACATGAAGTAGACAAAGTAGCAGGGAAATCTGTAAGATGAAGAAGGAAAACAAAAGTAGGATAAAGACTTTATTCCTCCAGAACTCTTGGAATAGTTAATTCTTTCCTGAACAGGAAAGATGAAACCATATTAACAATATTTTATGCATCATCAGACACTTCTTCTTATACATGAATACATGCCATAGAATTAATTATGTTAATGGCTGCTGTAGAGTAATTAAGAGGTACTAATACTCCAGGTTAAGCGTTAGAAAATAGGGGAATAAGGCAGTTTGGATGAGATTGCTGGGCTGGAATGGAATGAAGAGAATCAAGACAGTCAGCAGTGTCTCAGCTCTGTTCTGAATTCTTTGGGAGGCATAGGATTACTTTTTGTTTAAAATTATTCAGTAGATAAGCCATTATCAGGTGAAAAAGAATAAGGTACAAAGGACCCTTCAGTATTCTGTAGAGAGATATGGTCAGTAATTTGGACAATTCACTTAGCTTTAGGTATCTTTTTTGCAAGTTAGATGTAGTTCTTACCCATCTCCCAAAGGCATTTGTGTGCCTTTAGAAACAGCAGACGTACTATTTATTTTTAAAGCAGAGGCTTACATTTCTTTCTATGTCTGATAAAAATAGAGTGGGAAATGCATGGATATTTTCCATCTACAGATAGGAAAGGGATACTGTCCCTTTCTCCTTTGCATACAAGGATATACCATCCTCTGACAGTTTGTTTTCTTAAAGCTTGGTTTATCCTTGTTGATGTCTAACCCCCCCTTGTTATCTTCCAGAAGCTTTGGTCATCACTGTGGAATTCCTGGTATGAGAAGGCAGAGCGTCAGGGTAGAGAGAAGATCCTTGCTGAACTGCTGTAATGATGAAGACAAAAATTTTAATTGTCCTAAATATCTTATCTTTGCTGGCTTCAGGTAAGGCTGATGCAGAGAGGGAGAGAGAAAGGTTGTCTCTAGGTGGGTGACATTCAAACTAATATATGCTTTGGTTTTGTTTTCCTCTGTTCAAAGAAAGAAGTTGCAGTTATAGCTGTGCCTGGTTTTTTTTCTGTTTGATCATTGGCAGATGGTGATCCTGTTGGTTTTGAAGCAGCTTGATACACAACTTCCTTAGTAATTCAGTAAGGTTTTGTTTCCTTTGAATAGTTGAGATCTGCGTACTCATTAACGGTGTCAAAATGAAGCAGTGGACCTTAAGCTGCTCCCCTCTAAAACCACTATAGGTTCTTCTTGGAATTGTGCTGAATTAATATCAAAACAAATGGAGGACTAATGTCTGATGCTATGGTCAAAGAAATAAAAACTTCAATTACTTAACTGTAAACATTGCTAGTATCAATAGTTCTCCAGAGAGTCAAATTCTTAAAGATCTGGAAATGACAATGTTAGAGACATTGTGGCGTTTTCTGTGCGCTCAGTCCTGGTTTTCATTACATGGCTTAAGATTCTTTTGAGTTACATAACTGCATGCTATTTTTGTATACAACAATCATTTTTTTCCTCTTTAAATGTATAATACCTTCTTGGAGATGCATGTAATGATATATTTCAGAGTAGACTGCATTTCGGAGGAATAATACAAGGTGGAATAATTGCAGCCTAAAGCAAAAAGGAAATTTTTGTTGGCGTGTCTGGATTCCTTTAAGATGTAGCTTTGTAGTTGGTTTAAACCAACCAAACCTCCAAGTCCTTCTGAAAAAGCAAGTTTCACCTTCACCTCCACTCTTAATTGCATCTTTTTGGTTTGTGAAAGCACCAGAGGAAACAGCAGAGCAAAGGTTAAAAGAATGGCCTGAATTGATAACCAAGGACAACAGTAAAACTGATAAATCCTGGGGAATGCATGTTTACATCAAGATTAGAAGGACTGTGCTCTGATAGAGTCACATTCCAGTTGACTTGTTAGGAGGATGGTTACCCTACGTTGTAGGGAAGTGCCATTCCTTCTCTTTCTATTCCAACAGTAAAACAGGCCATAGCCATAAACACATCCTTACCTTTGGTTCCTCCTAATTTTGGGTGGCAGCCTTACCTAAAATTCACTAGAGTTAAAGCAAGGAAGATTCTGAGGCAAAAGATCTTGCCATAATAATTGTTGATGATTGAAAAATCTGCCTAAAACTATTTGGTTGCTTCCAGTCAAAAGGAAACAAGGAGACATTGCAAAGATTCAGCAGCAAATGTTGTCCTCATCTTGGACAACAGTGACCTTGGTCAGATGTGGGCACATCTCTCGAGTGCCTCTAAGTGTGTGGGTATGTGGGTGTGAGTGAGCACAATCAAGCTATTGGGAAATTACGTGAAATAGAATAACCTCTCTCTTCCATAAGGTTAAACTGAGGGGGATTCTTTCATGAAATCATACAAATCTTGACTTCTTTTTTGATCCTACAGGGAAGAAATTCCGATGGTGCACCCTTTCTGACCTGGAACAGAGAAAGTGTGCAGAGCTCTCCAAAGCGCTTACGGCTGTGTTGCCCCTCACTCCTGCCAGTTCCTTTACTAGGATTTCTTGCATCAGAGCTCACAATACATATGACTGCATTGATAAAATCAGGGTGAGTTCACAGAGATTTTTAAAACTGATTTTGTGTCCAAATCCTCATTTGGAAAAGTAACTGGTAAACGGAATATATGGGAAAATAAAATTATACTGAAGTAATTGAACTGCTTATATGACAAAGTACACAGTCAATTGAGAGGCAAGAATTAAATCCCATGAGCATTCTACCAGATGTACTGTTTTATCCCAGCTAATGTCTTTGCAATCTCCAAGAAATATAGAAAGCTACTTGGAAATAAATAGACAAAAGCAAACTACTAAATTAAAATTTGTTCAGGTAGAAACTGTTGTCTTGAACCTTCTGTTTCTTTGTAAACATACTTGTTTTGAGGGTTTTGCTGTTGTTTTAAGGCAAATAAAGCAGATGCTGCCTCCTTGGATGCTGGAGATGTTTACTCTGCTGTAAAGCTCTACGGTTTGGCAGTGGTGGCAAAGGAGATCTATGATCAAGGTAGGCTGGTAAAGCTGAAGAATAATCTGTACTTCTGATTTGACTATGAAATGGCTCTAGATTTCTTGAAAAAAAAGTCAATATGTTTTTATTAACTTTGTAGGAATATGGAGAGGGCTAACAATTGTTTCTAAAATATTTAGTGATGATGAATAAAATACCAGTGGTCCTTTGTACGCAGTAGCCTTTCTGCCTGTGGTACTGACAAACTTACATTGTTTGTTTGACAGGGTGCCGTGTAGCCAGTATATGGTTAAGTTCCTGGGACAAGTACCTACATTGAATAGGCCTAAGATAATTTCTTCTTTAGCCATGTTCACAGAAGTAGTTCAACTCTTCTTCACAGATGGAAGCTGCAGAATTGAATTTTTTTTTTCATGTTACACATTTTGTGCTATTGCAGGAAATTGTGTGTTTGCTGTGGCCATTGCCAAACGAGGAACTCTGGATATCCAGAGTCTACGAGGTGTGCGCAGCTGCCACAATGGAGCCCGGTGGACATCGGGCTGGAATATTCCACTTGGCTTTCTCCTTGCAAGAAATTATCTTTCCTGGGATGAGGCACAACCTCTGAGCCAAGGTGGGTGATAGGAGCCATAGGGCTACCTCTGGCCACAGCAAAAGTGACTGAAATGCCAGCAGATGTAGGATGAACTAGTTATGGCCATAATATGTTTGGCCCCTTTTCCTCTTTTGACTTTTTTTCCCATTTGACTTTTTTCTTTCATTTTGTTTTGTTTTTTTCCCCCTACACCTGCAGCAATCAGTGAGTATTTCAATGCAAGCTGCATCCCTGGGGTTGGTGTTACTGCTCCCCACTTGTGTGCTCTCTGCCAAGGACAAAAATCCTATGTCAGAGACAGGAACCACTTCTGTGAGACAAGCAGTAATGAACCCTTCTATGACTCTGAGGGAGCCTTCAGGTGAGCTCTGGGACACTGGGGCTGAATTCACTTTTGGGGGAGAAAGAACTTATAAGGGAGGAAAGCCATGTGAAATGTTAATAGGATGGCATTTGTCTTCCTGCAGGTGCTTGAAGGATGAAGTGGCAGATGTTGCATTTTTAGATCATCTAAGAATTATGAGTGCCACAGGTAAACATAAAAATGCAGTTTTCTTTTAATCTCTGGCTATGCTCTTTCCTGCTTAGGTGTTTGAGGGCTATGCCTATATTTTTGTATTTTCCGGGGAAAATTCAATCCCTGCAAGCAGTTCAGGGGTATATCTTGGCTCTCCATGCACAGCAGAAAGAAATAGAACAGGAAAGTGTGAGTGAGCAATGACTGCTCACAGGAGATTCTTAGAATGGGAGCAGACAGGTGATTTCATTAGATCAAAGTCTCTGACAGAGCTTGTATTTGCTTTGCCCGAGTTACAAGATTCCTTTTAAAATTCAGTATATTGAGCTGCATAACTGCGAAGTTCCTGTATACCTGCCTTGTATTTTTAAACTCATTTGAGCTCTGTACCAAATGTGGTTAGCAGTAGTATTTGCACGTAAGTATTTTTAAATGAATGTATTTATAGGAGTACAGCTTAAAGAGTATTTTGGAACAGCTCTGGCTGAGGTCTCTCTCTTTGTTAAGAGAAGTACTTACCAAAACCAAGTTTCCCAAGTGTGCTTGGTACACTGTGCTGCCTTTATAACCTTTAGCAACCTCCACTGAAAAATGTTTTATATTCCATCTCTCTGCCTGCTGCCAAATCAGGGCTCACTTCACAGATTCACAAGTGTCTTCTTGTTTCAGAGTCAGAACAACAGGAATATGAACTCTTGTGTCCTGATGGATCCACAGCTGAGCTGACCGAATACAGCACCTGTAACCTGGGCAAGGGGCCTGGCCGTGGCATCGTCACCCGCAACAACTTCCAGAAGATCACCAACAAATTTCTTAGCATGATCCAGGTGAGTGAATAAGTCGTCTATGTCCAGACGCAGGTTTTTCTTCCATCTTTGTGTGGAAATTATCACTCCGTTTGCCTTTTTTCTTGAGATATTTATAGTTGGTGTGAACAAAGTCCTAAAAATTGTTTGTTCTGGGGAAGTATCTTGCATTTGCTTGTGCAAGGTTTTACTTTTTAATAAAGTGTTCTTCTGTAGGAGGCTGAGAATAAGTAAGTAAAGAAGGGGAAGATGCCATAATACACAAACTGGAAAATGGCTAATGATGTTCATCCTGCCTCGGAAAACTTGAATCAATTTTTATGTAGCTGAGGGAGACTCATAGTTTCAGGCAGGGGTGACTTTTCTTCATCTCTTTTTCTCAACTTATAAATAGTGTTTGATATCTTGACCACTGATACAAGGGGAGGGAAGGCTGAGGCTGCCTGTTGCTGGAAGAATGAGCAGATTTGTTGCAGTTAAACGTGTTTTTCTTGTCCCAGCGTCTATTTGGGCGTAAAGGAAAGGAAAGAGCCAGATTTGAACTCTTCAGTTCAACACCATTTGGGGGAAAGAACCTGTTGTTCCAGGATGCCACTCAGCACCTGCAGCTTCTTGAGGAGCAGCTGGAGATTGCCTACGTCCTTGGTCTGGATTATGTATCTCTCCTTAAGGGACTCGGCCATGAAGGTAAGAACCATGCCAGAGGACTGCAGCTAAGGAAAGGGAAGAAAAAGTTCTCCTTCCACATGATTCCTCTCTCCAGGCTCAAGTGCATATACCTGAACATCACCTTAACATATAACAGATCGATACACTGGTAACATGATCTGCTTCCGTTTCAGGGAGCTCTTTGGACAACAGTGTTGTGCGCTGGTGCTGCATCAGCGATGCTGAGCTTCGCAAATGCGAGGAGTGGGCACTGAGCATCAAATCCGACCCGTTAGTCTGTGTCCAAGCAACTTCTATGACCAAATGCATTGAAATGATCAAGGTATGAGACTCCCTCTGGTCAGCATATAAGACTGCACAGGGTGTATATGTCTTGCCTGAATTAAAGAGAGGAAAACTTGAGGAATAAGTGGGAATGAGAGGGAATTTATGCAGGGGAATTTCCAGCCAGTGGAGAAGTCCTGCTGCTTGGATACACAATTCATGCAAATCCTGGTTTTGTTATTGTCTCTAATGCTGCTGGCAGAGTAGTGAGGCTGATGCGGTCACCCTGGATGCAACGCACACGTACATTGCAGGGAGATGTGGACTGGTGCCTGTAGCTACAGAATGCTATGGTGAGTTCTCATGTGACCTTATCAAGAATAGGGGGAATCAAAAAAGTACCATTAAGAATATAGTTAAATTTCCACTGTTTGTGCTGTTTTGTGATGGAAGCAGGAGTCATTATAATATGTCCAAATACTCTTCCCAGCTTTTCCGCTAACCGGCTCTAGCATTTGGTCTGTTTATTTTATACCTTCTGTAAAAAGGACAAAGATGCTGACATGGCTGAAGAGGATCACAAGGGTTTTGAAGGAGTGCTGCCTTGTAAAAGGAATAATGGCAGTTGCAAATCCTTAATGTTTAACTCCCTTTCCAGGGGGAAATTGTGCCTCAGCAGCTGAGACCATGGAGAAAACAGGGAAACTAATTCATCTTAAGCACAAAGGTAACAGAAACTATGAGAGGGCATAAAATCTAGGTTTTCCTGAGACTGCTCTAGGGTTTATGTAGGAATGTATTTGCATGTTGGTTTAGAATAGAATTTTCTGTGCAAGAGCTTTGTGGCTAAGCAGAGTGTAGGTCCTGTTCTGTAACTGAAGATACTGTGACAAGATGAGGGAGGGAAGGGGTGCTGTATCCTGCTGGAATAAATTGCTTTGGTTCAACTGGTTGTTGTCATTGTTTTACAGCCCTACCACCTGTTTATGCTGTTGCTCTAGCTAAGAAAAGTGCCAAACAGATTCACATCCATAACCTCAGGGGAAGGCGATCCTGCCACAGTCACCTGTACAGTCCCGGAGGATGGTTACTTCTGTCCAGACACACAGTGCGAGCTCGGCAGAACGATACTGAGAACTGTGATATTGGCTCTGGTAAGGGCTGGGCTATCTTTTAACTAGATCATGAAAATCTGAAGCTCTAAATTTGGGAGTAAAGTAGAGATGGGGCTGTGAGGATCTGACCAGCAACTGATGACTGCAGTTTCAGAGGGTGTTGAAGCAGCTGCTTTTTTTTTGACTACGTGTCACACTATTTAGCCGTCTTCTTGCTAGTTGTTAGGATGAAATTCCATTCCTGTCTTTTCCCATATGTGAAGAGGCTTTGGAATGCCTTGACTTAATCTCATCTCAGTTTTCTTTACTCAGCTTATCAGAATTACTTTTGGAAGGGCTGCATGCCAGGAGCAGATGGAAACCTGTGCAAGGTGTGCATCGGAGATGGTGAGGTGGAAGGAGCTCGAGTGTCCAGCAGATGTGCTGCAAGTCACAACGAACGTTACTATGGCAATATGGGAGCACTCAGGTGAGCTTTTGGTGAGAGTCAGAAATGCAGAGCAATAGCCAGAATTGCCTTATTATTTTGCTGATGTTTTTCTTTGGGAGGGTTTTTTTTTTTTCCTATTTGTTAAGCATCTGGCTGTATAAACTTTTGCTAGTGTGTATTTTGTTTTGGTTGCAGTTGCTATGGGATGTTCAGCTGAGTGATGATTTAAAATGGTTGTTAAACCATTTCCAGAGCAAGGCAGTGCTTCCAAACATGTAGGGCTTAGAGCATTGCTACTGACTCAATGAAAGGAAGGGATGAAAGATAGAAGATCAGAGAGCAGAGGTGATGTGGTAAGAAGCAGTGTAGCATACAGGAGATAATTAAATAGAGTGGAGATATAAAAAAAATAAATAGGAGAAGACAATTAAAAGTGAAAGCACCCTTAGGAAATATACATAGTGCACTTAGTTGAAATCCATTCTCTTTCTTGTGTAGGCATGGGTGAAGGTGCACGTTGTGCAGCAGCTTTGACTTGGGAGCTACTGTCAGGGATGAAAAGGATTGTGTTAACAAACTTCTATGCTGAGATCACTAACACATTCCAAACGATTAGAGATGGGAGGGATACTTACAGCTACTCCTGTTTTAGCTTCAGGTGACTGTCCAAATGTCAGTCATCATACTGTCTTTGATCACTTCTTGTTTTTTTCTTGCACTAGGTGTCTAGTTGGCAATCCCAGTGGAAGAAGCTTTGGAGATGTAGCTTTCCTGGAACACTCTAACTTGCTCCAGAACATAGAGGGTGAGATGGAAATATTCTCTTTTCCTTTGAGAATGTTCATTAATGTCAGTTACTTCCCACAAAGCAACCATCACTTGTGAGGATCAGCCTTTTCAGGTTTAATCTAGGTCCATGAAGTTGTGTTTGTAAATCAAGATTGCAAGAAGCTTTCTGCATGTAGATGTTCCAGTAAAGCTCAACATTCAGATACTGTAAGAGAGGAAAGAAGAAGAATCATGAAGTGTAAACATGTGTGTTAGGATAATCATCCTTGGAAACTACACCAAATTTTCAGAAAGCTCAAAACTTTTAAAGGCAAACCAAAATAAGCTTTTCATAGAGTCAAGGAGAAAAGGAACCCCCATTAAAGCACACTAAAATTTTATTTTAGGCAGTTTCAGTAACAGGAGAGACTTTTCTAAGAGAGGAACCTCTAAAATCAAATGAAGGTATACGGGACTGGAAACCCACAGGAATTCATGCAGCAATGAGCAGTTTGTTTGGGAAAGCAAAGGGCATGCAGGCCAAATTGCTTTGTTTCCTGAAAGGGATCTGGTTACAGATGGGACATGATATGCTGTTCATATGCCTTGATATTATTCTAGTGTTAGTTGGTAGGTGCAGCCTAAGTTCATTAACCTCAGTAAAACACTACCCTGGTCCTTATGCATTCCTAAGAAATGACCACATAGCACGCTGTGTTTGTTTTGAACACACTGACTAAACTTCTTCCTCTCAAGTTTTAACATTTTTTATGAGATTCTGCTTTAGTTTTTCAAAAGGATTTCCTTTGACTTTATTTTCTTTTCAGATCTAGGCAGCTCTGGCTGGGCAAAAGGTTATACCCCTCTTGACTTTGAACTCTTGTGTCCAGATGGAACACGCGCCGCAGTCACAGAATGGGCAGGCTGTAACCTCGGCCCCATTCCCCCCAGCACAGTCATGACTCGACCAGTCACTGTCACTAAAATCTCTGACTTTCTATTGAAATCCCAGGTATGACAGGTAGCAGGAAAAAGCTTGGCATGTACAACTGCTGAAAACCCTTTCAAGATTGAAAGATTTATATACTGCATATATAAAGTGCCTTCAAATCCAATAAAAAAGAATTAAGAATGTGCATAGGAGATTGAGAAAATAATTATTTGGATTCTCTAAAGGTGTATTTTGGCACCAGTTCCCATTCCACAGAGGCCATACTTTTGCTGAGAAATAAGGCACTGCAAACCTGCATCTTTTTGTAATAACAAGAACAGTGCTAGATAAAAGTGTTATTAATGACCTAAGCTGTGAAACTTTTATTCCTTTTCTGTTCAGGAATCTCTGGGAACCAAACTGGATTCTGAGTTCCAACTCTTTCAGTCATGGAAGTATGGTGAAAGTGATCTGCTTTTCAAAGACACTACTCAGTACCTTGTTCACACAAGTCACCTGAGCTATCAAGAGATTCTTGGAGAATCTTTCGTTCATCTGGCAGCATCAGTGTTTAATTGCACACCTGCAGGTAAAGTCAAGTTCTTAATTCTGAGTTAGAGAGAAATGCAGCAGGCAGCCTTCTGAGAACAGCTATGGCCCTCTTGTTTAGACTGCATGGGGATGCTACTAATCCTATTAATAGCAAATTTCTAAGGAGTCCTGTTAGTCTCACAAAAGTCTAAGTTGCTACCTGCAATTCAAAAGGAGAATTTGACCTCTGTTCTGCTGTTTTAATGAACACTATCTGAAGAATTTACTACTTTTAAAGGTGATAGCATCATTAAGTGTATACTTTCTTACTGGTTTGTAGGCATCTTGGACTTCTGCAAACAGGATGTCTGTGCATCTTCATCCAACTGACAGCTAATACAGAGGCTTTGCAGGACACATATATCACCGTTGCTGAAAACAAAGAAAATGTGCAAGTCCAACCTATGCAATGCAATCAGCAAGGAAACAATCATCTCTAGGAATGTATGCTGAACACCTTCTTGTCTTTGTTTTCAGCAGATTTTATGTTTATGATGATATAATACTACTCATATGTCACCCCTTTCTTTTTTGGAGCATGGCAGCATGGGGAACAGCACAACCAACAGCACAGAACTAGGATCAGCATTGTGGAAAGAGCAGGGCCAGTACCGTGCACTGAAGTACAGACTGATATGAGTGGCACAGGTCAGTTGGTAGCATTTTGCCTTGTTTGTCTTAAAAACAGTTTCCATGCAAAACCTCCAATCAAGTGCCATTCTGGTAGTTGCAACATTGTCTTCCTGTATCTGTGATTTTGGTTGCAGCTAGATAGTCCCTGCTGAATTCACCTATGTATTTCTTCTTTAACCAATGATTTTTACTAGTAAATCAAAACATTTTTCCTCACAAATAAATGTTTTAAGACACTTAATAGCCAGCAGAACTGGATGCTTGAAGCCTTAGGGTGAAGAAAAGGAACAGATACTCCTCTTTGCGAAGACCTCCAACCATTACTTTATAGTACTTTGACACTTTTAAGATTCTCTGAAATGTCAAAATATTATCTATCAATTCAACAGTGTAAATTTTACAAGCAGAAACTGCCTGAACATGATACGAGGCTTTTTGAACAGAAATCATCTGTTCATCATCTGTATAAATGTATTGTCCCAGTATGGTAACACATCCAAATCCTCATATACTGTTGCAGCCAGCGAGCTGTAGCCCTGAAGGAGCAGGGAAAGAGCCTGATGCTTGTTTAGGCCTCTCAGGTGTTCCTGCCTTTCTTTCCTGGAGCTTCCATGCCATCTGCGGGGCCCGTGTGACACTGCACGCAGGAGAAGGGAGTTTTGAGAACACGATGAAGAAATGCAGCTGGCAGCTTAGCTTTGCCAAGAGCAGCATGCAGCTGATCAGGGATAAATTTAAAATCTGGGTTATACACAAGATTTTATGGGGAAGGGCAGGGATGTTGTTTTCTGACTCAGACATTACAAATTATTACTAGGCATTGTTGATGATCCTCTGCTCCTGCTTTGACTCACAAACATCAGTATCCTGCTTTGCATAGCTGTGGTATGTGAACCACTGGCCAGCCTCAGCCTTGAATCTGTGCTCTGAGCCCAGCAGGAACTGTGCTCTCTGGCTCCTACTACGCTATCTGAAGCGATGGATGTTGCCTCAATGCTATGAATAGTAGCTGAGATCATGCTGCAAATCTCCCAGTCTGGGATGAAGGAACACCAGAATTGCTGCTCTGTGCCCCAATACCAGCATACCCTGTTAACAGTGCTGCTCTCTTTGGAGATTTGACCTTTCCCCCCAGCATGTAAGACATATTATCATGCATATTTACCCATACCAGCCTAAAGGCATTGAAAAACAGGTTCTCAGAAAAATTTATTTCCATAAATTAAAAACACACACAAAAGAAACAGTAAATTTTTAGATTCACACAATATTGAACAGGAACAAAATGCCAAGAGCATGATGGAGGCTAATGGCACAAGTGTACAAATTCTCATTGAGCTATTTGATAACTTGATAGCATCATACAGACTTTTAATCCACAATTACCATCCATATTCTAGAAAAGCACCTGGAACATAATGTAAGAAAGGCCCACCTGAAAAAAAATACAATGAATGAGAACTCCTTGCAGGAAAGCAGATCCAGCAAGCACCAGAACTCAAACATATGCAGACACAAGCCAGCCAGGCAAATGCTGTACCATACGTTAAGGAGCCTTAGCTGCTCCAGTCATAGCATGATGCAAGTAACAATTGTTTTTGTCCTTTTTTTTTTTTTTGAAAGTGATCTTTCTAGATCTGAAAATCAGCAAATTTAGCAAAGAGCTGCCTGGCTCTGCATAACTTACTACTAAGAGACAGGACATGGCAAAAGCTTTGCAATCCTTCTCAAGCTGTTTTAGTCATCTGTCTGTGATGTACAATGTCTTTCCATGGTGATACGAAAACATCCTCCATGGAGGAGGATGAAATGAAAATGCAAGCATACATATCCTGCTAGGGATGTATGCAAGACCCCAAAAGATGAATCCTCTACACTTTTTTCTTTCAATTATCCGTGACAGAAGCAGCTCAGAATGGCAAATGCCCAGCTTTTGCACAGTCATCCCTCCCGGTGTACAAGCAGCAGCCACAAGGAACATGGTTGTTCCATTAGTGCTGTAAACAGGAACAGAGGTGGGAAAGGAAAAAACAAAAAAAGTGCACAAGCAGGACTGACACCTGTATGCCGGAGGGGGGAAGAGATGCTTGGTCTCCACTAGCTTACATCATCATACAAACACTAAACCAAAAGAAAATAATGCTGTTTATTTGGGTTTCCACCAACTAAGGTCTGGGAAAAGCTAGACAACTGCCAACATAATTTTGTAACTCCTCCAATGACTGTAAACCAAAGAGAATTGAGCATTTTCTTTGCTCTGCCCTCTCCGCTGTAGCTTGTAGAAAAGAAGTCCAGAAATGTTATTTCAATGCAATCAGAAACAAGAGAGAGCAGGGAAGAAAATTAAAAAAACCCACCCTAAACAAAACAAACAAAACCCAATAGAACCCAAAGGAAAAGACTCAACACATTCCATGTTATGAAGCACATTAGAGGTCTGAACTTTTCCTGGGCCCAAGTCCCTTCCCCCCAACCCCAATCTTTATTTCCTTGAAAGCCCCAGTAAGGTTACAGCTTAGTTGTGTCACAGCACTGGAAGCTTCCCATATTAATAGACGGTGAATGAATGCTCTGTAACAATCCCATTCTACACCATAAATTCATAAAAATATATCTCTCACTCTTGCTACTGCTTCCAACTAGTCAGTAATTGGGCTAATAAGCCAGTATAGGGAAGCTTTCAAATATTTTTTAGGAGGCAGTTAACCTTTTTTTTTTTAGGGATTTCTTTTTACAAAAATAAAGAAGATCAATTAGAGTGTTCTGCAACAGCCCAATAGGTTAACCAGAAAAATACTATAATATATTCAAAGTTTGCCTTGTTATTTTACCCTCAAACTTCAAACACTACTACTCCACGTGTGCACTCTTTTCTTCAGTCTTCCTGATTAAAGATAATTAGTGTTCAAAACAAGAATGTAAATTTTTACAAATCCCAGCACATAAGGTGGGAGCAAAAAAACCCCAGATTAAATTTCTTTCAAGACTCAGGCACACATAGTGTAAGAATCCTCTTCCATTTCTCTACTTTCAAAGCTCTGAAATTCAACAGATTGCTTGTTAACTTTTAGTTTTCTGTTTAGTTAGTAACAGAAGTGGTAGAGCAACAGAAGATAATGATATTTGCAGTCTTGCATTTATTGGGACTTTATAAAAAATATCCACCCACTAGGTATTTGCTCAATTTGAAGGTAAATAGAAACTCTATTATATGGGTAGGTAAATAAGAAAGTGCAAGCTCAAGTGACAACTGAAAGAAAGAACAGACTGATTAAATTTGAGCATCCCAGCATCAACAGCTTTGCCTGAATAACTTCTCTAGGCACTAAGGGACAGAAATTACCTGAACTGCAGCTAGCATTGAAATTATGCTTCAAGTTAAGTTTAACGGAAGTTATGCCAGAAGGGAGCTCTCTTCCTTCCAAAGGTAGAGCTGAGAAATTGCCCAGTGCTGCATTAGATAATTACATATGGCCTTACATAATGAAAACAATGTCCACATACTTGGAGGCTTTTTGTACAACACTGGCTATTATGTACAACCATGCTGTACAGAGAATATCTAATTAGGAGCTACAGGAATTGTAAATCTAAAATGGTAAAAAACCCCTTCTTGTTGATATTAAAATCAAGTGAGCATGAGTGGAATTCAAATAACTTTAAAACAAGTCTCAAAAGATTTTGCTGGTGTTCTCTGCATGCAGCAGCTCAGCTCAGTTAAATAAAAATCTCTGCTTATGTATCCTGCAGCTTAACATCCTCACGGTCCAATTATCTTTTCCTCTGGAGAAGAGGTTGGTGTCAGCCACATAAGTAAAAAAATCTGCTATTTGGGAAAATATAGTACTGGCCACCACTTTTCCTTAAATCATAACCTTTTTTGAGTTGAATCATGTTAAAAGAAACATATACAAAGTGCAAGTTATTTAAAGTCTCGTGTGTGGGGCTTCTGCTGCCTGGAGCAAGGAAGGGCAAAGAAACTTAGAAGGAACCTTCTAAGTTAACGGAAGAAACAATTGAACGCAAACCTAGACATCTTACTTTTAGTTATCAAAAGGTTAGTGGTATATCAAGAATGTGTTTGCTAGAATTTTTCTTTATCAAACACTGTATCTTTTGTTAGCTTGTTAAAAATAGCCATTACAGTAACAACAGCAGACTCAAATGTGCAAATGATCTGGAGATCTGGAGTACAGAGTTCTAGCATCACTGAAGGTGCACTACTTCCTCCTTTATGCTCCTACTCTACCCCCAAAAAATATTTAAACATAATTAATTAAATATAAGCAGTAATTTCCAGAGGTTGAGAAAGGGTAAATTTCATGTGGCTGTGTTACACTCAAACAGGGACTTAAAAGAATCCCTCCAACAGCATTTAAAAAATTAAAATAGCACCTTAAAAGAGGGTCACAGCCAAAAACTGATTATCAGATGTTAGAACAGAGTGGTAGAGTAATGTATGAAGAAGTCAGTAGATTTCTCCCAAGAGGAAAATACTAAAGAAGCTGACCAGACCGTTTCCAGCTAAGTGGCTCCCTCAGATGCTGGAGGCCTGCTCCTGCTCAACCTCCTCTGCAAAAAAGGCTTCAAGGTCCGTTAGCTTCTGACTCAGAAGAACATCCAACTCTGCACTCTGCAGTGCAGCTCTTTTTGCTCGGGTGAAGCTACCCACTGCTTTGATTTTGCTTCGTGTCTTCCTTTTCCGGGGAAGAGTAAAGTCCTGAAACTCTAGAATGCGCTTTTTCTTTTGCTGGCTGACAGAGATCAAGTGTCCATTTTTCTCCTTGGGCTCCTCAAAGATTGTTTCCAAACTCCTGGTAAAGCAAGAACAGAACTCATGAACACTTTAGCAGCAGTCAACTTACACTGACAAGGAGACTGGGGTATTTCATAACCCAAGTAAACACACTTTTACTTTTTTACAGTGTCTCCACACCTCTTGTAATATTATCTACAGCTTATGCCTCCTACAACACACATTACTGCCAGCTAAGTTGTTATTGCTGCCCAGATATTTGGGTAGCATCTCTTTGTATTTCAGTTCAAAAGCACAATTACAGATTCTTGATTTTACAGAATAAATAGGTTTGAACATTTGATGACAGGCAGTTATTGTTAGTATTTTAAAGAACATGTAATTCCCATTTTAATTTTGAAAAAAAAGTACTGTACTTTGATGGAGACTGGAATGAATGGATAGATGAAAAAATATACAAATCCATACTTAACCAGCTGCAAATTCTTAGTTCATATTCTATTTCAGGTTTTCCCATCCAAATATTAAAATATACTATTTTCAAATTAACTTTCTCTAGCAGTTTAAACTAGAATATATCTCCCTCTTATCTTTTGTACACCTTTCATCTCCTCTCTGTGCCCCCCAAATTAATTTACATTTATCTTAAGTTTTCTTATTAGGAAGCAGAACCAACCTGGCAGGAGGAGGGGATTTATAGTTCTTGTTTGTATAAATTTCTTCTAAACTAAATTCTTTCTTCTTAAGCCTGAAAAAGTAACAAGAAGTCAATGAAGAAGGAAGAATTTCAAAACAACCTCTCTTCACAGCAAGCAGATATATGAGAAACAAGTACTGTTTGCATTCTATGCTTAAATGCTAACTTTATTCTTTAACTAACTGGGGACAAAGAGGAATGAAAAACGAGCTCATTAAGTACATAATTTCATACAGTGTTTTTATAAGGTCAGCATCAAGACTTGCCCTTTCTGCAGAGGTCAATTTTCTTTCTAGCACTCTATGATGCTTTGAAATAATAATGCTCAAAAGAAGGAGAAATCCCCTTCACTTTTTTGTGAAAGCTAAGAAAAAGTCTTACCGTTTAACTGATTAATACTTCATCTCGAGACTGATTTTTAGTTATTGACAATTACCAAGCTGTTCTCTGAAAAAATGCATTCTTTTGTCAAAGGTGGTACTTGTGTTTAAGACAGAAGTTATACTAGATGAAGTATGACTAATATGACCAGTATGACTAGAAGTCACACTAGATGACTGATTAGAAAACTTTATCAACATCTGGCACTGTGATTCCCCACATTTTCACTGAACTAATGCTTCCCTAAGATCATATACCCCACACAACGAAAGAACTGTGAAGAACTCC
>VZTN01021072.1:4569-45332 GCA_013400515.1 Erpornis zantholeuca
CAGATCAGTGTTCTGCAATGCAAGCAAGTTTTAGCTGTCACGTATCCTGGCTCCAACTTAAAACTCCACACACTTTCTGACAAGCAGGGCTGTTAATATCAAAAAAGTCTTCCTAGATGAGTGTATTGCTTTATTAAATACATCTTCTATAGAAGTATATTTTAGCTCTTGTTACCTTGATAACTTGCAACCAAGTTGTCTCCTGAATTTTTCTCCAAAATATCTCATCTACTGTCATGGATCAGTCGTCCAGAAGTTGTTACTGATGGTTTTATGTTTGTTTCTAAAGACTGGAATGGATACAGATCCTAATCAAAACCTCACTGAGGTTAAAGAGATTCTTGCCTTTTTTGCAGTATTTCTGGAGCAGTGTCATTACTGAGGCTTTCATGCTAAGATTTCATCTTTACACAACAGGCCAATGTCAAATCTGCTGCAAATAAGTACAAATCTTATGATTTTATGTTGGCAACAAGATTTAAAGCATTCCTTAACATCACAATAATCATTGAATATGATGCAAGCAAATGTGTTTATTGGTCAGGATGAGTTTCCACAAACTTGTGAGATCCATGTTTTCCAACTTGTAAATCCTTTATCTTTTAAAAATAAAAGAAATAAGGGAAATTACAGTTAAAGAAAAAAAAACATTAGCAAAACAGTTTATGCAACTGTTTGTATGATGCACTTCCACCTACTGAAGCAAAGTAATAGATAGCTATCATTGTCCAACTTCAGGAAATAAATCTAAATGGCAACTCAATAAATACATTGTGTTCCAAGTTGTGCCATAAACTCTAAACTAATCAGAAGATTTGGTTTCTAATGGAATGCATTCCACTGATGCTCTATATGTAAATAAATAAGACTGTTTGTAAACAAATAATCTTTTAGATGTCACATAAAGAGTAACTGGTCTAACATAGAAGATGGAAGAGTAAGTGAATATTTCAGATGCTACCTGAGAGTATCCACATGGTGACACCTAAAAATTTCTTACCCAGTTAAATAAAAAATTCAGTAAAACTCAAGGAATTTCGGTGACATCCTTCCCAAATGGTTGAAAACAAAATCAAAACCCCTTCTTTATTTCCTATCACCTGTGTTACAACTGCTGGAGTCATGGTTCTAGCAGAGATTTTAAAAAAACAAACAAACAAACAAAAAAAAAACAGAGGAAAGATGGATATGTAGATAGATAGATAGATAGATAGATAGATAGATAGATAGATAGATAGATACTCATTTTGAAAACAGCAGAATAATTCTAAGCTTTGGTCATGAATCCTTATGTGGTTACTTTGTTGGTATGCTGACTGTGAGGAGAACGGAAAGAAGAGAAAGAAGATACCACATTCAATTCCTTGATAATCTTTGTTTAATACTGTATATTTATATGATGACATTCATTTGAGGCTTCTTCTAGCTGCTTGAAATGGTCAGGAAAGAACTAGTTTCCCATTTTTCATAAAATTTGACATGTTTATTCTTTTTCCTTCAGTCTTTCAAATATTGGAGATAAGTAACATAAAAAAAACAAAAATACCAAGGCATTTCAATGTGGAACTGAATTTCTACTGTTGCAAGATCTAAACTCAGTACAGGGTGTGTGCCTTTTGGTCTCTGATAGATTGAGACATAGGGACTAAAAAAACCTTCTGGACTAACCATTTCACATGTGGTTCCCCAACCCTGTGGAAGTCAAGACTCAATGATACAACCAGTCCCTTTTAACCATTCTGCATTCATACTGTCCTGAAAGTCTTGTGTTAATATACTCGTTATAGAATCATAGAATCATGGAATTTTCTGTATTGGAAGGGACCAATCGGGATCATAGATTCAATGAATAATTCTCCCCAGGACACCCCAACAATCACACCATGTGCCTGAGAGCATTGTCCAAATGCTTCTTAACCTCTCTCAGGCTGGTGCTGTGACCACAACCCTGGGCAGCCTGTTCCAGTGCCCAACCACTCTATGGGTGAAAAACCTTTCCATGACCTCCTCTGACTCAGCTTCAGGCCATTCCCTTGAGTCCTGTCACTGCTCATGGGAGTAGCAATACCAAGGTGCCAACACTAGAATGTAAAACAAGGTTCTTCTGGTCCACCAAGGCTGAAACAGGGTAACAAGCCTCATAAGGGAAGCTGGCAATCAAAGGAGAGATCATCAGATGAAAACCATGGTAGTAAAAGCAATAAAATGCAAAATGAATGAAAGAGTATAATGTAGTGTAAATAGTATCCACAAAAGCCTCCTGACTATGTTGCAAAGCAGAAACTGATGGTGCAAAACCCATTCCAAATAATTAGGCCTGGGTTACAAATCATATTCTGGTGCAGTTATATATGGCTTATTAGAAACCACAGTAGACCAAGCAACTCTGGGTATCTATTGCATTGTCCACTACAACTATAATCTGAAAATCATTGTGCACAAATAGCATTCACCCAGCCAAAGAAAATATTAGGAAACACAACAAGAAGGGTAGAAAATAATGCTGAGTACATTGCAGTGCTCTTACATTTTGCTGCGACATACCCCCAGCTGGAGTCCCATCTCACAGACTTATCTCTTTGGCTCAAAAAAGACACACAGGCTTTTTATAGCCCTAGAGTGCAGCTAATGAGACCTGGCTAACAAAACAAATACAACAGTTCATTGCCCCCCAGTCTGACATAGCCTCACTCACTCCTCCTTTGTTTGGGGTTGGAAGGTCACAAACTGAAACTCCCATGCTATCCCTTTTATCACATCTATAAGCCTTAAAATTGTTTCTAGAAGACCTTAGTCACGGTACAGTTCAAACATTTAACTAAATACTGCTTTACATTAATCTAAACTTGTGAATCCCTTAAGTCATTTCATAATATCTTGCCTTAAAAAATACATGCTGCAAATTGACACCATTTCTAAGTTTGGAAGTAGAAATAATAATGGCAGCATCTACATTTGTCAAGCCCAATCTCTTGGTCAGAAAATCTCTGTGTTCCCTGCTGAAAAAAGTGAAACAGGGAACACAGAAGTGAAGATCCTGCTGCCTCCCAAGCACTCTTGGGAACTCCAGTTCCTTCTTTCAGCACTGGATCCCCCAAAAGCCTAGGAAAAAAGTGTCCAAGAGTGTCACCAGAACTGCCTAATCTGATCTGGACAGCAGATTTTGCATTGACCATGATGTGCTCCAGCAGGGTGCACCCTTATCAACACCACAAGTGAGATACCATTCTCACTCTAAAAAAGTTCTCACTAATATCTACTCTATATAGACCATCCATCAGTTTAAAGCCATTACCTCTTGTCCTTACACAACAGACCCTGCAAAAAAATTCCCCAAGTCTTTCTTATAGGCCCCTTTCAAGTACTGGAAGGTGCTATCTGGTATCTCCAGAATCTTCTCCTCTCCAGGCCGAGCACCCTGTCCTCATAGGACAGGTGCTCCAGGCCCCTGATCATCTTTGTAGCCTCTGGACTCACTGCAACAGGACCCTGCCCTTCTTAAGCTGGGGACACCAGACCTCAATGCAGTGGTGTCCCCACTGCAGGGGTGGGGTCACCTGAGGGCAGAGCAGAGTGGTGCAGGTGGGGTCACCTGAGGGCAGAGCAGAGTGGGAGAATCGCCCCCCTCGATGTTGCTCTGGATGCAGCCCAGGACACACTTAGCAGCAAGTGCCCTTGACTGCAGGTTCATGTCTAGCCTCTCATCCACTGATAGCCCCAAATCCATCTTCTCAGGGCGGCTCTTGAAGCATCCACCCCTCAGCCTGCATTGATACTAGGGGATCTTCAAGTGTTCCAAGGTGCCCCTCCACAGGACAACCTTACTGCTTTTGACGTGCTGTAGCCCAGGTCAGCTCATGGAGCCCCCTGCACATTTACCAGTACCACACATCCCCACCCAGCACATGGGCTCAGGGGGTGGTTTTCCCAGCTCAGTATGGTGATGGCGAGGGGAGGGCCTGTGCAGCCCTGCCCACCCTGTGTGTGTCTCCTGTGTCCAATCAAGGACACTCTGGTGCAGGCTGTGCATTCCTTGGCACCTTGGGCGGTCACTAAGTGGCCTCAGGTGACCTAAACGGGCTGGCTGCAGGCCCCAGAGAGCACTCAGGCACTGTCCCCACACCAAGCATCAGCCCCCAGTGAGCGGCTGGGGGGTTCCTGCATGGGGAAATATCAGTGGGACATTTTTCTAACACCTTGAAGAATGTTAAAAAGCTGCCGTATGGCTGCTTTGCCTTTGTAACGGGAATGGGACTTCACAACCATTCTTCTTGTACACGTGGGCTTCCTGCAGCAAAATCCATCTGTCCTCCCAGCAGTGGAGCAGGAATTTTATTTCTGTTTCCTATCAACTTTAGAAAATACCTCCCTTCACTTTGGGACAGGGCGTATAGAAAACTCAGAACTAGCAGCCCCAGTAGCAGAGAGGAGACAGCAGTCTGCCAAGTGCAGAAATGAGGAGCAATTTGACAGACTCTCATTTCTACAGTTGCCTCCAGGTGTGGGTGGATGATCAGAAAGCCACGTTGTGATGTGAAGATTTTGCTTTTCTTTTCCCCCTATTAAAGTCACATTCTGTCAGCCCAGTCCTCAGCTCTTGGGAAAAAGTCTCATTAACTTCATTTTCAGAATATAAAGGAGCAGATAATCACAACGCAAAACTCATTAGCAAAGTTTTTTAAAGGAGCTAATTTAAGCAGCATTTTCTTCTCCACTCTGCAACACAGTTCTTAGTCGGTTCAGAACTAGGGGCAAATGAAGAAAATATTTGCAGCAGCGAAGAGGAGGTTGCAGCATACCATTAAATTTGCCTGTGGCATTCCAAATCAAAATCTTTTGCTCAATGTATTCAGCTTTCTGAGGGCTTATCATAGGAATCCCCTTGCATGCCTGCACAAAGAATTGCTATGGACCTATATACATAACTATTTAAAATGCATGGGACGGGGTTGTGCAGTTTTCCATTTCCTACGCCATCTAATTGGAGCTGTGATCCTTGAGGTCAAATTATTGTAGGTAGATCCAATAAGAGTTAACCCCCACAGAGCAGGCACCAAATACCTGGCCTCTAAGCATCTGGCTCCTTCTGTGAAATTTAAAACCCAGATCTGGGTGCTAAGCCTCCCTTCATTGAGCACATGCAAAGTTAGACCTCTCAGAAGGCCCATCCAAGAAAGCACATGTAGAGCGGGAGCCACTTGGAGCTGGAAATGTTAATTGCAGGAGCGTGGCCCAAATTCTTGTACCCTCTCCAGGGTTGCGGCATCCGCCCATGCCAGAGCTCCAAATAGAGCCTGACCCTGCTCCCTCCCACCAGCAGGCAGCTCTCATCAGGCTTCTGTTTTCTTTCTCAAACCCAGGCAAGATGCTCAAGCAGTGCTGGCACTCATGTATGTGTCATGCCCTGGTGCTGGTAGCAGGGTGCCAGAGGCAGGCACAGGGCTGTGTGGGCTCCTCCATCAGCTGCGGGATCATCTCCTGCCTCCCAGCAAAGCTGACTTGCAGCAGACGTCTTAGATGATGTGAATCAGACTTCCAGAGCTTTCCATGGAAATCCCAACTTGAATGATGACCCTAGCAGCAGGTCTAAGCACTCTGGGTGTGTGCAATGAATATGGATGGATTTTTAGCACCTCACAAGGACTGACTTGCTATGACCACCCATCCCCTGATATATATCTAAAACTACTGCAAGCTTTCATTTGCTCATGTGGTTATCAGATACACCATCCTTGCAAAGAGCTCTCTTCTTGTTAGCCAGGCTTCACATGCTTGAGAGCAAAAGGACTTTCTGAATTTTGTCCTGTTGCATAAAAGAATAATATTTATTTATCAATAAATTTTATTTGGGACAATTCATCAAAACACATTGTGGTCCTTTTCAATTCTCTCTTGGTAGTTGAACAATATTCCTTTTTGATCTTAACACACACACACACATCTGTGCAGTAACTATCATTGTTTTTACACAGGAGGATATTTAATGACATGTAACAGGGTTGAGTTAAAGCTAACCTGTCATAAGATCTGAGTTAAAAAGAAAGACATATTTAGTAGTGATGTTTGATGTTAAACCTATATCCTTAAAACTTATCACTTCTTGTGAAGAAATATTTTTTCAGCAGTGAAATTAATTTTCGCCGATATTATGTCCGAATCTGAAATAAATAATAAAAGGACATGGTAATCTTTTTGCAAAATGTCTATCAGAATTGATGTCCACCAACATTAGTGGTAAAATACTGCTCTGAAATGTAACTCTAACGTGGATGTATGGTGACATCATATTTCTGGTTTTACTTTTGCTTTGAGCACCTGCACCCGAATTCCCTATTGTGAAATCAGCTAAAGTTGGTGTAACATAACAGATAATTACATTTAGGTTAGAAGGAAAATTCTTAGATTCAGATTACATGGCAGAAAATAAGAACTCCCATTAGACCTGAATAATTCAAAATAAAAGTTGACTTTTAAAGTCTTAAGGCATGAAACTGGATTACTGAGAGACCTTTTTTTGCATCTGAAAATACTACTTTAAATTTATAAGTGTTACTTCATTGGAAAAAAATTCTGGAAAGTCAGTGATGATTTACACCCTGCAGCTTTGCTATAAACAAGTAGTTCAAGAAGTTCCACAGGAACTTCAAATGCATAATTCCAAAATAAGTTGCATTGAAGAGGAATTTAGCAAAATATGTACCCTGACATGTCAGGAGAGAGCACACACCTTCCAACTCCATTCCACTTGCAAGTCAAGAGAGGGGTGCTTCAAAAAGGAAAAAAACTTGTGAAAAAAAAAGTGAAATGAAAACCAGGGACAGAATGTGAAGAAATATGTCCTTGTTCAATATGCAATAGAAACAAAGCACAAAACGAAAATGCTGGCAAAATCCTGAAAATTGAAAAGAGACTGCTGGGGACCGATAAGCTTTTAAGCACAGCAGCCATCTAGAGAGTGCTTCCTGCCATCAACATGTGGCACGTAGCTGGGGAAAGAGATGATCTTTCCAGGAGACAAAGGTTTTGTGTTTTTCTATGAAATAGCATAAAAAGTGAAAATATGTCTTTCCAAAAGAAGCTTCTAACAATGGAGCAAATGGAACGGTTACAACCAGATACCTCAGCACCTCTTCTGGAAGAGAAGAGCCACTTTTGTCATCCTTCAATCCTTACAGCACTATGAAAAGTATCCAAGTCCTTCTTGCTAGGCAGCTTCCTGCTAAAGTCCTATCAGTTTAATGTTTTCCACTACTCACGTCTGCTAGACTTTTCTTATCTGAAGGCCCCCTTTGACTGAAATGGAATGAAAGAAGAAAGTCAAGATGCACACAGGATGTCTCTATCTGAAAAAGTAGGAGCAGGTAGATAACTTTTATCACATATCCAGGCACCATGCCATATTTTCAGTGCATGCAAACAAGCATAGCTTCACTGAAGCTTGTGGAATCCAGCCAGCAGAAAACTCACTTGAGTCTATCATTCTCTAAATTTAAAAAAAAAAAAAAAATCACAGAGAGCAAAGCTGTTGAATCAATGAGTGTCTGAAAGAAAATCAGATACCTGAAACTGTAAGCTGTCACTGTTACTGTGATGTAATCTATTTAATGAATATTGCATTTACCTCCAGAGGTTTTAGACAAGGTAACAGGCGATATGCACATGACTGTTACCAAAGCTGCAATACTTCTCTCACCCTGGATGAAACTAAATGATTGATTCTTCAAAAGTAGGGTTGAGTTTCTTAGGACAGCCTTGCTAATTTATTAAAATCACTCTTGTGCAGTTAAGACTCACTTCAGATAAATGAGGACAGATCTTGTGTCAAAGTACATTGACCCTGCATCTTATTTCCAGAAAATGTAGGCACTTGTGTAACTCAAACATACACGTTGTATGTCAAATTATCACATATGCCGACAAAATTACTAAATAGTAAATAGATAAATATATTCATAATACAAAGGAAAACTTCTTGTATGACTGCAAGCATACAAAGCTTATAAACAAAGGAAGAATACATGCCTAAGTTTTATATATTAAATATGTGAGTACCATTTCAAATATTTGGAATTTAAGTCCAGGTCATGAATCTCAGTAAGAATTTTCAATGTGAGGATTAATGGTAAATTATTAATTATTTAATAATTCACTGTGAATCAGGGTGGGAAAATTATATTTCTGGCTATGTTATTACTAAATAATATATATTAAATTATTTCAGCATTCATGAGAGCTTCCATTAAAACAAATTAAATTTTTAATGTCTCAGTCTGAAGAGACTTTCAGAATTCCAGTGGCTAAACTGGAATATATTTCATATTAAGTAAGATTTTGGGTTGTCCATGGGCTAGAATGCCTCATCACCTAATCCATACTTTTTTTGCCCCTATTTTAAATGTAATAACTTTACTTAGAGCAAGTCAGTGTGGGAAACACAAATCAACTTGTAATGAACTTGAAGTATTTTTTTTCATCTACGAGAATACTATCTGAGCAACATTCATTAGCATCCCTTTCATCTATCTGATATCTGCCTGTTGAAGGTGCGGAAATAGATGCCTGATGGCCTAGCTCACCATGTCTCCCAACAACTTCCATTCTGGCACAGGGAATTTTATATGAGCAAACGCCTCAAGGGTCTTTAGGTTTTGAATTAGATTTCTAGTACACAGCAGAGTGGACTGTGCAATTTTGAGAAATTTGTCATGTTTTTAGTCCTCTCACAGTACATTATTTTTATTATTTCCATCTTAGCAAAGTTAACACTTTGTGATCATTTGTAGGATTAATGACACTTTAATTTACACCTCTCCAATCTCTTCAGTACAAAATAATGATCACACTCAGGCA
Source organism: Erpornis zantholeuca (assembly GCA_013400515.1). Classification (NCBI taxonomy): domain Eukaryota; kingdom Metazoa; phylum Chordata; class Aves; order Passeriformes; family Timaliidae; genus Erpornis; species Erpornis zantholeuca. Next base: position 13,420 of record VZTN01021072.1, read on the forward strand.
TAAAGCACTGGACCTTTTGCACTCTCCCTCCAACTCAGTTTATACAAGTTCTTTTTGCTATTAACATTTTTCAGAGAAAAAGTCTTATAATAATAAGAGTCTTATAATAAAAAGTCTTATAATAAAGACTTATTCTGCAGTTCCCTAGAATAATCTTCAAGAAGGAAAAGGTATTTCCTCCCTCACAAATCCCCTCACTCCATGCACACACAACAGTGTGCTCTGGATAGGATGAAGAAAAATTAGAGAGGATATGATTACTTTACTAGAGAAAGCCTACTCTCCTCCTGTGACAACAAGATATTATAGGTCAAGTCAAGTAAGGTTAAGTGAGTTCTTGTCATGTCCAGCATCCCTGATTTATTCTGTCAGCTGTTCCCTGTCATGCAGCACGATGGGTTGAGTGTCAATACTGAGATAGTGCAAAGCGACTGGACAGGTTGATTTAGGCTCGGGTGGCTCATGTTCATTTGAAACACACAGTGAGCCCTGCTGGGTGATTATGGACATCATGGGGAGTGTGGGATGAGCAGTGTATTAGTACACATAATTTATGTATGGGGCTTTCTTTGCTTCTAAGAGCACAGCCCCTGGGATGGGGAAGTCCCATGGGTTCCTCCAAGTTCTGCTATATCCTGGCAGATGAGGAAACACTAAGGAAAAAAATGAGGAAGAGCTGTTGCAGTTAAATCCACTGCTCCTCCTCTCAGCAAGTGCACCCAAGGTCAGGCAGCAAAACAGAAATACAGCTAGGATGCAAAGCCTTGAGTTCCTGCTCGCCAGCTTGGTGGGGTGTATTACTTCCTAGCTCACTGAAGCTACACTTCCAAGGGCTGAAGTTCATCATTTCCATTGACAAGGCAGACTGTATATGCAGATTGTAGCCGTGGTGTTATGCAAGTGAACGATGGCATCAAACCTGCAGCATTTTTGTTATACTTTACTTTAATTGCTAGATTTTTATTTTTGGCAGTACTGTTATTAGAGATTAGGCGTATTTGTTTATGCTGATCTTTTTCACTCCTTTTTTATAAATACACATTCCCTGTGGGCAGAATGTAAAGCCAAAGAGTTGCTGAAAGGGATATGATGATGATCAGAACATCCTGAACTTTCTTTGAATCAGTAGTTTTTGGTAGCCTTAGATTTTATGGGCATGGGTTTCAGCAGTGCAGGAGTCAAGGGTCTCTCTTTAGTGGCAGCTGCAGATTTCATCAGATAAGGAGCTGGAGGTACCACAGTTAAATGCAATAGTTGTATCACTGTCCAAAATTTCAATTTGTTATAGCATAAGAGTATGAGATGTAGAAACTTACGTATACATGCATTTTTGTAGATTATGCAAAAATAGAGTTTAATGCAGAGTTCTTTAATAAATGTGGTCACACTGTAGTTTAAAATACCCGTAAACTAGATTATGTAGAAGTCAGGTTATTGAGAAACTTTATATATTGGTTTATATATAGGCAAAACCATACCTCAGATGAATTCATCGGCAAAACTTCATTGACTCAAGTGTATGCAACATTCCTCACTGAGAAAATGTAATGAAGCAGGGTTTAAACAAGAGCAGTATGAAACAATCATCTTCTGTCTGTTACATGCCACACTTTGTCCTAAGTGATTCTGATCTGGAGCAATCCATAGCCTATTGTGTTTCCACATCCCACAGAGAATGGCTTTTGCACCAACCTTTTCAAAGCCAGAGTTTAGGTTCTGTGTGGCCTTTCGTGGATGCTGTGACAGAATGTGAGGCTGGGCTGCTGGTTTGATAAACACAGCGAACAAGCATCTGCTCTGTGGACTAAGGGGAAGGGAGAGGATGTTAAAATAATAGGAAACAGTGTAAAAAATTACTTTTCTTTATAGACTTTTATACCATTGGAGCCAAAGGAGATGAATACTGTCAGGTAAAGCAGATAGGACTCCATGGTCGTCCTGTGTCTTTGGAGCCCTGAAAGTATTTCCACTAATTCCTCTTCAAAGAACTCAATTTCATTTTGAATTTCAGGTTCAGGAAAGAATTTCCAGTTTCTATTTCGGTTCACTTCCTGAAATGTCCCACAATTCATTCCTTTCTGATATCAAACACATGAAATAACCATGGAAATCCCTGTTTTCAGACCTGCTTTTATTGGTTAGGACTCTAAACAACAGAATACTCAGGCACACACATAACCTCAAGCAAGTGAGTAATCCCAGCACTTTGGGCTACACCACTGAAGTGAGTGGGAGTCTAGCCATTGAATTTTATAGGAGTATTATCAGACTGTAAGTGCTTTGCTGGTTCAAGGCCAATATTTTCTCAGACTTTAGAGGAAGCCAGATTGGGCCTAAACTCTACACAGCCTGTCCTAGAAAGACCAAAATAAAAACAAATGATACTAAGCAACAGGAATGCACATAGCATAGAGGAAAGGAGCACTGAACACAAGACAAGCTGAGGAAGCATTACTCATTGTATAGGAGAGAGTGGTGGCAGGTTGTTTAGTTCACAACATCCTTCACGCCCAGTTTTGCAGACAGACAGTTTATCCATTTAGCAAACAAGCATCTGTCTGACTGAGATCCAGAGAGAAAAATAAGCCTGCCACAGAGCCAGGGCTGTACCTTACTCCAGCAGAAGGGGCTTGTGCTGCGCTGGTTAGAGAACAGGCTGTGCAAATTACTGTGTGCACTGATCATCTGTTTCACACACCTGTGGCAGCAGTGAGTAGCACAGGCTCCAGCTACAGGCAGAGCAGACAACTGACTGCAGCCCCTAGCAGTGCAAGAATGGCCCTTTTGCTCCTTTAGCCTGTACCTGCAGAGGTGAGAGCAGAAAGGGTGGCCACTGCTGAGTGCTGGACCTCTCTCCTTACAGCCAGCATCCTCACATCACTGCCACAGCAACCCAAGCTGGAGTCCAGAAACATCCACATCTGCCACTGGCAGGAGCAGCCTTTCTGGAGCAGCAGCAGCCAAGTCCTGAAGCAGTCATGCTCTCACACCTATACAGCAGCATTTCAGAGAAGTCACTGATTCCTTATTACAGCACTATTTGGCTTAATACAGCTCTGTTCAAACTGTGTTGGTGCTTTGATACTCCCTTCACATTAAGAAATTCTTCCCCATATTAGGAATTGTGTAGACAACGCATTTTGTCCAACATGTTGATCGCTTATGTGCACTCAGAGCTTGAGATATTATGTGCATGACCCACTGTATGTTTTAATGAGGCCTCCTCCACATGGACACACTACCATGGCTGGTGATCACACAGCTTCTCTAAACCAGCTGAATCCTGCCAGAACACAGTCTCCCAGGTCCAACGCTGAATTAGGAATAAAGCAATCTTTGGGTGGTTTTTTCGTGCTGTGAAGTGACGGGCTTTTTCCCCTCCTGAGGCTGCATTAGATAATGCTTCCTTAAGAAAAACTAGCAGGTATGCCCTTTGGTTCTGATTCTGTTGCTCGTTTAAGAATGAGTTGTTACTCCCATAGAAGTCAGTGTGATTATTTTGTGGGTAAGAATTATTCTTCTAAAGCCACAAAGCCTAGACCCTTGGTTTTCTACTATATTTTCTTCAGTGGGAGAACATTTTTTTACTCCTCTCATTCCATTCAACCGCATGATTAGTCAACTCTTTCAGGCATGTGTATATTTTTATAAAATAGAAACCAACTACCAAATGCTGTGTTGTTTCAAGCTGATTGAAATCAATGCTCTGCAGAGCACAAGAACAACTCAGCTCCATTAAAGGCACATACCCTGAATTGCTAACCAGCTCTGGTTAGACCAGAGCATTTTAAATGACAATGTCACATGCAACTTGTGAGTAAGAAGCTATGCCACTGTGATGTCTCTAGAAATAAGTGCTACTGTTTTCCCTAGGCACTTCATGACCTTGTGTGTTGATCTCCGTCCATTTTCCAGGACTGTAAATAAGAGCACTTGGAAAAGCTTTTCTGTTCACACATTTGTAGTGACGAGGGAGAACTCCTGAATGGAAGCATGGCATCCATCAGGCAAGCACAGCAGGTGGCACAGGACAGACTGCATTAAGCAGATCCTACAACTGGGACTTCGACAGAATTTTATTATGGCAACAACTGAATATATATTTATCAAACAAAATTAAATAGAAAAAAGTCATTCCTTTGCATAGTAGTAAGCTGGCAGGTTTCCAGCTGGCAGTTTTACTGCTGGCAACACAAAGAAGTCACTTGCTAGGGTCACCAAACTGCTGAGAATCTGCAATTACTTTTATCATATCATATGATATATGCTATTTTATCATTCTATTATTATAAGGAACTTTGTTTGGGCTCCTATATACTCCCAGAAGAACTCATATTTGGTCAATAGATCAGTTAAGATGAAGAGCTTCATTGATAATGTTGTAAACATTACAAAATTTACTTTCTACCCTTTTCCAGTTTCACAGGCAGTACTATTTTCTGTTTTCTCTATTGGTCTCTATTTGTATTATTCTGTTCAAGGCTATCCATACTGAATGATTAAGAAGAAAGTAAGATTACAAAGTGGCTTTTATATTGTCCATCCTAGAGTGCACAGGACAAACATTGCCAGCAAAGCATCTGGGTGCTGATATGAACTAGTTTGAACCCTAAAATCCAAAAAGAAGCCTTGGGAAACTTGGGAAACCACAGCCATTCTGCCTCTTTCACACAAGGAAAAGAAAATCCCAAGATGGAAAATGACATCTGCAGGATAACATATGTGCTAAACATGCTGCCAAAACGAGGAAGTACTAAGTTCTCAACACCTGTACTTACCAAAGCCACTAATGCAATTATAGTGAATGCTTCACTATTTTAAAAGAAAAAACCCTAGTCTTCAATTTTCTGAAATCACCTTTATTAATTTCAGATACACAGAAACGAGGAAAAAATTGAAGCAGAAATAAGTAAATGGGAGACAGACGTGGTTATTGGCAGTTTCTGCTGCTTCCTTCCCATAATCCTGATAGATCACTTCACCTGCACATTGTTCTCTATATGATCAACTATAGATACATATGTGCACTTGTAAGGCCAGACACTGGCCCAGCCTGCCTGGCAGCTCCCACCCAAAATTCAAGAGGACAAATGAAACACAGGACATGGGCCCATTTCTATGGCCCCATTTACAACTGTGATAATCTCTTACTAGATGTTCAAACAAATACCTCATATTTTTATCATATTCATGCTCACACTTGGGAGCAGCTGCCTGAAAGCAACTACAAAGATGCCTCACCGTCGTCTTCCAAACTCCTCCTTGAAATTTACTTGGCTAGTGATGTCAACCAAGAGCTGACAACAGCAAAATGCTGAGATTGCAGCTTAGTCCCCTCTTCACTCTCCAGGTGCAGTCAGATTTTCTCTCCTGTACTTTTGCACTACACCTCTTTAATGAAGAGGACTTACTCTGATGGTCAGTAGACCTGAGAAATTAGGATAGCTCTTCCTTTCACAATATCCATTTCCCTTCACACTATATTGAAGGACATAATTAAGCATATTGTAGCCTGTCAATGGCTTTTATGATCACAGAAAGCTCCCTGACTACAAGAGCCCTTACAAAAGGGAAGAAATTCCTCATACAGGAATAAGAAGAATAAGACTAAAAGCTCACAGCTTTTTGATATGCTAAACAGAGTACCAAAAAGTGGACATATTAAGCCATCAGGTCTTCATATAGGAAAAAGTTCATTTGATTTAATACAAGACAACTATTCTTTCTTAAAAAAAATGAAAAAAATCAGAGGTTTTACCAGTAATTACTTGTTCCCTGAAGTTGAAGAAGAGAACCTGTGCCAGGAGGAGGAGGAGGAGAAATTGCAAAGTTAAGACAGAGAAAGTCTAAAAATAATGCAAAGGAAGTGGTAAAGAAAGAGTTTTCAAAAGGGTCCTTACACACTGCAGAAAAAAAAGATTTCTTCTCTGTAAACATCTTCCTCTTTGTTAAAGTCCTTATTGCCTAGAAACTGATTCCAGCCCTGTAGTACAGCATGGAAAGATGATGAAGAATTATAAGACAAAAATTGCAGTGAAGAAAATGCAGAATTTTGAGTAGGAGTCAGTCTAAATAGAAACCTTTTTCCTCTGAATTTCTAGTCTGATAGGTTTAAATTTTTATCATCCCATGGCATTACTAACACTTCAGAAATGTGGCATTTTATGCCATACTTAGTAACAGGGCAGGAAGAAGGAGACTGCCAGTAACAACACGGAAGAAAGGACTTGTCTTTTCTCAAAACATCTGGTGTTCGGAATTTCTTTAGGACCTCCAGCCAAAGTCACTTGTGGCACTGAGGTCTTGTCCATCAATGCCATTAGGTTTCTGATCTCTTTGAGGAAGAGAGACTGACAGCCCATTTTTAATCCCCACCAAATACATGTTTTCCTATGCAGCCTTTTGAGCTGTCAAACCCTGAGCCAGACCTTTCTATAGCAACAAAGCACAGTAGGAGTCATGCCTTCTGGAAGCTTGGAAGGGCAGGAAGAGAGATATGCCAGTGTCTCTCTATTTATACCTTTAAAGCCTATGAGGAGACTGGCGGGGCATGAGGACCATGGCCAGCTAGGCATTCCTTGCAGAGCTAGTGTTGCTAGCTACTCTGAACCTAGATTTCTCTGTGTAAGCTAACTGTTGCTCTGTGGAAAACACAACTTTTGTGTCTTGCCAATATTTTAAGACAAATAAATTAAGATATACGGGAAGCTACGGGATCATGTGGTTTGTTAATCAATACAGACCACATGGTATTTTCAATGGCTTCGTTAAGCAATAAAAAATAATTCTATAATTGTGTGATTTAAAAAATTCCTCGTGTTTCAGCCTGAAACTACCGGGAACCCATTGAAGAGGCTACCAAAACTGCCCACAGAAATGGACAAGTAAAGGACAGCCAGCTGTGTGCAATAAAGGCACATATTTTATACTAACAACACCAATTTATTATACAAGGGAAAATATTTATTTGATCTAGATCTGCATAACATCTGATAAATATTTCTTAGTACATCAAGCTTTTCCCAAGTGAGTCAATGTGAAATGTTATTAATGTGCATAAATACCATTTAAAAAATCAGATTCGTTTCTGGAAGCCAAGAGGAAAAAAAAAAAACCAACAAGAACAATCCTTTCCAAAGAGAAGAATAACCTGTTCAAAGCATGGCTCGAGATCCAAGGAAATGAAAGTATGTTTAATGACAAGGCAAATCTGCTAGCATTTTATTGAGATAAAGCAAAGTTTGCTTCTATACCTTCCAAAATATGAATATCTGTTAGGTAGGTCACTAGAAATACAGAAAAGTGGTTTTAACCTTACTTTTAGGGCTCTTCTTAATTGTTCCCATGGAAAAATATGTCCTTTCAGTACAGATTCTGAGAAAATTTCAGCAGATTATTTAATTTATATTTCTCTTCTTTAATGCAACCTAAAGCATTGAAACCTAATTTTACACTGTCCCATTTCTGGGAGCTTGATTCAAAGAGATCTCCCAAAAGCTCTGCAGCACCTCTGAACCTCTGTATCTCCACACCTCAAAAGAGCCTTGGTTCTGCACCCACTCCCTCTTTCTAGTCTGCCCTCTGGAAAGAGGCAGGGCAGTAAAAGGTCAAGGCAAAGCTGATTTTTTAGCTTTGTATTGACACATTTCAGAGAACATTGAATTAAACATTCAACTGAAATATATTTCTGATTATTTATTACTAACTTACATTCTTCCTTCATGTGCTCATTTTTTAGATATTATCTGGCAAAAACTGAGTGTCTCTGATCTGTTGGTTTGTGAAGTTCATTTTAGCTTTCATTTTTCAATTCTGGATGCAGAGGTTTTCCTTGGAAAAAAAAAAAGGCACTCTTTCTAAAGAGGACCAAGAAAAGTTGCCAATGAACAAGTATCTTGGCCCCACGAGCAGCCATTGTCCTCATGAATGGCTCTTGAAGTTTGGTCCCAACCATCTTGTTTCATGCTCTGCCTTTAACAAGTCCATAACTACTTGCTCAAAATGCAAGAGTGATAGCATAGCAGTAGACAGATGGAGGCATGATCTACTCCTTATGAGAGGTCTTATTCCAGTCCATAATTGTTAGCAGAAAAATGAAGCTATTTATTACACAATGTAGCATTCTGTCAGTCTAAATCTTTTTTCTTTCCTTTTTTTTCCTGCTTCATCTTAATTAAAGACCTGGCCTTTACCATCTGCTGAAGAGAGATATGATAGCAAACACTAGATTACCTTCACAAGTATCCGATACAACTAACTGCTTCATGTCAGAATTCCCTAAAATGCTTTTCTCTGAAGGAAATGATAAATTACAGCTCCCATTTTTCACTACACGTTCCAAGGCAATGGTTTCCAAACTGTTTTGGACCTTGCCCCACTGTTAACTCTCAGCATTACTTACACGCCATCAATCGCCATTACTGTCAAACATTGAGCCGAACTCCCAGGAGAGCATGGCTCGGTGTGCCAGCTATCCTCCATGCCCTTGCAGGCCACCGACTGGGACAACCTCCCACAAACCTGCTAAGAAAGGAGTTTATATGCACAGGCCACAGTGCAGCCAGAACTAAGCCTCCCCTCACCACTTAAAAGGGAGATCAGAGGCACAAGAAAATTTCTATCTGCCCTTAAGTACTGAATGAAGACAAGGAATAAATGACAGCTCAGTGTTCAGATGGGCTCAGTGATCCTTTCTCTTTTCACGCTGAAAGATTAATGACAAAATGCTTTTGTGCCTGCAGAGCACAGTGCAGAATCACAGAATCATAGAACCATCAAGTTTGGAAAAGCCCTCTAATATTATCAAATGTAACCATTAAACTAATACTGCCAGGTCCACCACTAAACTGTGCCCCATCTAGACATTTTTTGAACACTTCCAGGAATGGTGATTCCACTGGCTTATTCCAATGTCTGACCACTCTTTCAGTGAAGAAAATTTTCATAATGTCCAATCTAAACCTCCCCTTGTGCAGCTTGAGGGCATTTTCTCTTGACCTGCCCCTTGTTATCTGAAAGGAGAGGCCAACCCCCACCTCACTACACCTTCCTTTCAGGCAGAGAGTGATAAGGTCTTCCCTGAATCTCCTCTCTTTCAGACTAAACACTCCCAGCTCCCTCAGCTGCTCCTCACCACACTTGAGCTCCAGACCCTTCCCCAGCTCTGTTCCCTTCTCTGGGCTCACTCCAGCACCTCAATGCAGTGAGGGGCCCAGAACCAAACACAGGACTCGAGGTGTGGCCTCACCAGTGCCTCAGTCACTGCCCTGGTCCTGCTGGCCACACTATTCCTGATACAGGTCAGGTGCCATTGGCCTTCTTGGCCACCTGGGTACACAGTGGCTCATGTTCAGCCACTGTCAACCAGCACTCCCAGGTCATTTCTGATGAGCTACTTTCCAACTGCTCTCCCCAAGCCTTTGGCATTGCCTGGGGTTGTTGTGACCCACAACAAGCAAAACTTCAGAAACTGGAACGCAGCTGGCAGGAGGAGTCTACCAAGACAGCCAGCACAAGGGTTGTGCATGAAAGGCACATAAAGGGTACATGGTACATGTTTATCTCCCTGCATGCTTGCAGAGGTCATGCAGAATGTGTATGTTTTTTAATCAGCAGAAAGCTTCTAAAGGTGCTGGTTTCTCGCAGACACCCTGTCACTTCAATGTAGTATCATCCCCATCACAGCCCTGGCCCTAACCAGCTATGTGAGGTGTCTCCCACCCCTGCACACTCTCCCTCCCTTGCAGCACTGATCTTTCCCTTCATGAGCCAGTGCCAGCAGCTCCAAGGAGCTGAACAAGGGATTTGATCCCCTTGATTCAGTGACAATGAATTTCCTCAGATACCTAGACCTGACCCTCCTGTTACTGAAGTCCAGGGTTTTGTGTTTGAATTCTGTGAAAGCAACAGTGAAGAGTCTCAAATCATCCTGACTGGACTGGTGGAAAGATGGAGGGTTTGCATTATATGCCTGCTTTATGGCTAAAACACCAATTTTTTTTCTACGAAGCTTTCTTTTACAGGTCATTGTCCAAACTTGAAAGTTATGTATATGCTCAAAGAGAGAAGACATGGGGAGTTTCATTACAGCTGACTGACTGAGGATTTTAACTTTCTGGCCTACAGTCAGCAGAGCATCTATCTGTCCTTGTGAAGCTATAAGTGTGTCATCAGGATACCACATGCTTTGATAATTACTCTAGGGGGTATTAAAGTTAATCCTGGGCTGTATAGATCATTTACAAAACACAATAACTGAACCAGAACTCCTTATGTGAAAGAGTAATGAAATCAACATCTCAAAGTGCCAGCACGTCTCTGACACGTCCGGTGTAAACTGGAACCCAAAATTCCTGCCTAGAGCAGCCAGTCAGGAATCCAACTGTTCTGTGATTATGAAATCTGAGGCATGGCAGAGCAGCTTATGTCAGATCTACTGCGTACCCATAAGCCTTAAACCAAGACTTGTGAATATAACCCATGCCTTTCCAGGATTGTGAGAAGGGTCATGAGCAACCAGTGAAATTTCAGACTGAAATAGCCAATGCATCATTCAGAGGACCCAGCTCTTTTTCCTTTAAAGACCAGACACCTATCCCAGATGCACTGATCCTACTCAGCTGTATTCCTAGCATGAAATCTCCTGTTCTGCAGAAAGTCTAGAGAAAAAAATATTTTAGGCTTTCTGAACCTTGTCTCAAGGAAGAACACAAAGCTAAAGCCACATTTACAAGGATGGTGAAGAGGAAAAGATATCCATCCTTCTCACCCTACTGCCTTCCTTTGCTATGTCCCTGCAGCTGCTGACACATTATTGTGTTCTCACAGTAACTTCTTGCTGTATTTTCCCTATACTACTGAGGAAAGTCCCAAGAACTATGTTAAATTGGTTTCAGTGTTTCCCTACAGGAGAAATTCCGTGAACTAAATAATAATGGCAAACAGCATGTCCTTTAACACCTCCCTTGGGTCAGTATTTTCTCTGTTTTTCCCTACATTTTTGCATACTGCATTAGATAATACACTCAATACAGAAGCTGGACCCTAACTCTGGCTAACAGAAGCATCAATATTAAATACGACCACCTACTGCCACCACAGCTGTCTAGTGCTTGGACAACACTGGCTTAAAAGTGAAGAACAGTTATAATTTCAGTAACAACGCGGGAAGGTAGTTTCATGCATCCTGAGTTATCTGCAGGCGTGTAATTATCATCTTTCTTTAAAGATTTCCAAGCAGCTGCCTTTGCTGTGCTGGATTCACCACGTGCTCTGAAAACAGTAATTAGTAATAACCCTTTCCATATCCCTGGTTAGGTGCAAGAACCTTCCCTTAATTTCAGACAAAAACTTCATCTTTTAAGTGACAAAGAGTCTGAACACCAAAGTAGCTTAAGGTGTTTGCAGGATATCATTTCTATCTGTGATTTAACTTGGCTCAAATCAGCCCCAAGGTCTTGACCACTGGTTTTGAGGTATTCTTTTTGCCTAGGTCCAGGAAATATAAAAGACTATAAGCTAAGGGTAGGTAGGAAAAACTTCCTCAAAGCCCTTTAGTAAAACCCTGGGTACCTCGATACTCCCTACTCCACATACACAGCTCTTTCTCTGGTCTTATTCTCCCCATGCTTAAACTCACAAAAGCATTCATGGCTTAAAATATACATCTCCTTGCTAAAACATTTTATAGAACTGGTGTCTTATCAAGCAAAGAATAAAGAAAACATACCAGAACCTAATAGTTCAGACAAATTATGAGACTCATTAAGTAACACTAGATGGAAAGGAGTTCACCTAACAACAAGATCTCTTAGAACCACAGGAGGCAAAGGGAAAGTCCAAGCCCAGACTGTGGAGAAGGTGAGGATATGGGGAGGACACAGCTGTATTGGCAGCAGCTGGGGTAGCTGAAGGATGCAGTGGCCTTTGGGAGCAGAAGAGAAGATGAATCATTCCACTGGTGCAGGCTGTTCCTGTAGGAATCAGTAAGGATTTACAATTTCCATCCTACATTGTATACATGTCCTCATACATACCCACCCTTACCTAGCAAGGAAAAGATAAGTCCTTTGAAAAGTGAACCATTCAATATTCTCCCAAGAAAGTAGACCTCTATTCTTAAAATCTCAAAAGAGGTGTGATTCCCAATTTCATGTATGTATCTAAGAATTTAGAGGGTTTGGAGTTTTATTTCTTCTATTCAGGGTTAAAATTTTCTGTTCAGTTAAGCCTAAGAGTCTTTTAAACCATGTTCCCTGACAGTGTTATTTCCACTACCTTTAATAATTTTAATCAGGCTGATTATCCTATTCTTCAGACTTGAAGGAGAGGTAATTCTCTGTGATCTCTGAGTTTCAGTACCACTAAGACTAAATAGTTATTAATATTAATTCAAATAAGCCCTAAAACCCAGTCAAACTGAGGTTAAAACCACAGCAAATAGACAAATTAGCAGGAACGTTGGAATTAAATGGCCATTTTGGTAAGAATGTCAAACTGAGAGGACAGGAAATAAATCTTCATTAATCCTTAAACAGGAAGTTAAAAGAGGTAGTTATGTAGCTTGTTACAAATCATATGAGCAAATTTTTGCCTGCAGCAGTAAAATCAAATTTCAGTTGGATATACATTTTAGTGCTGAAGCAAATTACTGTTTATGTCTAGATCACAATCTCAAGGCCAGCAAAGGCTTCCTCCCTACATTTCTGTTGCATGAAGACTAATCGGTTTTCTTCTGCCTCCCCACAGAAATTATAGACTTCAACAAGTCAATCTTTGAGAGAAATGTCTAGCAGTTTGCTCTCCCAGATGTATGTGCATATGTGTGTGTATATATATATGTGTGTATATATATATATATATATATATCACAGCTTAATTTCTCTGGAACTTTTCACAAAATGGAACATGAAAATTTCAGTCTGAAATCTAGCCTATGGAAACTAAAGAGATTAATCTTGCTCCCCATGCAAGGTTTTTGAAGGAATTTGTAGGCACAGGGCAGCATCATGCCAGTTAGTTTTATTTGACTTCCCAAGAAAATCTATTGGCCTAAACATCCTTCAGCCTAGTCTTCACCCTCAGCTGTCTCTCCTACAGTATCTCTGCTGAAGGCCCTGGCAGTGTGAAATATGCCTTGGATTTGGACATGAATTGTACAATTCAGGCAGTTTCCTATAAACTGTGGAGCCAGAAGTTACCTTAAAATAGTGCTTGTGGTTACAATAAATACAGTCAAAGCAATAGAAAGGAATTTGTGAAGCCGTCTCTGAACCCTCTGGAACAGGTGATCAGAGCATACCTTTGCAATTACCAACATCTGGTAGAATTTCTAAAAAGCCATAATCCACAATTCTCTGGGCAGCCACATTCACATACCCACTTTCACTGGGCAACCTGTGCCAGTGTCTCACCAACTTCACTGCAAAAAATTTTCTTCCATATGTCCAGTCTAAATATACCCTTTTTCTGTTTGAAATTGTCAGACCTTGTGCTGTCACTACAGGCCCTGATAAAAAGTCTATCTTTCTTACATGCCTTCTGTGTTGGCTGCAGAGCCTCTCAGCCTGTCCACTTCTGTCCTTGCCTAAACAGCCCTTAGATTATATCCAGGAAATTATTATTCCCCTCCTAGCTACAACTGTTCTCCTGTGTAGATATGACTATGTATATCCCGTCCGACTCATGCACCACCCCAAAAGTCATCCAGACTCTGATTCATATCCTTTCCCAGGGGCTACTTTAAAAATTCCTGGCCATGATTGCCATGGGAAGACTGTTTGCCTTCAGGCCATGAAAAAAGTTCTGTTACCCCGTGTGTTTTTACATGGTATGCCTGCCTGGCTTTCAGAAATAATAGCAATCATTCACTTTAGGGCTGCTTCATAGGAAAAATAGTTTGGCAAAAATAAGTATCGAGTGGAAAACAGATGCTAAAATTGGTTGGCTGGTTCCTCAACCACCTATGGCTCCATTAAAAGGTGCACAAAACTGTTATGGTTATCCTTGTAGCAGTGGGGTTTTCTATCAGTCCAACATAGCCAGCTGCATCTATATTTTCTATCACTTGTCAAATCAGAGTGCAGATTTATTTTTCTCAAGGCTAAATAGACAGTGTCCTGAGTCATGCAGCAAAGCCACTGGTGACTGGGATCTTTCTCCAGCTTATTGTAAAGTGGCAAGTTGTACAGATTTAAGCAAGATTTGCTTGCTTTAAATGAGCCATTCTCCACACACAGACTACAATGGGCAACCATGACCTTTAGAGGGATTTTTGAGGAGGCCTGGAACTTTATTGCTGTATGTAGATTATTTCATAAAGTGAAATCACACTTCAAAGTACAGCCACTCATGTCCTTCTTCTCCAGCTCTTGCTCCACTCAAGAGTTTTGCGTACAGCAGGAAGTGATTCAGAAAATAATGATTTTCTGTGGTAACTGGATCTGGAAAAGTGTCAATGAAATTATACCACATCAATCAATGCTCACTAACCTCCCCAAAGCAGATGCAGGCAGAGGCAAAGCACACTGCTTTGGAGGAGTTCCTGGTATAGGACTTCACAGGAGAGCAGTAACATTGATCCCACAGTGTGAAGCCACCCACTCTGGACAGCATTGGTTTTACCATCTTCATTTTGTGAGGGAAAGAAGGTACCCAGCTGACCTCTCAGTAAGCCAGGGAGAGGCTCTTGCTTACCCATGCAGGAAGGATAAATCTTTGTAGCACGAGAGACACTGCTTTACTTATGTCCTTCTGCATAAATTAAAAGAAAAATGTTATGCAAATACATCCTACACTACCACAGTTAAAACCAAAATATAACTTACTATTGGAAGATATAATTTTAGGCCTTGTGCTCAGCATATATTAGAACATACAGTTCTGCATATTTTTATAATTTTCTTGATTCACAGATGAGTAGCAAACTTCAGAAATGTTATTTTTAGGGAAAGGAGAAGCAGACAGACAATTTCACATTGAAGAAAAAAAAGACATTCATGACTTTTTCAACAATTATCAAAGTATTACATCTCCTCTAAGTCCACAGTTAAGAGTTCAGGGACAGTACTGCAGTTCTGATTTCCCAGTAACTGAGGTGGATTACATGGCTTATGCAGGAAGAAGATCTTACATTTATTTATGTTTAGCTATAAGGAAGGAAGGATGCAGGCTCTGGCAGTTCTTTATATTAATCCCATCCTAAGATCTGACACAACAGCCAGCAGCTAGAGCGGATGAGGTAATAAAATCTTCAAGAGTGCCACACTTGTAAGCACTGGGTGCTCAGACTGGAGATACCATGAGAAAATTACTTTTTCAGCTCATATAGGTCTTATCTCTGTCTTTGCTTCCCAAGCAACACTTGGCTGCAGTCTTAAAGAATTTGCTTATGTCATTGTAGATTCTCATGGAGTTGTCTTTTTTCTTCCTAGCTCATTTTTTTCATTAGCCTTGTTCATTATCTACCATCTGTCTCTTCTTTTTCTTCTTGATCTGATGTGGTTATTACTAGAAAACTTCTTCATTCCATAACAGGAATTTGAACAATTGTCCACATTATTTACTTTGGGAATTTCAGTAGCCCAAAAACAAAAGGATCATAGTCTGATACTGGCTAAGCTTATGTAAGCCTAGAATAACTCCCCTGATTTGAGGAGAATTTGCCTGGATTTACATTGGTATGAGTAAGATCAAAATCTGGCCCAGAGTTTCTATTTCTTCACTCACATTAGAATTCAACAATCAAGCAACCCTGGATGCTAATAGTTTGTCTAAAACTGGAGACAGAGGTTTTTGCAGGGGCTGGCACTTTATGGTCTTTTCCAGCTATGGAACATCAGCTGTCTATCCCAGGAAACTTCTGTTGATTGAAGAAATTTAAACCTCCAGCCTAAATTCCAATTCATAGTTTAAACCTGCTACTAAAGTGTAGCTATAATTTTTTAACAAGCTCTAAATGCATGAGAAACTTAAAAATCAGCAGGCTACTACTCATTTGGTCTCCAAATGTCATTTGTAAAGTAACACAGCTATACACTGTCTATAAGTTTTGCAGAATCTTCCTCTTTGAGGATCACTTGGAAACACCCAAGGGATATAAACTGACTTTGACGTAAATAAGAGTTGGGCACTTTATGTGTAGCATTTCTTTTTCTTTTTATTGTCAGAAATTCTCTGCAGGACATTGATTTCATCTTCTGAATGAGCTACACGCAGTTGTTTGGCTTCTGCTATTGAGACTTTTGTCCTCTGTTGACTCTGCCTGTCTCAGGGCATGCTACTCTGGCAGTGGCACCAGGGTATGCATCACCAGCCTTGCCTTGTGGTTCCTCATCACGCACAATTTCCCTCAGGGCAGCAGCAATCTCCCTGCAGTGCTGGCCATGGACATCAAGGGCTTTTACACTGCAGGGTCAGTATCCACAGCGGGCTCTAACACTGCACAATTGAATGCCACTGAAGCCTCTGGAGCACCATCAGCCTGTATGACAGCAGAGTTTGGGTAGCAGCTCGTTCACCCTGTTGCATTATGTAAGGCATGGTGGCTGCCCATTACTGTTGCACTGGGCGATAGTCCCTGTAAGAAAATTATTTCTCTCCCCACTGATTTACTCAAAGCACTTTAAAATCGGTGGGAAACCAATGACACCCCGCAATTTTTATTTTAGCTGACTGACAAAGCCATCTTCAGAGTTTAAATGAAGAAACTTACTGTAGCTGAAACTATCTAAACTGAGATCCATCAACAGGGTAATATCATTTTTAGCTTGCTGCCTGAGGGCACATAACTGACATTTTGTCTATATAAAGTATTGGCGTTCCTCATATGTCAGAGTTTAAACCACAGAAAGAATCTTCTGGCAGATTCTAACAGAAGCTTCCAGAGGCAGCTGAAACAGTCTATTATCTGTGCGTGCCTGTGTTGACTAAAAGTTACACATAGGCTGCACTCCACTGTCCAGCAAGCAAGACACAATGCCAGCCTTATCCCTGCAGCATTTCAGAGCAGGAGCTCTCACCAGCACCAGGGCTGCTTTCCCACATCCATCACAGGAAGAGCTGCCCTCTGCCAAACCCAGCAGGAGCTGCACAGGGACTGCCCCATACCCTCACCACAGCTCTGGGGCTTTACACTGCTCCAGCTGCTGGACAAAAGGAGCTAGGATTGTATAGAGGTGGGACAATACAGTGACAGGTCACCAACAAAATTACTTTAAAATGGTAGGGAGTCTGTGAAGCAGCTTGTGCTGAAAGTACCAAGTATGCTCCTGACATGTTACATTTGATTTTTTTTCACTCAAAGATAGCCCAAGGCATAGGAGAAGTGGAATTTTTCATCTATACTGGTTTCTTAGGCTGCTTGAATGAGCTCTTTTCAGTCTTTAATGCTTGTTATTCAAATCCTCACTTTCTTACTTGTAAAGCTAGGATGCAAATAATAAACGCTACCAGAGAGAGCAGTGTTTATCCTTGTGCTAGTTTTTATAGAAAGAGCTTGAATGTCTGTTTGCACTAGTAAGCTCTGGGATTTTAATTACGGGAAAACCAGTCAATGTAATGGCTCATTTTGGTTCTTCAATTTAAAATCCCAGGAGATTAAAAGAGAAGAAAAGCTTAATTAAACAGACACTTTCTCTCCAAGTCAAAACACTAACATTTTAGAACAAATGGATCTGTGTTATTAAGACCAGAGTTTTATTAAGGTTTTTTGTGTATAACATTGTAAGTCATACCAGAGCTCTTCTGGCATTAAAAACAAACAACAAAACAGTTTTATAGTTAACCTGAATTTAATTTAGATACATAGTAAATTTTATTTGTAACTTCAGTGAGGTTTATTGCCAAGAAAGGTTTGCCACCATTTAGTTCACCCTTTTGTCCCTGGCTCATGGTCATAATCAGCCCTTGCAGGTAAAGCAGTTAAGCCCATGGAAAGCTTAGCCATATTCAGTTGGAGAAAAACAATGCTTGTTTGTGCTTTGCTCCTTTTTTTTACATTCACCAGATCCAGATCCATGCTTCTTAGTAGATACCTTGTTTTGAGTTTTATGCAAAATTGTCCCTGAGAAATTTCTATCTTACCTATTAGTTTTCCATATTCTGGTCAAACACCACAGAAGAGTGTGGTAACTTTTTATATAAGTTCATATGCTCACATGCAATAAAACACCTAGCTAAGATGGACAGCATTTTTCCCATTGTTCAAAGCTAGGGTTCTGTTTTCTGCCTGTTCCATTATTACATAGCGGCTGCCCTTCCTCCGCAAACATTAAGTTCATCTTGAGGGTAGGCTCAAGTGGTTGACCTATAACAAAGTAAACACATGTAGCTCAATCAGATGAGCTCAACGCATGCTTGTGTGAGGTTGCTTGACAGTCTGGGGTCTGTGAAACAAAATGTGTAGCTGCAGCAGTGCAAGCTGCTCCAGAGGGGAATAGTTTACATGAACGCAAAGCAGAATTTAGATTAATATCCTCTGGTACAATGATGTTGCAACCTTGCCTGAGATCACTCACCTCACAGAGCTTCATTTCACAGCCTCCAGGCTGGTGAAAACCACACTGGCTGCTCACTGGAGCACTCCTCCTTTGCCCATCTTCCTCTTAGGAACTCTCCTGGGCTATTTTCTGCTCTAGCCAGGCTCTCTGCAACACCAAGGTTGGGCACATATGAGAGGGAAGAAATAAAAGTTCTAACAGCTGTTCACAGCAGTAGATACCTTACTCCCAGAGTGATGGGGAGGACATCTCCCAGGGCCTAGTAGGAAGCATTCAAGTGTAGTTTTACTTTTCCCTCCAAAGTCATTGACTCAGGAACAAAAACACTCACAAATAGAAAAAACTGTAGTAGAATGTAGCAGAATGGATCCACAAGCCCAACTTACATTGCTGTGGCTAGGCTGGAAATGCCCTGCCCAGTCCAGCTTGGCCTTGTGCTCTAGTCCCACCTCACACCCATTCCAGCTGTACTTCCCACGTGGCCCTTCTCAGCCATCTCCCTTCTCCCCTTCCTGGCAAGCTGCTCTGGGTCTGGCTTTACTCATGCCAAGGGGACTGAAACAGAATGGCCATGGTATTTACAGCCACAGTACTGTTCTCTCAGCTTGTTTGTCCTCTCCTTTTATTCTCCCTGTCTGTATCCACCTGCAGCATCTGCGCCATGGTGCAAAACTCCGCATGCTTTTTGGTGCTTTTAGCATATGAAAGTAAAAACACATTTCCCACACACACAGTGGGACAGTTTGAAGAGACAAAATTCAAATTGCACCTGCATTTAATTAAGAGACAAATTTTCAGGCCATGGGGAAGAAACCAAGCACACAAGTCACTTTCTGCACAGGCAGCATCATATCTAAGCACACCGAGCTTCAGATGTAGATAAGAATTTACTCCAAGACATATGCAAATGAAAGTGGAAATCTCTCATTACAAAACTAACTCAAATTTCTGTATGGCATAAATGATCACATCAGACCGAAAATTTGGTCCCAGTAATTCAACACCCTAAGTGATGACTGCATCTCTGGTAAACTTGAAAACTGGTCTTATGTGAAAAACTTATATGAAATAATCATTATCTGCATGCAGAAAACAGCTGTTTTCAGCATCTAGACTCAATACATGTGACTGGTTGTCTACAGATGGGTTTTTTCTGTATATGGAGTTGATCAAAATGCAGATGTGAACACTGTTCATATCTAAATGGAGCTTTTTTTACTTTTCATTTCTCCTTTCCTTCAAGAATTTTTCATCGCAATGTAAAATGATTGAATAAGATATTATGATTGCTGGTGGTATAATATTTCAAACCCACCAGAAGTTATGATTTCTGCCCAAAAAGTAATCTAAGTTAATGCATTTTCTGGCAGGAAAGCCTGGTGTGAACCACGGGGTGATGACCACAGCCAATATGAAGAACTCTAGTTTCTCTAGCACACTTTCCAGGGCCAGCATTCAAGGTCTGACTGGTAACTCTTAAAATTTAATGAGTTCTCTCTAAAAACACACAAAAAATATTGTTATGCTAAATACATACAAGTAGACAATACCATAACAGCAGCTATATTGTCTAGCTCATCTCCTTCCTGTGTCTTCATATATGAGAGAAGCCTGGCCCAGGATGAGAACTCCAGTGCTCATCCTGCATGGAGAACAGAGAATCCTGCCTCCCACAGCAGTGGGGCATGGCAGTCTCTCTCATGCCCTTCAGGTGGTGTTTATTCCTGCTGTCAACAGCAGCAGTGGCATGCTGACAGTGTTACCAAATCTGTTTTGACTTGCTGCAGAAGGAATAAACAAATTGGATTGGGAACTACACCTCTCAACACAATCCATCCTGCAACTCCTATGGCATTACCAGGCTCCTGTCTGCTCTCCTGTGTATTTTTGCGGTGGGAGGCATGTGTGTGAGCATGTGCAACATTCTGGAACTTTCCAGAAAGTTCAGAACATTCAGAAATTACACTGCCACTGGAAACGGAACCGTTGAATTTCTAACAGCTTGGAATCAATTGAGAGTTAAAGGTCAGTTTGCATCAGGTTTTCTATTTAGTGAGTAAAACTTAAGTGGTCAAAAATATGTCTCGTCCAAATGAATGTATTTGGTCCAGTAGGTTTATTTCAGAGCAGAGATGTTTTGAAAGCTATAAGCATGATAGTTGCTGTCCTATCATAAGGAAAACAAAAACCAAGTGCTGTCCTGAGAGGTTTTCAGGATTTTATCACCTACACAAAAGTCAAACATTCTTTTAAAGGAATTGCCTTAAAAATAGAAAAGCTATTTTAATCAAACTGCTGGACTGCATTATCTTGCCACCTGTGCCCAGCAATGGAACACTTTTTCCTTTAATAGATATTTTTCTTAAAACATCCTGATCACAAATGACCTTTGGTTTTTTAACCAAAACACAATGGAATAATTTAGTCCTGCTTCTCTTCAGGTCAGTGGGAAACCTGCCACCCCTTGCAGCACAGAGCATCTCAGCCCCTGACATGCACGGGCTCTACCCTGCGAAGCCATTTCACCCCCCAACAGAGTTCATGGACAAGGGGGGCTCTCAGTCCCCCTGAGGATCAGGGCCAAGAGATGCTTTCCAAATGATCCACAATAGAATATCTCGGCATGCAGCAGCCAGCTGACAGATGAGAGTCCTGTGGGAAAGAAGCTTTCAGTTCTGATTTACAGAGTGAAAGGGCAGCAGTATCTCTGGCATCTTTGGGCAGGGACTTTCAGGGTTGAAGTAGCAGCTGCCCGGTCTGAATAAATTTGTGAACGGGTGAGACAAGCAGGCTACTATCTGCTGGCCCTTTGGAGAATGAAAGGTGTGACCAGAGTTCACAGAGAGAAAGAGCTCAGGTTCAAACCCTGAAGGGCTTCATAGAGTGTGTGTAAAGCAAATTACCTCAAAGGAAATACTGAAACCAAATGTAAGCAAAGATGTAGTGCAGTATTCACTAGTGGCTGGTGGAGCACTGGAAGCATGTGCAAAACAAATTATGGCAATTTTTTTCTGTGCAGTAAACCAGCACGAGAGTCATTGCAGTTAAAAATGTCTATAAATGAACTGTTGTCAGGGAAAGGTGCAGAGCAAAACAGCTTTTTGTTAACTGATGTTAGTCTAAACAATATCTCCACTAATAAGTCTAAAGATACTTTTTGTCATTAGCTATGAGAACCCTTTAATTTTGTTTTGAAGTTTATTTTACTTGCTTTGAAATTTATGTTTTACCATGACACTTTTGTACAAAAACTACTAGTTCAATCTCCTAATGTAATAGATAGGAGATGCAACACTTATTTAACTTGCAAAAATTATCAGGTACTGAATATAATTTAAAAACACCTAATCAAAGAGCTTACAATCATAATGCAATGAAGACATTTCAGCCAGCTCAATACATTACAACACACCCAGACAAGACAAATACACCGTGAAATATTTCAAATGGAAGAGCTGCAGGTCTGGGAAACAGAGTGCTGGTATTTCAAAAAGTTAAAGTCAGAGTTCATCCCAGGGAAAAACGACAACTCCAACATTCATTCTTCCTCCTGCAACTCTTCTTCTCTGGTAAAGATCCTTAAGAAACAGCACCTAAGAGAGGAGGAGGCAAAAGAGTGCAGGTTCCTAAGCAATTGCTAAAAGTGTAAGTTTCCAGATCATCTAGTCCCTGATACAGAACAGATAAAGAATAAGAATTTTAAAATGAAGCTTCTTATGAATAACATCTAATACCACATCAAAGCACAAAATTTTCCAGGGAAAACCATGAACAGATGTAAAAGTCCAGAAGGCACACAAATAACCTGAAGAGTGACCCCAAAGGAGAACCTGAAAGCCATGAGGGGGATGAAGGGGCTCAGGTGAGCAAGGGTCATCAGTCAAGGGGCTGCAAGATCTTCCACATTCAGGGCAGAAAAAAAAAAATGGCATTCCCAACCTGGGGGAAGTCCTAGACCACAGAGAAATAAATGTAACTGGTGAATAGGAGCCAGCTCCTCTGAACACTGTCCCGGGCTCCTCATGCTGTTTGTCTAAACTGAGTCATTAGAGACTTCAATTTTTTGCATTTCAGGGGCATAATTACAGACTTATTCTCTATGCAGAAGTCTAGGATTAGGTGTCTTCCCAAATAAAATGCCAGGAATACAGCTGCTTACCATGTGATACAGTAGGTTTTAATATTATCATTAATGACCACAGATGACAGTAAAAACTTGCCTATTAACCAAATTTTCAGATAATTTCCAGAAACTAATCAGCCATTTCAGACAGATCATTATCTTTGCAGTCATTCTCCTTCTTCACAGATTGCAAGCCACACAAAAACTCTTGGATGGAGCACTGCTAATACTGTGTGTGCCAAGTTAACTCCAAATCTTGCAGGAAAAGAGATAGAGCTGTGATGAAGCCAAGGGGGTGAACTACTCCCATGTGTTTCTCATTTCCTAGTCAGCACAATCTGCAGTAGAAACAGAGAGAGCAGACAGAAAAATGCAGAGTTTCTTTCAGTGTTGGTGGTTGTACAGCCAGTTATCGGGAGGGCAGCTGTTCAAAGATGAAGGCATTTCTCTTCCCTTTTCCTGTCAGACAGGTGATGACATCCCAAGGTACCTTACCTGAGATATTGCACAGTCGTAACACTGCTATTAGCATTTGTCTTCTCAGGTGTCATCAGCCTTGCAATAATTCATTAAACTTGGTGATCCTTAAATATTTTCAGTGTCATTGCCCTTAGATTTTCCCATGCACCTGTGCTGTCTTTCCCCTGGAGCCAGGGAGCAAGCCAAAATCTCTTTAGGCTACATGTTCTCTGAGAAGATGCCTGCAAATGTTCTGCAAAAGAAACCTGGCAGAACTGAGACCAGAAGAAGCACAACTAAGTCACTCTGGCCTTTGTGCTCTGGGGAATTATGAAGGAAGGAATATCTGTCTATATGTTGCTTATGTGTGTGCAGTGTATGCACAGAGCAAGGGCTGGACAAGAGGAGCATTCATCCCAGGGCACTGCTCAGTAGAGGGGAAAACTTAGGCCAGAAATACCTCAGAAACTGGGCAGGCAAGTCATTCCCAGCAGTGGAAGTTTTGGGGAGGGAGGGAAGGGCTTTCAGAACCACAGGGCACTGAGAGTCAAGTGTATGTGTTTCTATAGGGATGAAACTGTTTACAGCAGCCAGCCTAGAACATGGAACAAATTCTGTCTGTGAAAAAAAAGCCTCTGAGGATTCCTGCCAAATATATATCCAAACACTGGAAAACAGGTCCTCCCTACCCTGCTCCCATCCTATAGACCTGCTCTCACCCAAGCCTGTTTAGCAAAGATGCCTCTTTTATGAGACTGGGCATTGCTGGTTTCCTGTGACACCAGTGAGGACACACAAAGCTGCTGCTCGTCTCTTAGATAGGCCAGATTGCCCTCTGGAGAGGCTGTGCCCACCAGCAAATACTGAAAAGGCATCTGGCAAACAGGTTTCTCACTCAGGCACCTAAGCTTCCTGATAAAAATTAGGTGGGGGGGGTGCTAACTCACAGTACCTCTCCTAGCATCTTTCACTGGGAATTTCCCAAAATAAGGCAATACCAAAGGAGCAAGAGGGTTCAAGAGGATCAGTGTTAAGGGTCTGTGTGTATTTACCCTAATTCTGTTCCTCTGCTCCCTCTCTCCCTCACAAAAAAAAACACAGAGAAAACTCATTAAGATCTGTAGCCACCTTGGTACAAAGTGGGGAATGTGCTAAGGACTGCTGGAATTTCCGTAGAGTGAACAGAGATGAAATTATGTGTTCAGGAGATTCTGTACCAAACAGTGCTTTGAGTTTGGGGCTTCTTTGTCTTTCTTTTTTGTTTTGGAGGAGCATGTCAACATCATGGGTTTGTCTTTTCTTTTTATTTGAAGGTGGGAGGGAGTGGGAGTTGGATTTTTGTTTAAATTAGTGCTTTGTGTTATATTGCAAGCAGAGAGGACCAGTGCCTGCACCCTCCATTCCCATGATCCAAGGAGCCCCCAGCAACACCCCTGCTGGTACCCAGACACAAGCCCTTGATGTCTCTGATGAGAACATCATTGAAGACTAAAGACAGGATGGCAGAGGAGGGGACAGTGGGGTTTAGGCACAGAAGAGAGCCTATAAAGTGAGAGGTGAGAAGGAGTGGAGGGAAGGGTCACTGATAATGGGTGCTTCCAGCACCTGAAGAGAGTGAAACACGAAAAGTTGCAGTATGGAAAAGTGAGAGCTGCTGTGGCCATCCTGAAACAGTCAAGTGTCAAGGAGCATTGAAGGAGCAAAACATCGATGAAATTTTGACAGACTGGAACCAGGATTGGGCTTGTGTCCTAGGTTGTCAGAAAGAGAAGGCTCCTTCATTTCAGGAACAGATGGTTTGGTATCCTGGGATTGTTTCTGAATTAAGGATTCTGTTGATGTTTTGAGACAAACTGGCTTGATGCCAAAAGCTACCTTGATTAAATCTTCCCCGGATTTTCCTCATATGTTGTACTGTTCTGACACATGACCCCTATTCCTATAGCAAAAGATGATTCTAGGGGTTTTTTTTCCTGAACAAAGCAAGCAAGTGTTCATCCCCACTGTAAAAATTCAAGTTTTGCTTTAAAAAAGCCAAGAAAAAAATAATTGATCTGAACAAACAGCCCTCAACAGCTCCCACCATAATATCACATGTTCTCCCTGAGGAGATCTGAGAGTTTTTCTCCAGCTCCTTTCTAAAGGTTCTAGAAGAAAAACACAAAGGGAAACATAATTAGGAAACCTGTGGGGAAATTACCTTTTTACCAATTTCCAGAAAAATTAATTACTTGGGATCTGACCTAATAATTACATGGTCTTTATTCCTGCACAAGAATGCACTTCTTCTTACAAAAATAAAGGATTTGTCTTTGTTTCTATTTCTCACTTCCATTCCCCCAAGCAAACCATAAGTTCTGAAAAGCCTGATAGAGACTCTCAGCGAGTATCTCAGGTGAGATATCTTGTGGAAAGAATGATATTGGGAGAGGATCTGAAAAGAGAAGAACGGGAAGCAAGTGGTCGATTTGACTAAAGGCAATAATAATTTCTCCTGGGAAATAGCTTTCGCACAAACTGGACCCATCCCTCATCCAGCAGCACCACACTGACTCTGGAAGCAACTGGTCACTCAGGAAATTGTCACAATGAAGTATTGCTGGAGTAAGAACAGCAGACACAGTTCCCAACATTGATTTTGTATTTACTTTTCTGGGCCTGAGAGAGAAGACACTTTGAAACCTTTGAGGAATGTTTACTAACAGTTATCCATGAAGCCTTGTAGCATTCTATCATCCCAAGATATACAACACAATTCTGGGTTTTGTTGAAAATTTTAACATTTCTGACACTGTTTTTGGACTGATCATATATTTCTGGTAAAAATGGTTCATCATACTTGGGATTCTTTCACACCTTCCCTCACTTACTCACCTCTACATTCCTCTATTTCAGTTTGCTGATTAGTACTGCCTATTCTTTTCACTTCCCCTGCACCAAAGCAGTGAAAATATAACTTCATGCTGAGACATACAACAATTCAGGAACCAATTCTGCAAGAAGCGTGCAGACATCTAAGTATGCTAACCATCCTTGGCTCAAAGTCAATATTTCACTCTTATCCTAAACCTAAGCTTCAGAGGAACTTCTTTGAAGATCACATGAATCACTGCACTTCCGAGTCTTAGTAACTGTGGAGAGCTCAGAGGTGTAGGCAAGACCATGGTGCAGTCCCCCACACTTTTCCTTGATGATGGAGAGAGACATCTATGCACAATTCACACAAAGATTTCATGGAAACAAGGCAGAAGTGCTCCTACTGAGTGATTTTAAAAGAAGCCTGTTATAAATAAAATGTGTCAGTTTGCATTTTCATCCCAGACTATAGCCCCAAGTTTTAGGAACATTTTTTGCCAACTGCTGAAGATTTTCATATGGGTAAGTTCACAGCTCTGTAAATTATTGTTATGCTTATTTTGCCTGTGAGCTATTTTCTCTGAATTTGTAACAAGACATAAGGTTTCTGCTCTCTTAAAGCATAACCATAAATGCATCTTTCTGAACATGGAGCCCAAATAAATGTTTCTAGTTTCAGTAGTAGTGAAGTTTTCCCAATGTAAGCCAGCATGCTGAAACAATACAAGCTTGTGGCCAGCACACAATATAGCCATTTTATTAAAAAAAAAATAAAACAAACACTGCCATAACTCCACATTTGCAAGAAGAAAAAGTACCAGTTAATTGCGTCTACATGATGATGTACATATAAGCAAGAAGCTGGAGATTTATAGCCCAGTTGTTCTCTTAACCAACCCCTTACAATGTGTCTCTGCTCATCCTAACAGAAACATCTGCCTATCCACCAGAGCTAGGGATAACCACTGCTATCTGACATCCCAGTGGTTTACAAGGACAATGCAGTTACAGCTGCAAATCTGCCACAAGCAGAAAGCTAAATACTCTAATGAATGCCTCACAGTCATTCAGACTACTCGGATGCTTCCTCCTATCCTTAGTAACAGGCTAAGATGGATCTTGATCCAAAAGAACCAAGCTTCGGCTCCTTGTCTCATAAAATTTGATGAGGTTTGGTTTCTGGGTTTTTGAGGGGTTTTTTTCCAACAGAAAAAAAACCTGGCAGAACTTACAAGAAAACAAATACTTCTAAAAGACCTTCCTTATGCCTTATGCCAACACCTGACAGCAGAACTCAAATTCAGAAATACAGAAGAAACCCTTGGGAGAGAGAATCCAAACAGTATAGCTCAGCACTTTTGCAAAGTGTCGCTGCTAGTTCCACTTGTCCCTCTGCATGGCTTGCTCCTCTTGGCTGCTTTCAGCACAGATTAGTGACCTCCAACCCTGACAAATATGTTGCCCTCATGCTTTTATGATCTCATAATCTCTCAGAAGGTGCCACATTCTGCGATTAAATACACCAGAATCCCAGTGGCAGCATAACACAGATGCAGCTGTGATTAATGCCAATTAAAACAGTAGCAGCATGTGACAGCTGTTACAATTACTGTTAATTAGCAAGTTTTAAGCCTTCCCTTATCAGGCTCCACTTCGAAGTATGCGACTAGAATAGGTCATGAGTTCATGATTCCCTAGTCCTTTGAATGTCTTTCTGCTAGAGAACTACTATGTGAAGGGCTTTAGCAGAAAAGCTTTTCACTATCTGTTGGTATTTCCCTGGAAAAATGGCTTGTAAAGAATAAAGGAACTTTGGCTATGGGGAGAATTTGGGCACAGAACACTGCCCAGATGAATTGTTAAACACAATTTGCTTACAGTGTTCCCCAGGGCATGTTAAACTTCACCTATAAATACACAAGTTAAACAATCCAAGTAGGTATCTACAATAAAGTTCTGCAAATAACCACCAAAAGAGAAGAGAAGGTAGCTCTTAAACCCTATTTGCCACATCTCACACCAATTTTAGAAACATGGTATCTTCTCCCCTTCTCCCACCACAGCAAGAGAAGAGCCACTGCTTAGGATTTCTTTCTATTGCACTGGAAGGTCTGCCTGAAGCACGTGCAGACATGCTGGCTGCCCCTATCCCAGGAAAATAAACACTGCAAGGATGCTGCCAGACCCAACCATTGATGCTATCACACTGGTAGAACAGTCTCTGGCATGCTGGGACCCATGCTGTCCCAGGAAATGTCATCCCACATGGGTGCACAAGTCCACAGGGGCCAGCAGCAGTGCCCTGGAGCCACCCTCCTTGGCAGGAGTGAGAAGGATGTGGTCAAAAGGCAACAGTTAGCCCCCAGGCTAAAGAACTGACCTTGGCACTGGCTCACAGTAATTCTAATAAACACAACAATTAGGGACAACTTTAAGTAGATTGCTTGAACAGGTAGTCTGGAGTCCAGCACAAGTTGGGCTCCTCATAGGCTCCAACAAACCTGCTTTATGCAGGCAGCTGCCACATTTTCACTCTAATTTACCTAAATTTTGTGTCCCACTCCTTGCCCACCAGTTAAGTCATGATAATACACATCCCTTGGGATGCAGGAATGGCAGGTGCAGTGTTGGATGTCAGTGCAGAGCAGAACATGTCCCCAGAACAATGAATTCACTACAGACTTTAATCACCTTACATAAAGAAGGGAAATGAGTGCCCAAAGCTGTTTCATGCAATGGCTGAGTGCTGCAGGGATCTCCTGCAGGTCTAGTGATGACCAAGGGCGTTTGACATCACACAGGAGCAGGCAGCTGTGGCCCAAAACACAGCTGCTTCCCCAGGCATGCAGCCTCTTGATGCATATTCCTGGTACTCAGATAACTTCCAAGGGCCCTTGCTTCAACAACAGCACGGTCTCCTCTGTTACTAATACCAAAGAAACCACTGCTTACTGCCTGAACAGTCATACTGTGACTAGGAAATCATGTTTCATATTTCAAAGGTAACTTAGAAATTACAGTATGGAGCGCTTGACATCTTAAGAGATCTATACATCATGTTGACACATATAAACAAAAAATGAGACCATACTGCATAATGTCAAGCAGCTTTTTAGCTTGTTTTAAAAGAGACAACCTTTACAATGTAAAGATACACTTTATTTAGGTCTGAATGGCTCATTTTTCTCTTCCTGGATTTTTTTTTCCTGACAGCAGACATTCTTTTTTTTTTCCTTCACGAAAAAGAGTGTTATCTCAAGCAGCTTTGAAAAACTTTCATGATCTGTATAGAAAAATATAATTCTGAAGTTTTTGTAGGTTTTGTTAGCTTTTAATAGAACTATGGAAATCTTTCAGCAGCTACTTTACTTTCCATGAAAAGAGAATGCACAGGGCTCTCAGTAACTCCTCACCAAGAGATTTGCACCAGCAGCACAGGGAGAGGCAGGTACATTATTTTGTGATTAAGAACTAGCAGGTTTGCTCTCCATTTATTTCAACCATCCTATTAGTGTGGCTAAGACATCTGCCTAACATTTCCTTTCACTCTGGTTCACGTGAGCTAAATAACACATAAGCTAAAAAATGGGCTTTCAGCAGCTTTTAATAGCAAGGAAAAATAAACTCCTGCAGTATTATAGATGGACAATCTCTGTCTTGGCTTCATTACCTTATGTTATTTAAAGAAAATTAGTGGCTTTGCACTGACAAAACCCATGCAAAAGAATAATGTGTTGAGCTAATTTTGTCCAGTGTGTGCAGTAAAGTTTTAGTTAACGATCTTTCACTTAAAATGCTAGGATTCTGTGTCACCATAAATGGTGTAACCAAGGCATTCATTTCAGCATATCTAAGCCCCCAAACTTTAATGGAGGCACCACGTTGTGTTCATTCCTCTGCTGCTCAGTGTGTGAGCCAGGAGTGACATTTTGTGCACACAGGACTTGGTGCACATAGCACTTGCATCCATCACCCATTTCACAACTACATGTCAATAATTTTGTGACAGAGGTGGCACAACCTGAACAGAATCGCTGAGCCAAACCAAGCACTGCTTCTTGTAATGCCTTCTCCTGTCCCCTTCTGGTGTGCACATACATATAAACAGATGCATTTATCGGATGACTGTGTCTTTATTGTACAGATACAATATAATCTGTTTCTTTTCAACAGATCTTTCTGTCCTTTTCCCATTTGTTGCCTGCAAAGAGGCTGTACTTCAGAAACTTTTATTCTAGGTGTCTATCACTGTACTGTTGGTACCGAATAAAGGTCACTTTTAGGTGAACATTTACATTTATGTATAATACTGTTTAATATTTATAAAGTAGATAACTTTGGGGAATATTTTATTTTCCTGTACTTAGAAGAAAACTCTTTAGTACAAATTACTCTTTCTTCAAATGTCACAGTTAGGAAAAGAAATACCCTGAAGTTAAAAAAAAATATCTAATAAAGTAATTCTTTCAGACATTATTTCTGAATCACAAATCTGTTGCTCCTGCAGAGACAGAGACATGGTCCCAAGAAAGGCTGACCACTTCATCACAAATGCCTCATTTAGTGAAAGATAGTTGAGAAATTTCCCCTCAGTAGGCAGATGACTACAGTGATGGAAAAGCCATGCTGCCCAAAAGGCTTCACAAGGACTTTCACATTCGTCTCTCCATCTTGTCATCCGATGGAAATTTAGAAGATGCCTCCTGCAGAAATATTTGTCCTGGCCGCCCATCCAGATGACTTTTAGCAGACCCTTCCAAATTTCCAGTAAACATCTCAAAAACCTTCACTAGTCCCCTGGAGGTCATAGGTATTGATTCTCCTTCCCATTACATCTACTGAGCTGACCGTGCCCCCCTCTACTGTGCTACAGCCTCTGGCTTGAGATCTCCTTCACAGCTGAGAGCTTGGAGGGTTATGCACATTTCAGACTGATGAAGAGCACACAAGTGTTGTTGGCATGCACACACCTGGCTCTGGAGTCCACACGCAAGGTCCTCACTCTACTTGCTGGTCAAGGGGTGCAGAGATGTGGCGCAGGATGGGCTGTGCACAAAGCCTAGGGCGTGCAGCACGAGCTGGTCCCACTTGCCTCCTGCATCGTCTCCCTGCAGGGCCTGGGGCTTACACGGGGGCATGGGAAGAGGGGATGATAGGGGAAAGGAAGAGGGAGAGGGAAAGTGGCGTACAGCGAACGAGGTGTCGCAGGCGATTGGGCAGAGTCGGGGATAGGCAGCCCTGATGGTGGCAGTGTCCGTGCGGGGCTTGGCGCCTTTTCCCCGCTTTCTCCGCCCTGCCGGACCACCCCCGCCCGGGGGTGCAGCTCTGGCCGCCGTCGCTGCATCAGGCAGCCGTGCCCGCGGGGTCCGTGACGGGCAGCGCTTACCAGAGGGACAATGGGGGCTGATTCCCTTTCCCGGGAGAGAGAGACGAGCACACATATGAATGCACAACCGTAACCACACACATATGCACACCTGGGGCGGAGGGCGTACTAAACAAACCCGCAGCCAGGTGTCGTCTTTGGGGGCGGCCCGGCCGGGGCCGGCCATGCCCAGCGAGGGTCCCTCCGTCCCGCAGCTTCTGTGCTAGGCGCTGTGCCGGCGCGGGGACTCCGAGACCGAGCTGGTCTCCTGGGAGTTTCGCGGCTCCATCCCATACCCGAGTGCCTTTCCCCCACAAAAATAAAATATCCAGAAGCAAAGACTATTTTAAAAGACAAGCCGCGCGAGGCGGAGGGAGCGATCTCCGGGCCGCCCGCACAAACCCTGCGCTGCCCAGCCGCCCGGGCTGCGCCGCGCTAATTCCGCAGCACCGG
Organism: Erpornis zantholeuca; assembly: GCA_013400515.1. NCBI lineage: Eukaryota > Metazoa > Chordata > Aves > Passeriformes > Timaliidae > Erpornis > Erpornis zantholeuca. The sequence continues at coordinate 45,173 of VZTN01021072.1, forward strand.
CGACATGAGGATCTCATACCTCCGGACAACTGCGTGAGTCATAAATACACAGCGCAGGGCTGAAAGTCGACACTGTTTACAGCGACTTTGCCGCTGCCTTCGCCGAGTCAAACCGCCGCCCCCCGCGCAGGGCCCGGGCTGCGCGGAGGTTCCGCACCCC
>VZTN01021072.1:46224-78577 GCA_013400515.1 Erpornis zantholeuca
CACCGAGCGGCAGCCGCGCCCTAAGCCCCGCCGCTGGACCGGGATCTCCGCGGTTCCCCCGGCGGAGCTGCGCCTCCCGGGCCGGACACCACCCTGTGCCGCCGCCCGGGCCAAGCCGAACCGGGCTGGGGGCAGCTCTTACCCCGGGGCGGCGTGCAAAGGGGACCGGGTACGTGCCGTGGCAGACTTCGGGCAGGGCGGCCGGGGAACGAGGAGGAGAAAAGAAAAAGGGACAATGCAAGGGAAGGGGAGAAGGAAAGGGAAAAGACAGAGGATCGGTGAAAAAAAGAGAGAATGAAAGAGAGAGTAGCGGAGGAAAATAATAGAAGGAGAGGGAAACGAGAAGGAAAGGGAAGGGAAGGAAAAAGAGGAAAATTAAAGGGAAATGGAAACAAAGAGGAATGGAAAAATGAAAGTGGAAGGGGAAAAGGAAAGGAAAAATGAAGTCTTGAAGTGAGGGGAAAGGGGAAGAGGAAGACAATAGGGAAGGGGGGGTAGAATGAGAAAAAGGAAGAATATAAGGACAAAAGGTGACCAGTGAAGACAAAAGGTAAGACAAAGGGAGAGAAAATTAAAAGGAAAGAGAGAACTTGATAGGGGAAGGGGAAAGGTGGAGGTAAGAAGAAAGGGGAAAAGAAAGAGGAAAAAGGGAAAGGAAAGAGGCAAGAGAAAGGGAAGGGGAAGAGAGGGAAAGGGAAAGGAATGTTTACTTGTAGCACATCAAATCTGCAACAGACCAGCACCCCAGATCAGGCTAGTCCTCCCCGGTCCAGCCGAGGAACAAGTGCTGGAGAGGCACAAGGTGACCTGCCTGCCAGCGAGCACAGGGACATCGTCACACTCCCACATCCCTAGAAACAGACTTCTGGGGCCTGCATGCCTGCATTCCTCAATGCAGCTTTGTCAGGCATAGAGCGACTGGAGGCCATCCTGTGTCTCCCTCTCCCACACCACCCACTCGCTGGGGAGAGCCCACCTTACTTTCTCTGCCTGCACTGGGAACAGGTTGCTTTTCCATCCTCTCTGTGCCCAGACCTGGCCCAGGTGAACCAGACTGATCTGGGGTGCAAGACTGCTCAGCTTTGTCTCGGGGCTGGCAGGGCAGGAGCAGTTCTGGGGGAACATAGCAGCTGGGAGCTAACCCTGCCTCTCCTATCTGCCAGGGGCCCGTGTTGGAAGGAGATCTAAGATGAAGTTATGGGATGTTGTGGCTGTCTGCGTGGTGCTGCTCAACACGGTCTCCACCTTGCCCCTGCCCACCGGTAAGACGCCTCCCAAGGGGTCCCCTTCAGTGGTAGAGGGACCTGAAGATGATCTCTCCCCCATCAGCCTGCTGCCTCCCTATGCTGTGCACAGTGACTGTAAGAAACATTCCCCTTTGTAGCAACTGCTGTCTGTCTTGCTAAACCTGCTTCCCTTTGCTCAGCAGTCAGGATGAGGAAAGAATTCCCTCATTTTGTGCCCCTCTTTCTCCACAGGCAGTGTCATTGGCTTTGGTCTTGCTCGAGCAGCTCCAAACCTAGTCATTCTCCAAAGCTTGGGGTTGACGACTGAAGTGGCAATGACCCCTGCCATTCCAGCCCTGCTTTCCTGGCTGCCTTAAGATCCCTCTGGTTGAAAAACATGGGGAGGTGGGAAAGTTTGTTGTATGCAGAAGAGCCGAGAGGAGGATCTGGTTCACTCACCTCGCAGCACAGGCCCTGAAACTCCTTTCCCACAGCCGCAGCCTCCTCTCCCTGCTCAGACCTGCCAATGCAATTGTTCTCTGCCTGTAGTGGGCGCAAGTCTTAATAGAGGCTTGGCTCCGTAATGGGAGGCACTGCACACATCCTGGACTACTGCTGAGCTTCATTAAATCCTCCTTGGATTCTGATCTTGAAATTCCTGTGTCCACATGGAAATTTACAGAAGAGTGGCTGTGGCAGGGTTAGGAGCTTGATGCAGAGCAATCCGCATGAACAAGCTCACAGTAAAACAGTTTACTATCCAAATGACAGATAATAATGCCTCGTTAATAATAGGTCCTCTACCTACAACAGCAGGTACAGGATTTTCACAGTGGTATGTGAGCGTTATGTGTACTCTGGTGCCTTTTAAAGAGAGAGGTAATATGACTCAGTAAGGAGTGGCAGAATAATCACATGAATAGTGGAGACGTTCACTTAGCAGAGGCGCAGACGCAGTTTGAAGGTTGCTTCTTTTGCCCTTGCTCAGCCCTCTCTGTTTAGCTCGTTACAGGATGCAGGCAGTATTCAGTAATTGGGATTCATTTCTCTCTCCTTTTCTGGAGGCATGTCCTTTCCCTGAGCCCGCCACAGCTCCAGTCACGGGCAGCCGCGCTCTGGTTTCTCTGGGAGCAGCCAGGCTAACGCAGTGTGAAGGCACCAAGCACGGAATCATGTGCCATGACTTCACTTTGACCCCTCCCAAACACCCATCTCCTCTTCCACACACACACATCTATGTCTTTCCCCATCTAGTCTTCTCTCTTTCCCTCTCTTGCTAGTATTTCCCCTCTGCTGGAATCTTGCCTAGGCTTCCGCCTCCACGTGTCCCAGCCTGGGCTCCTGCTGCTCACAGACTGGCAGACCCTGACATCCTTTCAGCCCTTCCACACAGGGAGGTTGGCCAAAAGTGTTTCCTCACAGGGCTCCAGCCTGCCAGGATCATGGGGCTATGGCACATGGTGATCTTCTTCTCCATGGCATGTCCTACAAAAGGCAGTGATCAGCATTTCAGGCCACTGTGCTTTTCCCCTCTGTACAGGCTTGCTGAAGTGCTGGTGGCAAGAAGAGCATTAGGGAGAAAGCAGCATCCGTCAGTTTGTAGCTCTGGCAGCAGCTCCAGGGTGGGAGAGCATTAATGCTCCATCTTTCCAGAGTGATAGTATTTATATGATGCCTGCTTTTATCTTGAAACTACCTTCTGGGAATATGAACCCTGGTGAGCTGATTCCTCTGCAGCAGCTCAACAGGACAGGCAGCAGAAGTGATTCTGTCAGTTCTTAGTATCCAAAACTCCACCATCGCCTCTTCTTTTTCCTTTCCTGTGGATTGGGCAAACAAGAAGCAGGAAGAAAGACAACTTGTGTTTTACCTGGGCTGTGGTAGTATTGGTATTATCTCTGTTTCCAGGGTACAGACATAGGCTTAGCCATGCAGAGCTGGGTCACAGGTTATTGAGAATGGGTCGATAGTCTGGTCTTAGGCTCTTAACCTTGTGTATCACAAACAGATGGGCCTGGCTGCAAAGGGAAATAAAGCAGTGCTGTTCTTCACGTCAGAAATAAAGTAAAAGCCAGGGCGTTCCTGTGATTTTTGTATGGCAGCAGTTAACACAACAACCGAGCCTGAAAGTTAGAAACTCTTCCCTATGTTGCCAAGTCAGATGAGTCAGGGGAGACCTGCAGAAAGGTGACTGTAAGAGAGCAGTGAAATACTTTGATCCACTTTTATACTGGTTTTAGTTGATTTAAAAGTGTGTGGTGTTTGGAGAGCAGTCTGCAAACAGGCTCTGTGCCTGGCTGATCCTCCCCAGGCACACTGCTGCCTTCCTGCTGCAGCAGCACTTTGCTCAAGTCACTCCCATCAGTGTCTTTGGCATGTTTGTTCTCTCCACTGGTGGCATGTACCCTTCAGCACAGGAAAGACACAGAACCAAGTTCACAAGAGGAATCAATGTCTACACCATGTAGATTTCCTTGTCCACTTGGAGGTGTCTCTCACTATCAGAGCACAATGTACCATGAGCACGGAGGTGTGCTTGCAGCTCCCTGGCTGTCTGCTGGTGAACCTGCCATCTATTCATATCTCTGTGGATGCTGTTGGTCAGCAGCTTTGCTAAGGGCTTTTGCAGGAGACAGCTTGCAAAGTGGTGGGAGCACCATCATCACCTGTGTTGCCTCATAAGCATAGGGCAGTGTGTGAGCTCTGAGCAGGACTGGGTGCTGTGTGCATTCAGAGAGAGGTGCACTGCTGTCCCCTAAAGCAATCCATGTGCAGGCTGACTGGGGATAGCCATTTTGCTCCTAGGTGCCCACTGAGAACTTGGGACTCCCACACACCACTTGCATCAGGGCTTAGTAGGATTGTGAGATCAAGTCCACTCCTAAGGGCAGGCCAAACAGCATGCTGGAGCTGTTTCCCAGGCCCTCAACACCTTTTTGCATTCTCATTTGATGGGACTGCTTTCTCTGCAAAATGCTCTGAGCTCATCTGTTGTTACCCCATCCCTTCCAGACTGACTTAAACCTTCCTTCATTCCAGGCAGGGTTCTAACCTCCTGGGCTGATCAGGTGTAATGTGCTGACCTTTGCTGTTCAGGGCAGTAATTAGAGATGGCAGAGGGTGCTAGCAATTGCAATCTTCTGAATTTTTAATTGGACTGGAGGCTGGAGTATTCTCCACAAATGCAGTGCATTGGAGATGAATCCAGTATTTGTAGGTGTTTTGGCATCAATATTCATGGAATAGCTTATTTCACACTCATTAAAAAAAAAAAAGAGATGTATAGTTTATAGCCATATCTTTTTTTCCCTTATGCTACAATCTTCTGGGGGTAGAACACTATTAGCTTAAATACCAAATGCAAGTAGAACAAATATAAACCAAATTAATATAAACTAAATACTAAGTCAGCAGCCTCAGAAGCATGACAGCACAGAAGGGGCCAAGCACTTGTTTGCCTTACACACAGTCCCCAGCAAATACGTCTTGTAACTGCTTGCTGTTGGATGCACATAATCAACATGTACATGAGGACTGGAGTGTCCTAAAATCCATGACATGATATGTATTCTCTTGATCAAGTGAGAACCTTTGCTAAGATCAAGTGGCAAGCAGGTAGAATTAAATGAAACACCTCACCATGGGATTTTCCCTTCTAGTGAGAGAAAAAGGTGAGGATTTTGCATCATGGTGTCTGAGTTACTCTGCTGCTACTGAATGGTCATTCATTGTTGGAGCTCCTTTGGTACATGGTGTGTGTGTGTGTTATATCTCTGCTAAAAATTCTTTTCACCCATGTTAAGGGGTATTTGATGCTAAGTTACTGCTTTTAGCTGCGACTTCATCAACTCATATGGAAAGTGTCTAGAAAAAATAGTGGTATTGTAGGGCTCTTTAAGGCAAAAACAGTATTTAATTGTGCTACCAACTGAATGCATTTCCTTCCTTGCAACTTTTATTAGGCCCATTCAGTTTTACAAACTACAACTCTCATGTTTCTGCCCAGGCTTTCCTGTTCAGCACACCTATGGTGTGACATATATGCTTTAACCTAAGACACCCAGAAGCTGCAGGGGTAACCTGCCCTGCGCAGTAAACCCAAATCATCAGGGAGGTATCAGCCACACTGAGCAGGTGCCACCATGCATCATCTGATCTGTGTGTGCCCAGCACAGCCAGTGCATCCAGCACAGCTGTTGCATCCTGCCAGTGACAGGCCAAGTGTGCCTGTACCCGAGCCAGCATATGCATGTACTAAAGTTTGTTTGCACAGGCATGACCAGGTTGCTGGGGTATTTAGAAATCCCAAACATTCAGATGCATCCATTCATGGGCAGAATTCCAGAAAAATAAGGAAACAGGGCACATCTGGTTAAATCCAGAGGCGTGTAACCCTAGAAGTAAATTCTTCTGGAGTCTCACATATAAATACTGAATATGCTCCAGTGAAGAGCATTCTGTGACTTAAGGAAGAAAGTTCTGAAATGCAGAGGCTCTAATCTCATTTTGAGTTATCCTTTGCTGAAAGTTTTAGTTCTTTGCTGCTTTTTCATTTAGGGAGCTCAAAAAATTTCCAGTGAAACTGTGGATCCTTTTTGTAGGTACTTATTGACAGATAGTATACCTGGACATACTTTTCTTGGTCATCTTTCATAAGCCTCTTCAGTATATTTTAGAAATCCCTGTGCTCGGGGTTTGCAGATGAAGAGCTTCTAAACATTCCTTGAAAGGCTGAAGAATTCTGTTGTGTGAAGTATTCATCAGAATGTTATTTAATTTAGTGGGGAGGCGTTGTTTGTCCACTAGCAGAAGATCCTCAGACTGATAGATTGTAATGCCTTTCTAAATTATACTTTTCCTGGTTAGTACTGCAAAAAGCAGTTTTAAAATAATTAGTTACAAAGGCTTTGAGAAGCCATTTGGTTCATCAAATCCCACCCTGCTACAATTGCAGATGTTCACAGATGGACATCTAGTGCAAATCCAGCTTTCATCTTCCCACACTGTCTGGAGACTGCAACATAAAACTTGTTGTACACAGACCAAACCCTACATAACTACACTTGTGGATTCCCATATTTTTGAGGTAAGTAGAAATAAACAGTAATACACAATACTGCAGCAGAACTATATTCAGGATCACCAGACATCTAACTAGGCCACTGACAAATTAGTGCTGGTAGAGTGGTTAGCACTGCAAAGTGGTCATTTTTTACAAAACCAGTTCAGTTTCTGATCAAACAATATCCTCTGGTAAAGTGAAACAAAGGAAAGATTTCAATCCTGATTCCTGTGGTGTGACAGGGCAGTGCTACAGCAGGATGCCAAATCTTCTCTGGTGGCCATGTTTTCAGAGGCAAGCTGGTCCTATTCCCTTTAAATAACAATCTATGTACAAACATTTGCACTATCTCTGCTGTCATCCAAACCTTTTTTTTTTTTTTTGCAAAATCAACCATTTCTCAGGAAATTTTTGAAGGGAGGCAGTGTCCACTGTAGCAGTTAGGAAGGACTTTGCTCTTCTGAGCACTGTCTGGCGGTGCCAGTCCACGCTTCCCAACATGAAACCTCCTGCAGTGGAATAAATGCACCTGCCCTAGAGACAGGGACTGATTATTATAATAATAACAATTTTCAACCAGCAATACTAAAAGCTTCCATAATTTTCCTTTTGTGAACACCTTGAAATGCAGGTAGGGAAAGGCAACAGTGAAAGATCATGTGTTACTTATAGACCAGATCAAATATGATAGCAGCAGAGATTGCCACAAGAGAAACAACAGCCAAGGTTTTGCCTGGACTGCTCTGCCAGTTTGCTGCCCCAGGGAAGAGACTGGGTTACAGTCTCTTTAGGGTCTGTTCATCCTGCTTTGCTGCATGTCTTTGTTCCTTGGGTACGCTCCTAAAACCCAGTGGGAGAAGCAGTGTAAGAGCGCAGACAGCCCAGTAATAGTTGATGTTATTGATTTAGGCATGCTCTTTCCCTTCAGTGAACTGTTACTAAAGAGGGGCTGGGTTATCATTGTGAGGTTTTACTGATGCTGGGCTGGATCACTTCTGCACCACGGATGGTGAAGAAAATACCATCAGTATTTCCCCCACTAAAACCTGTGTGCTTGTCTATTAGGTGGCTGCAGGTGACCTTGCTAACAGAGGTCGCAGGTCCTGCTCATGTATACTCATCTGAGGCTCTCACAGGATCTGAGGTTCTAGATTAACCAAATACTCGGTGTAAACCTAGGTTTTACTGGGAAGTTGGCTATTTACTCAGCATGGTATTGATGTGGAAGGGTACCAGATCTTAGGGAGGAGACAACAGGTATGTGTCTTGCCCAGGTTTTGCTCCTGCGCAGTCAGTGGCTTCAGGCGGGGCACTGGCACTTTTTCTGTCCTCCCCTTTTACACTCTGCATGCAGTAATTTCTATTGCAGGGATGCTCTGAGGGTGCTCATGTACCCACCACCCCATGGGATAAGGTCCTAGGGCAGATGGGCTCCTGGCAGGAGCTGCAAGAGCTGGCTTCAAAATCTCAAGTGTGACTGGTGAAAAGCTGTCTGCTCTGTGCTGCTCAGAGCTGGTGATTCAAAGCTCTGTGTCAGAGGCAAGACCACTTCCTCCTGTTGCTCCTCTGCTCCGTGACTGCTGGGTGAGATTCTCCTCTGCCCACCCCAGCGAGGCCAGAGGTGGGGGTGGGCAGAGGACGGCAGCCCATCATCGAGGAGGATCTTGTGAGCAGCCTTTCTTGTCTGGGTGAAGAACGAGAAACTCTTGTGAGCAGGTCAGCTCATGAGGCAACTTCTTCTGCTTCACATGCTTCATCTGACCTTGCTGTTTCCCCCTGCTCTCAGGGACTTCCCACACTGGCAACAACTGTGGTGGCCCTGTTGTCTCCTCCCATTCTTCTTCTGTTGGGAGCCAGCATTTCTACCTGCAAGAACACAAGCAAAGTACAGAAGGGGAGGCACTGCCAAGCATGTCAGAGTAAAAATTTAAAGGACTCTGTGGATTTCTCATTACGACCAACACATGGGAAGTTGCAGGGTTAGCTAGTAAGTTATAAACATATAACTTGACTGCTCCATCAGGAGCAAGAACACCAGGAAGGTCAATTCTGGGCCTTTTACCAGTGTTACCTCATAATACCTGTCTGGTGTGAGTGGCCTGGCATCATCTAGTGGGTTATTTAGCACTTGCCTTGGTGAGAGACAAGTGACACCAGGGAGAGGCTCCAAGGGCTCTCTGAGTCTGAGGGGAGGCCACAGCATGGGCTGGGAGTGAGGTAATACAGAACTGTATTAAACATTTAAAGATAAACTGACTCTCCTGTGTTTGATGCTCTATTGCCTAATGGATACAACCAACTGGTTTCCATTTCACTCTTGGTCCCATGGATTTTTATGCAAGGCATGAAAGCAAAGTCATGCCTCAGAGAGGTGGTATTTTAATTGTTTATATATCAAAAATGTTCCATCTTAACTTACTTTAACACCCACCTTCACTTAGATGCCTTCATATAATATTCTTTGTCTTTTTATACAAAATACTTCATTTTAAATAAAATAAATGGTTTATTCCCACCACAGTTGCTACTTTCTCACTTTGCAAAGCAGAATGATCATCACATTAGTAATTTTAATCTGGATACAGTTGCACTTCCACAAACAAATTGCTCCAAACCTCTCCTAAAGTATGACCTTGTCGTGTGAGATGGAGGCAATCTGTGTCCAGATAGGCCACATCCACTATAATAAGCACATGAAAACACTACTGCAAAGCAAGCTAAGAAAATAATTATTGAATAATGATTATGAAGTAATCTTTTGATTATGAAAGTCCCAGATTAAAGTACCAGAGCTGTTTTTGAAAAGTGGCTATTTAATCCTAATGCATATCTGGATCTAAATTTTCTAAATATTGCTTACCATTACCATTAGTTGGATTAAACCCCTAGAACTCTGAAATGAGACTTTAGAGCTTGATACTGTTTGAACTTCTTTAATTGAAAACCTGTGCTCAAGTGAAATAATTTAGGTAGGTGTTTGGTCTAATGTTTTGATGTGATAGCTATACACTGTCACAAATGCATGCATAAAAGCTGCAATCTAAAATCAAAATCTAATTTTGTAACATTTAATATACCTTTTGTGACTTCTGTTACATCACATTATCTCAGAGCATGTAAAGTACCAAATTATGTGGCAGTGACATGATTGTACTTTCCTGAGATCAGAATGGAAAGCTATTCTGTAAAACACAGTTTCAAATATGTTAAGATGTCAAGTTTTATGAGGCTGAAAAAATAAAAAAAGGAAACCCCACCTATATAAATTATTATTTTGTGATATACAGGATTTAAGCTTTCCTTGTATGCCATAAGAGACAGCATGGTCAGAAGAGACTGTAGTTAGTCTTTTAAAGGCACCAGAAGAAGTAACTGGATTTTTTTCTAAGAAATTGAAGATCCAAACCATCAGTTTGTGGTCACGTACAAGCTGAGGATTTCTTGCTTTACCATGCTGGGTTGCTCCCATTGCATGTGGGGGACCACTTGGCTTTAAAATTGATCTGTTGATAGTGAAATCAAGTGAATATATTTACAAAATATAATTGTAATCACATTTGGACAGAAATAAATTGTCAATTTTTACTAAATGGAGGCTGTTTTTTCGAGAATGGGACGAGTTTGGTTTGGGTATCCATTTAGACCTGTTTCATGCAGAAGTCTACCAGAGTACTGTATAATTTATTCTTCTAAAAAGTGCAGGGATCAGATCCCAGTCCTGGTGTCATGTGATGTCTCTAATTAAATAGAAATGCAAGCACAGGTTCTGGGGTGTTGCAATGAGGAAGATACCCATAGAACAGCACATTTTCCTCCATGCCCAAAGCAGAACTCAGGACTGGATTTCTCCAGGGGATAATGGGAAGTGCTGTGTCTGATTGGCTGCACTCAGGGTCTTGCTGCATTGCTTGCACTCATTCATGCTGCCAGCTCTTCTTGTGCCCAGGAGATAGAGACTGTGCTTGGGGACAGGCAGGTCAAAACTTCAGGTTCCAGGCAACATCAGTGTGGCATGAATTTCAGTTTGCATTACAGAGGGATGTTCCAAACCCAGGAGGCAGGGTCAAAGCTGTGGTCTGATTGTGCTCTAAATGTTCAGAAAACAAACAAACAGCAGATGAAGCAAATATTCTTGTGTTTGTTTTTTTGGTTTGGTTTGGTTTTTAAATCGGTATTTTAAATTAGTCTCACTCCATCTGGTGAAGGCGTTCACCAACTCTGCCCCCAGCCTGAACACTCTGCTAGATTCCCATTTATATCTGTCTCAGGACACTTCGTTCTTTCCTTCTTTTCTTTTTTATTCATTTTTCCCATCATGAGAGAGAATCCTCACAGGTCGAGAGCCCTTGTTCAGCTGGACAAGGGAGACAGAGAAGGTTCCCAGAGACAGACTGGCACTGGACTGTCATCCATACCCAGCAATCTTGATTCTCTGCCCCTAGAAAACAGACTCATGCTCTTCTTTTAACCATAGGAAAATGCTCTGCCTGTTCCCACCTGGGTGGTCAGGTCCTTGGCACAGTAATGAAAGAGGGAGTATGGAAAGGAGCTGCAGGAGTGAGCTGAGTGGAGCAGGACCCACAGGGTGGATGCAGTTCCTACAAGCCCTGCTGCCTGCCCCAGGCTTCTGCTGGAGGAGTGCTAGGCAGAGGTGGTGCATAAACACCTGCAGGTGCCTGCACACAGACTGCCTCCGAGGGACTGCCTCAGGGAGCTGGACAGCCAGGGAACAGCTTTGAGAATTGTGACAAAAACCCCAAACAAAACCTCGTGACTTTACACCAGCCTTGTGAGCAATCATGGCACCATAGGTTAAGTGGTAGGGCTCAGCCTGTCACACTCACCCCCCTGGTGTCTGTGAGCCTTTCTCCCACTCTCTGAATGAGACACACAGAGACCCTCTGTTCCCTGAGGGAGGATTCTACTTTTCCAGGACATATGTTCTTTTCCTTTGGGGAACACCTGTTTTGATATGCATTACATGTGCTAGACAACCTTTGCAAACGTATTGAGCACATGCTGCTCTGGGCTATCCTATCCTGGCCCATCCTGTCCTGTCCTGTCCTTGGTGTCTTTCAATTTTTAAATTCAAATTCCTTCACACTCTGGAGCTTGGGACCAGGGACTACTGCTCAGAGATCTTTGCTGCTTTAATGCCACAGTATCCAATCATTTCCTGCTGGCACGTTGCACAATATGACAGGCATCTGTCATGTGTTTTTTCTCTCAGCTTTCCCACCAGAAGGCAAGTGTTGTCAGTAAACTAGTTTGTTTTGAAAAAATATGTGTGTATGTGTATAATTAGTCGTATTTGTGTGTGTCAATGTGTAAATGAAACACACATACACACATGCAAAATGTGTATCTGCTTCTCCCAGGGGTGTGAAATCCCCCAGGAAACTGTCTGCTGCACATTCAGGTCAGCACAGTCCATGCAGTATGAGAGAAGCAAAGATGCTGTGAGACTACAAACATTTTCTCAACAATGTTGCAGACAGAAGGGTGACAAAGTACCCCTCTATCAAATGGTTTTGTTCAGCTTACAAACTATCACTCCATGCTAAGGCAGCCCCTATGAGTGTGGTGATGTCACCTGGCCACAGTTCAGCTCAGCACCCCTGCTGTCTCCAGCAGAACTTACAACAGAGCAGAGACCAAATAAGTGCTCATCATGGTTGTCTGTGGTGCAGAGAGGTCTCAGTGTCCCTGGACCACATCTACCAAGTGCCCATCAGGATAGGGACAGCCTGCAGTCAGTCTTCTCCACCTTCCCTTCTGTCTATTGGCCTTTTACGGAATTTAGTGCTTGGTCAGTGGTTATTGCTCATTCATGTATGATGTCTGGTGGTAGCTTCCTCAGCACTTACCTCTAGTGCCTTGTTTCCCCCATCACACCTAGTGTCAATGCTGGTGTTTCCATCTGATTGCTCTGAGCCCTATTTCAGCAGTTTTTCAGAGTATTTTAAGGCTCTAAGTCTTCACACCCATACTTATTGGACAGCTGGATATCCCTACTGAGCCATGATGGGCTCAGTACAGGGCTCAGACAAGCCTCCCTTCACTCCTGGTTGTCAATCTTTCCTCCAGACCCCAACATTCCTAGTGACTGCTTGTAGTCACACTGATGGCTCTGATGCATTACACAGCAGAAAATTAGATGATTGTGGGGATTGGAGCTATCCCTAAGTATTAAATTATGGAAGCAAACTTGGGGTACCTTGGCAGTGCATTAGAAGTGCCAAAAGAACATTTCTGCATTGCTCATGACCAGTCTGGGGCTCCACAGGCAGAGGAGAGTGTTGCTTATAGAAACTTGAAAGGTCTCACTGAGTAGCCCTGTAATGCAGCTGCTGTCGTGTTGATTGGTGTACCCATATAACCTGTAACAGGATGGGGAATTTAGGTGGGCAGACACTGGCCAGGATCAAGATCATATTTTCTCAAGGGGAGCTCTGTGCCCACTGTTTGCACCAGTTTCCTATTGTCACCCACATGCCTTTTGTCTCCTCCGGTAATGTAGTCTCCAAATATTGGGGGTCACTGCAGGAGTCTTACTGGTGGATTTGGATGTCTGCATGGGATAGTTTCCAATTCCCCGGCTGGGAAGGGAAAGTCCATGCTGGAGACAGGAAATTAGAATTCATCTTACTAATAGTGCTGGCTTTCCTCCCAGTGAATCTCCCAAGAATATCCTGGTGCTGCAGTAGGGGATGAGCAGAGCAGGGATCCCCAGCTCCATTAGACACATGGAACACTTCTTGCACAGTTCATATTAGAGCCTTAGTGAGATTAGCAGGGTCAGTCATGCTGCCAGTGACCCCATTTTCTGGGTGCAGCTAGTCTGTGTGTGTAGGTAGGACTTTTTTACTTGGATATGCTGTTGGTTTGATTACTTGATCTGCATTTTGCCCTGCTGCGCCCACCTCCTGCAGGGTTGACAGCACATGTCTGCACCAGCAGCATTGCGTGGGCCCCTTCAGTGGTGTGTTTCCTTGACCTGAAATCTCACAGAAGGCTCTCTGGCATAACCTCCCCTGGTGCGTCTGGGGTAGGAATCACACATGAACCAGGATAGACCTCAGCATGTACTTCTAGCAGGGACACAGTCCACCACATGGGTCTGCTCTCCTCTTATCTACGACCCTCCAGGGTATAGTTGGCAGAACATTGCTTGAACTCTGTAGCTGTCTGATTGGTATTTAGCCAAAGTAGACTCCTGCATGTAGCACTCTCACAAGAGTAGACAGTATTTTTGCCCCTCAATTGCAAGTCATTTAAAAAGGATGTGCCCACTTGGATTGTTATATCTTCGGGGAATCCATTGTTTTGTTTCTCCCTTCTTAGGGAAGGGACACTTACACCTCCCACTGTGCTGGCAATGTACCAGGTTTGAGACAAGTATAAGGCTGAAGGTTGCAAACAAGAATCTCTACGTATAGGTTGGCTTTCCTTGTAACTGTCTCCTGTCTGCTTCCTGAGGGTTGATTAATTTTGTTTAGCCCTTCACTCTCCATAGCCAAGGTCTCGTTGCATCATACTCTTGGTACAAAGGTTGGGCTAGGAATAGATGAAGGAAGTGTGGGCTGGGGTAGTCGCTGTAGTATAAGGAGGGGGAGTTGAAGGTCAGAATGGAGAATGGCACTTCTAGAGCCATCTCCTTAGGGCTACATCCTTCTCTTATTTGGTTATAAACTAAGAAACCTTCTTTGTGTAAGAAATCTAGAAACAACTCAGTCCCAAGCCAATCTGCCAACTACTTTCCATCTGTATCTGTGTCAGGGCCAAGATTTTACTGCAGCAGTGGAGGTCATGTGAGCTCCATGTGGGTAATCTTTTTCAACTGAGTCTAGAAACATGTCTAGCCCTTGTTGCTTTAAAGGAACATAACCCTATCACTATGAACACAACCTATTGTCTGTGCCTGGTTCTTGCTCAGTAGAGCAATGTTGGTATGGAGTAGGCAGGCCAGCCTGTTCTTCAACAGGCAGACCAGCCTGTTCTAGCAGCCCCCTCCAGCAGGTATGGCTCACAGTGGGTATTTTGGTACCTGCTACAGAGACAGAGGATTACAAGAAAGGTGTACTTACCTTTGGTATCACAGGGGCTGGTGCAGTGTCCTGCCTTGTTCAGGTTCCATATAGCTGTATAGATGGCAGCCATCCCTCCTTCAAGTCTGGGCAGTCACTGGTCTGTGAGATTGTTGTCTTTAGCATGGATATCTGTAAAACAAAGTGTAATTCACTTTCTTCAGCTACAGTTTATGGTACCCTGCTTGCCTTGTATCACCCTCATTATGTGGAGGTACAGATTTCCAACCTCCATTACTCTTTTGCCAGTCTAAATTTTTTTGCTGGATCCATCCAGCAAAAAATAGATACTTCTGATCCATCACTGTTTTGTCCTGGAGGGAGGCCTCTAGGATGTGGCAGCAGTCCCTGTTCCTCCTTATGTGCAGATGCACTCTGTTTCAGCAGGTTTTTGCACTGATAGAGTTAGGATTCTGCTGACCCCCATCTCCTCTGTATTTGGTTCTTCTGCTGAGGATATGAGTGTGCACTTTTGCTAGGCAGTGAGGGGCAGCCTCATGTCTTCCTCTCTCCTGCTAACAGAGTCCATGCCACTCTGTGTGAACTGGGTACCTGTGCTGCCTGGTCACCCACTGGGATTCCTGTCTTACCGTGCTCCTTAGGGAAATGTGGTGCTGAGCCTCTGCTTAAGAAGCTGTTCCTATCTCAGCATCTCACCGGGTGGGAGCCTGTGTGGCTCAGTGGAGGTACCAGCCTCAGACCAGGTGCACTGCACTGGATATTGCCTCTCCCAGAATTTGCTGCAACTCAACAATATTGAGTTCCTGCAATATTTGTAGGAGTATTGAAGATGGATTTCCTACATCTGCAGGGCTGGGGTGACACTGCTCTGGTATGTGTTGGGTAGTTACGAGTTAAGTACAGAAAGAAGCATTCTCTTAGGACTTAATGAAAAGGAAGAAGTCTTGATTTTTTGCGCAGTGAATACAAAAAACGCTCAATATTGCAATGCAGTTTATATGTTTAAGATACAGTCGTTAATAATGTGGTGTAAGAGCACCTACACACAGGGTCCTGACAGCCTGACCCCCTTTTAGTTCTCTGTGTTCACTAAAACAGGTAATTTTGAGGGATTTAGTGCGTAAGAAGTTTAAGGATCTCAAAATGCAACTTTTTCTCAAATCTTAAAGAAATTGCAAAGTTTGGGACCATTTCAGAACACATTTAATTTCACCCTTCTTGAAGAGGTTCATTCTGCTAGTATCAAAATATTTCATTGACTTCATCATTTAATTTACTTGAATAATTTATCAGTGATTGAGTATATATCAGGTGATAAATTAAATAGATTAAAAATTAAACTTTTGTGAAAGGAAAATGCATTAATAATATTTCCATTGCAAATTAACATAATACTTCTATTCTGACCTATTTCTACTCAGCATCTAGTCTAATCAGCATCTTGTGATACAAAACACTTACATGAGAAATTTTTCAAAAGCTATGAAAATAATTATCCTCTAGAAGCATTAAAAACCCAGGCACTCAGGAAACCCAGAATGGTTATATTTTATATATATATTCATTCAGGATATTTTCCTGAATGAATAATATCTCGCCTTGGTACCCCAGGAAATCCTCCTTCTGTCATGACCAAAAACCTTATTGATAGGTGGCTTTGGCAATACTAACTGCTGCTGGTGTGAAAAGAAAATAAATAACAACTATAATCAGAAAATTGCTTTAAAGAAACCTCTTCTTATTGCTGCTTTGCTGGGAAGAGTCTGTATAATCTCTTTACAGCGGCTTCATCTACCTATTAACTAATATTTGTACAATTACATGCTTTTCCTTCTCTCTGTTTCCACAGGGCTCATTTAATATTAAAAGACATGCTGAAATGCTACCAAGCATCAGCAGACACCCACGGAAATACAAATATGTCTCATTTATCTTTCCCCAAATGAGTTTCCACGATTATCTACACCATTCCACATTCTCCTTTATTTCTGAGGGTCCTGGGCATGTGTTCTGAAGTGATGGGCAGAAAAGCTTGCATGTGCATAATATTTTTGAGCTGTGAGTGGGCAAACTTCATGATAACTGATGTGTGACAAAGCCTTTTCTCTTTTTCCCAAACAGCTAATATGCCGGAGGATTATCCAAATCAGTTTGATGAGGTAGTGGACTTTATTCAAGCCACTATTAAAAGACTGAGGAGGTCACCAGATAAACAGACTCCGATTTTTTCTAGGAGGGAGAGAAACCGTCAAAATGCAGCCACAAACATAGATAATTCCAACAAAAAAGGAAGGAGGAATCAAAAGGGCAGAAATCGAGGATGTGTCTTAACAGAAATACATTTAAATGTGACCGACTTGGATTTGGGTTATGAAACCAAAGAAGAGTTAATTTTCCGATATTGCAGTGGATCTTGTGATGCAGCTGAGACCACCTATGACAAAATTTTAAAAAACCTAACCAAAAAGAAAAAACTGGTCACTGACAAAGTGAGGCAAGCCTGTTGCAGACCCATAGCCTTTGATGATGACCTGTCCTTTTTGGATGATAACCTGGTTTACCACATACTGAAAAAACATTCCGCAAAAAGGTGTGGATGTGTCTGACAGCTGCATGCCGAGGCGGCACCAGTTTTCCATTCCTGCTACACTGCAAAGAGAGGGACCAAGGTTCCCAGGGCAGTGTCTGCTCCGAGTGGAGGAAAAAGGACCAAGAACACAGAATGAGGAGCCATGAGAACCTGGGGATAAGGAGGCATGCGGCAGAGTAGAAGGATGGAGACTTCTGACGTCCTATGGGGATTTAGATAAAAACTCAGGTGGAGATGACGATAGATGGATGATGTGCACGCTATCTTTCCTGTTTGACTCAGTCCACCATCAGTGAGACTCAATCCATGAGGAACGTGCTTAAAAACACAACCCTGCCATACCACGCTGTGTTGTAGTTATGCCATGATATACCAGTTATACCAAGAAGCTTAGCTAAGAAGTAGCTTAGGAGTACCTTGCTAATCCCCTGTGCCCTCAGCTCTACTGAAAGACACATTGTGCTACTGCTCATTGGAGGGCAGTTCCTGAGTGCTTAGGACAACTCCTAAGCTATAATAAGATTGCCCTTGTAAGTAAGATGATATTGGGCAAATATCAAAATGACCAGGCTCAAGTTCTCATGAAGCAAAACAGTTCTGCTTACTGGCTAAGTTTGGTTATTTCCATCTTGTTTCTTCAAAATGAGTGCAGGATTTTGTTCTTCTGCTACCTGCGAAAACAAGTTGAGTTTTTAAGCACTTCTTCCTATTATAGTATGAGAAGTAACAAGCCCAGCCTACACAAAATGCATTTCTTTAGGTTTACAAAGGACTAACGTCACTTGCATAACTACATTTCTATTTGGTCATTGTGATTGAGAGAGACTACTTGATGCAATGCATCCCTTCAGAGACATAAGTATACAGAAGATATTTATTGAGATTAAGTTATTGTTATTTATTACAGTTCAGTAATGAGTCTCCTTATTTATTAAAGTGTCTTTCAAAGGTGCCAAAGTAGATGGCACTTGGGGATATAGAGAGACAAAGACGTTGGGAACAACGGTCCATGCTTTTGATTGAAAGTGTTAACTTGAATGCAAAAAATCACTTACTTTACCTTTTTTTCTTTTAAACAAAATCTTGATTATGTTCACAAAAGGTAGTGCTGAAGCCTGCAGCCCTTATTCCTGTCATTAAGCCTTTTGAAAATTACTGCAGTCATACGTGTGCAGGAGCAAAAATGGCTCTGGATGAGTGAGGGTCGCAGGACTTGGCTCAACATTAGCAATTTGTTAGAAAAATTAATTTTAGTCATATTTTAAATGTAGCCACATTTGTTTTCTCACACTTTATGCCAACTGACCTCATATAACTATTGACAAATGGAAAATAATCACATTTAGCCTTATAATTTCTAGTTATATTTATTTAAGCTTTTCCTTCCGTATTTCCATATAGAAGAGGTTAAATCCCTCTTACTAGTTAGCCCTGGATTTAATATAGCCTGCAAGTAAACAGTTGTGTTAAATAACCAGAGTGTTTTGTATAATTTGCTGAAACATTACAGAATCATACCCATGCAGCAGAACAGTCCGAGTCTCCTTAGGAGGAGGGAGGTAGTACAGCAAAGGTGTTCATACGTGACCTCTAACACAAGCTCTCATTCTGGAGACATTTTTCCCAAAGGAGCAGGAGTGCAGGTCACTAGACATACCTGACAACCAGTGAAGCATCAACTCCCACAAAAGCAACATGAAAAAAAATCCCTATTGAAAACAATGGTCCAGCCTTTTATCTCATGCATGTAATGGCTCTCCATACTCAATTTGCCCTGGGCCCCTTGGGGCAGCACAGAAGAAGGGTCTAGAGGTCAAAAAAGTCCAGAACAGGCATAGAAAGATGTACCAGATGCACGGCATGTAATTCATCCCCGACTTCTGCCGCCTTCCTGGGCGGAGGGAGGACAGCCCTGGAGACCCACCCGCAGGGTGTGTTCTCACACTGCCGCGGGGACACCGTGCCCCCCGGGCTGTGCAGGGCTGGTGACACCACCACCCCGGCAGGATGTGGGCTCCGAACGCCTGCCAGGCAGAGGGTCAGCTGCACTGCCGGGCGGCTGACGGGCAGCAGCGCTCAGAGCTGTGCTCTCCCTTGCCCCAGCTGATGAAAACTTGATGAAAATGCCTCAAAGCATTTTCTTTCTCAAAGCGCAGCTTGCAGAGGCTGCAACCAAAGCAAAAGCAAATCTCTATGTTCAAAATACAAAAGGGTAAAGTTTGTGATTTTTTTTTAATTTTTTTTTTTTTTTTTTTTTTTTTTTTTTTTTTTTTTTTTTTTTTTTTTTTTTTTTTTTTTTTAGTTTTTAGACCTTACTGAAGACAGGAGTATGCTTCTCTGGATTTTTTTACTTCACCTGCAATTATATGTCTCAGTCATTTGTGTTAATCAACCAAAGTTCTCTACAGACTTTATTTTTGTACAATATTCATTTTATAACTTTTTACAAAATAAAATTCATTTCTATTGTTACCTGGTTGTTGCTTGTGCTTCCCCATTGTA
Organism: Erpornis zantholeuca; assembly: GCA_013400515.1. Taxonomy (NCBI): domain Eukaryota; kingdom Metazoa; phylum Chordata; class Aves; order Passeriformes; family Timaliidae; genus Erpornis; species Erpornis zantholeuca. The sequence goes on from VZTN01021072.1 coordinate 65,653, forward strand.
CAGTTTCTGAAATACAGTGTTGCCCAGTTTCCCAATCTGCATGAGACAATGCTGTGGAGCCAGCAAATCCTCTGTGAAGTGGAGTCTTCTTCTCCTATCTCACCACCACCTTTAATGTGGATCAGAAGTACCTGTAGCTTCTTAGTGAAACACAGCTGAGTCACAGCAATAATGGACTTGAAAATGCATGCTGAGCAGTGACAGTAATCCATGCAGGGCCAGGCTTTAAGCTGTCCCTTGTCCATGCAGGGCTGCAGTGTCTTCATGGTGGCCTTGGCTGTGCATGGCCACAGTTACTGCAGTCAGAGGAGACTGCATTTTGCTTTGCTAATCCAGGTGCCACATTGATTGGACTAAATCCCATCCACTTTGGCAGTTCTTTTTCCTTCATCTTCAAAAAGGAAAATAAAACTTGAGGAATTTTCTTTTCCACCATCATCATGGAACAGATGAGGACAGATTTTGTGACTCTGGCCACCAACATGTTCTCAACTGTTTTGTGTTAAGCTTTGTACCCATCACAGAGCCCATAAACACACGCAGACTTGCAGGTTTCAACACCGCGCTCTGTACTCCTCAGACTGCTACAGAGAGGAAGAGAGAGCATCTGAGCAGCGAGCCAGAGATCAGGAGATCAAACACTGCTAATGCACAGCATATGGATGCCTTGGTTTCATTTGCGCTGGCGGGGACCACGCACGCAGCCCTGCCCCAGCTGCCGGAGCGCACAGCAGAGCTCGCAAGCCCTGCTTCGGAAGCGCACGCTATTGAAGGCATTCCTCCTCACACTGCCTCCACTTCTTGCAGCAGAAGCTGGTCCTTCACATCCAAAAGCTGGACACATTAAGTGTTTGGCATGGAAATGACCTGCAGTTCCACTTTCAGAGGAGATGGTGCACTTCCCATCAGCTGGAGGGAGTGCCTACGTAAAACACAGCTGTGAAGTGATCTGAAGTTTCATCGCTGTTCTTACAGCCCTTCTGCCTGCTATTGCAAGGATAGAGAAGCAGACAGTTAATGCAGACTCCTTCCTTGGTCTTAGAGGTTTTGAGTGGGCCACAAAGCAGCTGGCAGGAGCAGTGTTGCTTGCATGGAATTGTTGCACCCTTCTTCCCCAACATTCCTGGTGATAACAACATTGGAGAGAGCAGATGGGGCTCAACTTCACTCTCAGCACTGCAGGGCTGGCACCTTCAGGCTCCTTTTCTGGTTAAAGTGAGGCTTGCAGTAGTTTCCTGGCACCCTGTGTGTGTTAAAGCAGCTTGAAACCTTCAGCTGGCAGGTTGTGTGAAAGATTTCAAGAAGGAATTAGACTTTCATTTGTGACTGGGTAGTGCCAGTACTGGACTAGACATTATGTTGCTGCTTGAGTAGCAGGGACAGCACTACCCTGGGTCCCTTTTGGAAGATAAGACATGTCCCAAAATAGATAAATTTTTTACAAGGAAGAGGATGAGGCATACATGATTACTATTTACACTTATTTGACAATAAAATCAGGATGTCAAAGCTTTATTACTCAACATCTTAATAATTTTTTTTTCCTTTTTCAATTTTTTTGCTGGGTTTTCTTGGATCAGTTAGCTTTGTGCTGCAAAACAAGAATTATTGGTTAGAGACTTAGGACAAACAGTGAATGTCTAAGGAAAAAGCAGGTATTTTGCAAGGGGGGCTAAGTTACTGATGCAATGCGGAAGTCTGTCCCTCAATGAGTCCCCTCCATCAGAAGGGATTCCATCCCACAGGCAGGACATTGGGAAAGAAACTGTCATAACAGCAGGTCTGTCTGCCATCTCTCCGCCCCTGCAGCCTGGTGCTGCTGGTCACAGTACAAAGAGGATGAAATAGGCAGAATGGTGTCTGATTTTGGGTTGTTTCACCTCTGCCCACAAAAGTGGAGAAAGGACAAAGACAGCCAGTGCCTCAGTCTGGAGCAGCACAGGAGAAACCCAGAAGCAACCTCACTCATTGCAAACTGGATGGGTAACTAAAAATACAGAGGAAAATTTCAGGATGAAGAAAACAAATGGAGCTGACACATTGTATAAATAGGTCTTCAAATGTCATGCATGGCTGGAACAAAGATGTTTTGTTCCAAAGCAAGAGACAGCTTGAAATGGCTCAGTAATACACATTGAGAAGTTTGATTATTTGGAACAGAGCTCTTCTAATGAAAAGGTTAATTGTGTTGCAATGGAAAAGAAAAAAGGCAAAGCAGAGGCCAGGCCTGCACTCCTCACCCTAACAAAATTTCCCACTGGCTCAAAGTGAAGATTTTCTATCACAAACATCACAGGACTGAACTCCTAAAATTCCAATAAATTATACAGTAGGAATACTCATGGGTCAGTAAGAATAGATAAATAAACTGTATATTCCAGCAGCATTAATCTCATTGACTTTCAGACAAGTTGCAGCAGTAGCCAGTGAGGGAAACATGGTGCTCAGCTTTGCCTGATGTAGGGAAGTTTCCTTTGTCAGGCACTGACCACCAGTCCTCAATGCTGAGACGTCCTCCCTTGCCATTGTTTTTTTCACTTTGAAATTGCAGCATTTTATTCACTCTTCCCCAAAATGTTCACTCATAAGTGAAGAAAAACACAATGGACTTTTGAAGGCTGTGAAGGGCAGCTGTAATTATCCAAAGAGCTGATGTTTTGTCTGCAACTTCTCCATCTCTTTGACAGCAATCTGAGCTCTACCACATGTGCAGGTTTCCTCCCTCTACCCCAAACATTTATTTTTCTGTCTGTGGGTACCCTGGATGAGGAAAGATTCCTTCTCTGTCACCTCAGGAAAAGCACAATTATCAGTCCCTGGTCCAGACTTGCACACCATATCGCCATGTGGTCCTGGCAGGAGTAAAGACACCAACATCCTCACCAGTGCTATTCCATTGACTTGGAGTTGTGGAGTCACTCCAGTTTCATAGGAGTCTAAATAAGCATATCAAAGCTGGTTACTTTCTTAGCAATATTCACATACAAACAGAAAAACTGTATCCTTGAAAATCCTCCTACTCTTTCTATTTCTGTTTCATAGAATCATAGAATAGTTTGGGTTGGAAGGGACCTTAAAGGTGACCTCATTTCAACCCTTCTGTCATGGGGAGAGACATCTCCCACCAGACCAGGTTGCTTAGAGCCACATCCAGCCTGGCCCTGAACACTCACAGGGATGGGGCATCCACAGCTTCTCTGGGCAGCCTGTGCCAGGGCCTCACCACCCCCACAGTTAAGAATTTCTTCCTAATATCCAGCCTAAGTCTACCACTTTTCAGTCTGAAGTCATTCCACCTTTTCTTATCACGACATGCAATCATGCAAAGTTCCTCTTCAGCTTTTCTGCAAGCCTTTAGGCACCCTTTAGTTACAGGAAGACTGCTCTAAGGTGTTCCTGGAGCCTTCCCTTCTTCAGGCTGAACAGCCCAATGCTCTCAGCCTGTCCTCAAAGGAGAGGTGCTCCAGCACGCTGATCATCTTCTTGTGTTCTCGGATTCCCAGAGCTTTAACACATTTCACTGTGCTCTGATCATGTTGCTAATTTCTCGGGGTTTTCCCCACTGGCACTCACTCACAGCTTTCTCTTCCTGGACAGTCTCATGACTCACACATTAATCTCTGGCTTCACACGTGCTGTAAACATGTTCCATAATTCTTATTTCAGGTTAATATCATTCCCCTCTGAGATCCAAACAGGGGTCAACAGGCACTTCTTGCTAACATTCAGTATTATTTCTAACAGAAGTTTCAATCTGAAGATGAAATATTTTCTTTAAAAAACTCACAGCTTAGAGTTAAATGTTGAGTAATTGTATTTTGAAATATAGAGAGACCCCTTTCCCTTTTTTCCACAGGACTGGGTAGGTTCTCTGACAGTGAAAGTGGCTGTACAGTCAGGGCAGGATGAAGATCTCTCAGCACCCCATCTCTCACAGTGACCCTCAGCTGGGAAAGGAAGGAGTAGAATAAAAAAGCAAACTGTGAGTGTATTTTCCCTGAGAACCCCATCCCAGATTGAAAAGTTAGCAGTTCAGAACATTCTGAGCCCTGTGTTATCGGTGTCCAACAACCCTTGTCAGTTTTGTCTTTGTCTTGTGAATTAGAGCTCCCCTGTACTCTGGAGCACTTTAATTCTGTGTAATGCAAGCCAAGAGCTTCTCTGCTGCCACTGAAACTCCATTTCATCCATTGCCTACTCATTCCTGTGTCCCAGTGAGTTACCAGATATCCTCCACTTTCAGAGTCCATGTAGACCTGTCCAACCTGACAAACCTTCATATCTCTCAGCATCCATGTCTTTTCTCTCTCTTCCATCTGGACCACAGGGAATTAGATGCTCCCTGCAGGATGCTGGGCAGAAACAAACCCTGGATTTTCACAGAGTCACATCAATATTTTCTTCTCTGTTTTCCATTCTGTTTCTAAATTTCCTTTCAGGTGCTGGGTGGGGAACTCATTAGAAACATGACTCCTGAGGCAACACGTTACATCCAGTTGGGAATCCCCTTTAATTAGCACAGAACTTTTTGCCAACTATCAGGTCTGAACCTGACTAACTCCAGTTGTGTGCGTCTATACAAAGTATCATGTGCCAGCCAAAACAGAATTTTTTATACCTAAGTGAAAGCACTGTGTGCCATGACCAAGTGCATAGAAGAGTTTCAGGGAGAAGCCAAAACCTGGCACATGCCACCCTCCCTCAACTGAGGTTATCAATGGAACAGGGTTTCTGTCAGGCCAGGCAACAAAAGTGTAAATGTGAAAATGTACCCAAAAGTGAAAGTTTCTATGGCTCTTACATGGACAGGGTGCCTGCCACAAGGCAAAAATGAAGGTAGTCCAAGGGGCCATTTGGGAGGAGCTGAAGAAAACCCTGCAGCAGCCTTTTCTGGTGTTTATCTAGGACATAAAATTCTGCTTACAGCAAATGTTTTCCTGTCAAGGATATCTGTTTTCATTTCAGCTGCAAATGTGAATCTTGCTTAAAAACCCAGAGCAAGTCAGCGACAATGAGACACTTTTGCATGGAGTACAGAAATATCCCTTTCTGATTATGACCTTTCTGATTTGGTGAAACAAAATTTGGAATACTTAAAAATGTTCTCCAGAATTCAACAGTTCTCTTGGAATTTTTTCTGCTAATCTATTATGAAAGGCTCGGTAACACCTTAGGCAGATTTCCTAGTATCAGTTACAGGTGACTACTATAGGACAATGCAAGTAAATCTTAGAACTATACTTTGTATTTGACTGTGAGTGAGAGTATTATGTGCTAGTAGGAACCAGTGAAGCACCTCTGTTTCATACAATCTGTTTAGGATAGCTACTCTGGGAAGATTGTTTTAAATACCTTTAAATTTTTGTATGTTCTTTTAGAATAGATGTGATGTTGGCCATATTTAATGTAAACAAATCCCATAGATTTTTCTCATGTGACATTGGTAACACGGCATGGCATTCCCCTATATAACATGACATTGCCCTACATAGCATGCCTATTAACAGAAGGTGAAATATTGCACAGCCTCAAATTGTTTCATCATCCTCTGAAGGATAAATGAAAAACATTAGTGTCCAGAGCCAAGGCCACAACAGTGTTATTGTATTTAGGACAAGAAAGTTCTTTAAAAGTTTCATATATTGGTTTAACCTGTCTCATGGTAAAGCGTAAATCTCCCCTATCTTCTTTGATAATGCCAAACTAAGAAGTGTACTTTAAAATTACACTGTGTGAAGACTTTTAAATAATTATGATAAAGCCTCTCTTAAAAAAAAAGGGCAGTCCCACATGGACTTAGTCATGTTTATGCACCTCTTCCAATGTTATAACTCAGTAAATAGGACAGCCACTAAAAGTATAGTTTTATGGCTGAGTCTGATCTCTGGCACTCATTAAATAATGTGTTTTATTGTCAGCTCTTCTCAGACTGTCAAGAGTTGTTCCTTACATGCTTTCTACAACACACATTTCCCTAGTCCCACTCATCATTTGGTACTATTGCCTTTTCCTTAGCCTGTTGATGACATTTATAGCTGTTTTTTTCCCAAGAAACAGCATGTTTTTACAGCAGAGCCCCTTTTTCACTTTTGAGTGCTTTGGCTGAATAATTTCTCACACACTAGAAATAGTCCAGCTGATGTCTTGATCTTTATATCCATCCCCATCCAAGAAACATAAGCAGCAGTGAAAACTCAGTGTAAAACTCAGCAGTGAAAACTGCCTTCCTTTGGGAGGGCCCATGGAAAATCCCTTTCCTGCTCTGCTCAGTAACACAAACTCAGAAGCTGCATGTGCTGTGGTCCATGGCACCGGGCTCTGCCGCCCTCCCTGAGCACAGACGCTGTAACCACGGGCAATGAGGGCAATGCAGTGCAGAAAATACAAACATTTGTCCACATTCACACCCAGCAGAACACTACCAGTGGCATAACAGTGCCAGCTGGTGCTGTGTAAATGTGCAGTGGCCTCCCCTGTGCACAGGATTTATTGACACTATGGGGCTGCATCCGTACAAAGTCTAGAATAGAATAGAAGAGTATTTTCTGTTAGAAGGTACATAAAATGATAATGTAGTCCAGCTGACTGACCACTTCAGGGCAGACAAAGCAAGTCCTCCGAGTCACATCCAAGGAATAGCACACAAGGATCAAGGGGAATGATGCTGCTTCAGTGCTTACCAGCCTCATTTAGACCCACAGGGTTTCACATGGGTAAGTGTTTAGGGAGGGGAAACAAGCAAATACTCTGCTTCTTGGGCTTTTATGCATTTCCACATACAAATATTTTAAGAAGAACAGCAAAGATTGACTGTTTTTCCTATGCTTTTTTCAAGCCCAGAAGTTTGTTTCTCCATCAGAAGAAGGCAGCTCAGCAAAACGGAAACCTTTTGTGGTAACTCATCCATTCAGCCAACACTTCCTCTGGCAAGCAACAAAGGGAGCTCAGCTCACCTCTCCCACGGATCTCACACAGCACGTCAGGCTGTACAACAAATGCGCAGCATGCATGTTCTGGCACTGCAGGGGCAAAACATCCCACCAGGTTTTGAAAGAAATCCTTAGCTACCCACTCCTGGCACTTCATTTCCAATACTGGTCTGCAAGGATGTTGTGTCCATCCTGACAAGTCCTGTGATCAGCCAGCTGATGGGATGCTGATTTGGGCAAACACACACACTTTCTGGGGCTCGGTGAAACTAAAAACAAAGCAAAAAAACCCCTGCTTCCATCTGACAACTGACCACTACAGAACCCTCCAGATGAAGGCAATGGAAGATAGCAACAACTCCCACATCATCAATTTTAGAGGAACAAAATCACTGGAAAACATAGTCCTAAGACCGCATTAAGTCATACAATTTTAGCCTCATAACCCTCGTGCTTTCTAAGTGTTCCACAAAGGCTCTTGCTCTAGGCTGCCTGTGTCACCAAAAGTGGTCAGCAAACAGAACGGATGAGAATGCAGGGAGAAAGCAGAAAGGTGCTTGGAGTGGAGAGGCTGGGCAGCAGTACCACTATTTCCATCCAGCTGAAGAAAACCTTCTTTTTGAGATCTCACAGAGAGCAAAGCATGTGTGTTTCCCAACCTCGGCAGGGGTCTGGCTGAGAGGAGCCATTTCAGTTGCTGGAGCAGTTTGCATCAGCTTTGCAGATTTGCCAGCTCCCCTTGCAAGATGGCCAGGAACATGTGTACACATGGTATCTGGCAACAATAATTCAGCAAAAATGAAAAATGCTTCTCATTCATTGCAAACAAATGGCTACAGTGCAATCCCAGGCAAACTTCCCCAAAGCAGGCAGCTTTCTGGATTAAAAAAGAACAGAGTAGAAAAAAAGTCTGGGGGCCTGGAGGACCCCAGCAGGAAACGTGTGGGAATGGTTAGTTCAAAGAGTGGAGTAGATATCCGGGAAAAGAACAAGTTTCCAAAAGCAGCCTTTGCTTTCTGGTGTGGGAAAGCAGAGTTCTTCAGTTGTACTGCCAGGGCTGCAAACCATGGCCACCATCAGTGTCCTGACCATTGCTCATCACTACGCTATCCCTAAAACAACTGCTTGTGGCACTTGAAAGCCCTGTGACTCTGCAGGCCTGGGCACCTTTTGAGAAATAAACAGGCCTTCATTTGCTGCCAGCTTTCTTCCTTGCAGAGGCCTTGCATGCCAGAGCTTGTGATAATAGCACTCAAGGTCACTGGAAGCAAAACACCTGTGGAGAAACTGTAGAAGACAGCCCCAAAGCTCATCTTAACAGGTATGTTCCAGATGAAGGCATCAGAGCCATCACAGTGAGCGACAACACAGCTTAGGGCCATATGGTCACACAAAATCTGAGGAAACCAACCTGGCTGTTTCTGCATCTACACCTTTACACCTTTATATCCTCCTCAATCTTTGCTGATATAAAATTGGAAACTACTCAGATAAAGATTCGGCAACTACATGCAGAAATGTGTGGCATATATACCACTACTAAGCATGAAAAAGCTACAGTACCTAACACAGGTGAGCAAATAAATCACTTGTAAGAAAAATATGACAGGAAAATCAATTTGGATTGTATCCGGTGAGAAAGCTATGGCACACTACTCTGTGTAGATAAAATTTAATTCTTACTTTACCTTCACCATATCTGTATTTATTTTCATGTCAACAATGTGAAGCATTTGTCAACAGCACAACATTCATCAACAGCTTCAGCAAAGGGACCTCAATGCAGAAATAAACAATTTCATAGCCAATAATTAAAATGCTAAAACAAATACATACTTTGAGCTCTCCAAGTCAATCATAAACTGATAGACTCATTGCAGCATTTCAATTATCATCAGTTTAAAAGCCACAAATGGGCTTTCCTGAAGATTTACAGGGAATGACAGCTGCCAGTAACGTCACCTGGGACTCTCGATGGGAGAGCTCTGGTTGAGAATTGTTTTGCTTTCCCTAGTAAATACTCCGTTGTGCTTACTTCACTGAAGTTTAACCTGGCTATGATTTCATGACTGCTGAATCCGTGGTGCCCCTTGGCCAAGCCATAGCATAGCAACTCAATAAAGATGAGTGACATCATTAACCCAATACAGTAGCTATTCAGATGTACACTGTGGTCTACTTACATAATCACCTAATTTTAGCTGCTGCGAGAGCTGCATACAGTGTGTTATGAGCTCTGAATAATGGTCTAATATCCAGATGCTTTCCAATGTTATTTTATTTTCCTGGTTTAAAATTATTTCCTTGCACAAATCTCTAGGTGCTATTTTCCCTTAAGCAAACCCTCTCTTCAAAACAGGTTCAAGGCTTGTGCTGCTACTGATCACCTTGACACCTCGTTAGCTGGTCATTGAGATTGTAATGTGCTCATGGCATTACTAAATAGCCAAGACCTTGGGACTTTATAATGACTGTCAACAAGAACAGCACTAGAAAATAGTAAGTTGATACAAGCCTTAACTCAAGCACCAGACACACGCAACTCAACTAAAAGCACTTGGTTTGCTAAAAGTAGCTGTTTCTTGTAGTTTTACAAACATATTTGAAAGTACTTCTTAGACCAGAAGTGTTCTGGGCCAAGGACTTCCTTTTGCTACATTCTACAATAGGAGCCTATTCAAGTCCTATTCCCTGAAATCATTTCACAATAAAAAAGTGCATATTTGATGTCATTTATTGGTACAAATTCCAGATACAAGTTAAATGTATACATTTAAAATGTTATTTTAATACTTGTTAAATGTATATAAGTTAGCTTAGACATGGTAGCAGTAGCGTTGGAAATCCCAAGGATGGATGCTTCACTTCAGAAGAACAAGAAAACAGAACTCTCACTGCAGGACTCCCAGGCACAATGTGCACCCAGGCGCTGTGTGTGCCTTCCAAGTGAGTTCTGTATTATGTGTGCTCCAGGTGGAGGCTGCACAGATCCCACCACATACAAACTCAATGATTCTATTTCATCCAATTTACCTTTCTTCAGCCTTTTGTCCGATATTTTTACACAACAATGCTCAGGCAATGAGAATTGCAGCTTCTATATTGTTTGTCATCTAAATGACTTAAAACACTAAATCTCAGAACTTGTAATTCCTAATTGCTGAGAAGTTCCTCTGCCTTATTGAGGAACTTTTTCTTATTGAAAAGAGTGGACAGGAAAGTCTTACATAAAAGACAGAAGACTCTCAACAGTGCTTATACCACGGCACTCTTATGGAGCATGCAGAAGGAGATGCTGACTTGCAGGTTACAATCCCTTGACCACAGTTCTGCTAATCCCCACCACCCCGGTACCAGACATTTGACTTTTCCTCGCAGCACACTCTCCATCACTGCTGCCTGGAGCTGTTCTCCAGCCAGGATTGCTGGCAGCTGGTCCCTGTCCCTTGTGTAATCAACTAGCTCACCTCAGAGATATGCTTGCATTGTGCTGGTGCAGACTCACTTCTTCCACTTTGCAGCACTATGATCTGCAGACAGAACTCTGGCCCAGCTTTCTGTCCAGTTAAAACTGGTGTCTTTGTGGCAATTTCTGGAAAAACAAGCAGGCTAAAACCTGCTGGCAACATTCTCTGCTGGCTCAAGTCACAGCAGCTCCTTAGTGCTCATTTCCATTAGCAGAGGTGCTGGCTCCTGAATTCCAGTTCACTCTGTGCTACTGGCACAATATTTTTGATTGTGGAGTCAAACAAAACATGTTAATGTTGGAAACTGAATGTTAAGCTGCAGACGGCAACTAGCTGAGCACAGCTCCTCCCCCCTCCCCACCACCCTCAACATTGTCTTTATGCCTAAAGATACCAGGGTCATTAACAATAAAAGTTATCCATGTGGTAAATATTGACTGTAAAAGTCCATAGTCAAAAAAGGAATGCATTTAATCATTAGATTAAACCAAAGCCCTACAGTGCAAAAGTGCTGAGTGAAGCAAATGGAAATGCCAATCGTGCCTTGGGACAAGGAAGAGTTTAGCTGTCCACTGTCCCACTGGGGTCCTGTTTGTTTGTCTAGGCATTTATAAACAGCATAAGTGAAATAGCAAGGTTTGATTCTACCCAGGACTGTTGGAGTGCACCCCCTGCATTCATTCTGGCAGGCAGAGGGCCCTATGCTTGAGATTCCAAACATTTTTGATTAAAAAAAACCTGGCTCCCAAGCAGTGCAGTGTGATTCATTAATAAACATCATCATGCCGAGACTGGGCTGTAGACAGCCAGCGCAGCACCCTTACTTCCTAAAGGAAGTGCAACGTTCCTCAGCTGAGAACATGGAACAGCAGACCAGGAGTGAGTCAAGGAGTACAGCAGAGGCAGACAAGCACAAAACACGAGGTAAGAGGAATTCCCTGGTTCAGAGCGGCTCAGAGACTTTCCTGCTGCAGAGATATGCTAGTAAAGAGCACCAGAGGGACACTGAAGTAGCTGAACTGTATTCCTAAATCTGCCACTAATCTGACTTTGATTAGCTCTCCTCATCTTGTATTTCTGTTTCTTCAATCCTGCTGCAATAGCCGTTTTTCTCATTTAGATTCTTGAAACAGATTATACCCTCTTTGATCACAGGTTTGAGAAGAATCTAACAGAATAAAAGTCTGAACTTGGAAGAGTTCAGAGACTCTTGGAGTTTGCTCTTGGAGAGCAAACCAAGAAGGAAAGGTGGAAGTAGGGATACTCTTGAGAATCTGACTAATTTACTTCCCTCCCCTCTCAAAGAAAAAAAAAAATTAAACTTCTCTTACAAAAGTGTTTAAACTCTCTTGTATGCCAGAGTAGAACAGTATGCTGACAGTAAACCAAGTGGTTAAAAGACATAGAAAGAATATATACCACTGTGGTACCTATATAATTTCAAGAACTATTTTTTTTTGTGTAAACATGAACTAGTAGAAATTAACAAAGAAATCCAACAAATTGGCATTTTATATAGCCTGAATAAAAAAAATTTGTCACCTTGTGAGCCGCAAAATCTACCATTCCATTTGGGAATGTGATAGTTATCTTTATTGAAAGCTTCTTCTTCTGTTATCTTTCTTATTACAGGATGATTTTGCAGTGTTTTTTGCAAAAACATTGTTGGAGCCTTTGAAAGTTGACTCAGTAACATTTTAATGATCATGGTCTTTGATGCATGGGTGTGCATCATCTTCATCCCCCATCCCTACAACTTGCCTGGAGTGTCCATATGTCAGTCCCACCACTTCTGGAAAGGTTTCCTAAAACAGTTTCAGTGCAATAGCATCCCACAAGCCTGAACTTCACAAAAGAGGATAACTAAAACTGGATGCCTCAGCACAGGGGCAAATCTCATCAAGAATAAATTTTTCAGCACCATGTAAGTCTAATTCCTCTTTAGGGCTTTTTTTTTGTTTTCAGGTTTTGGAGGGGTTTTTTAAGGGTGATTCCATTGCATTGATCCATTCTGCAAAGGGTTAATATCAGAATTTTTCCTAACCCTATTCCAGCTGGCCTGAGAGCAGCTTATGTATCTCAGACTGAAAGACTTAGTGCAGACTCTTCCACTTGTTCTTTTACAGGCTGTGCCTCTCATCGATTACATGCCCAGGTTCAATTTCTCTGGACCTCTACATTTCATACAAGACTCTGCCTAATTAAGGTGAAAACCCCCCTAAACAACTGCTTGTCCCCATAAATAAAAGAAACAATATATGTACACACACATTTGTCACATTAAAGACAACTTGATCTCAGTTACTTTTGCAGGTGACATGCAGGAGAATTAGAGTCTGAACCATTGGTTTTACTCACATATCTTTTTGTCAGTGTAACAGAACATTCCTTTGAGAGCAATTTTCTAGGCAATCCTTAGCGTTCGAGGATTATCTGTCTCATGGCAGTCTCTGCAGGATGAGGAAGAGTCTCCTGTCAATGAGGAGCCTGCTGCACTGATATTGTGAAAACACCAAATTTTACAAGGAT
>VZTN01021073.1:0-34041 GCA_013400515.1 Erpornis zantholeuca
GAGAGATTTTTACTTCTGCAGCCCAAACCCAGCATATTCTCAGACGTACACTCTAGTTTGTAAATAATTAAATTTGTAAATAAAATAAAACCCCATACTCAGTTTTTCAAGCCTGCAGGCAACCCAGTTGTCAACTAAAAGCTCTTTGAATGTCATGCCGTGAAAATGGTTTTTATACAAATTTATTTCTATTTTTGTAAATAAGGGTTAAAGAGAATAAATGATAGGACTATACCTTCACAGGGATTTTGGTAAGTGGGACAGTGTTCGTGGCATACTAACCCTTTTCTCACAGGATACTAAACCCTTTCTTTTTTACCCCGTTAAGGCTGAGCACACACAATTAAAAGATAAAGTTTGAGCTACATCTCTTGAAGGCATTATTTCTCAAAAACAGAAAGATAAGATACCCAAGGACAGTAAAAGAGAAGGGAGTGTAAGATTTACAAAGGGAAATCAAAGCCTTGTGGAATACAGAAGAGAGAGAACTGGTGTTTCCCATTCTTCTCCCCAGTTAGTCAAGGCAGATTTAGAAAAGAAAAATAATTTGCATTCAGCCCTACACAGTAACAGCAGCCAGCTCATTCATGTTAGTATTTAATCATCATCACGATATTGTCTTTAATTACATGATCACACACTGTGTTTCCCCCCGGATTCTGCCTTGTTCAGAGCACAGAGAGTTGTACACACTGAAAGAACAGCAACTCAATAGGTTTTTTTTTCCCTTTGCTAGTCAATGTTCAGACCCGAGCCTGATTCAGTGCATGCTGTGCAAAGTCTGTTCTCGCATCCACATTATTCATTTTTTCTCCTAGGCTTTTTCTAACCATCACCTTTCACGTGCCCTGCGCAAAATTTCTTCTAGTGTTACAGAGCATTTTTTTGAGGTGTTTAGGTTCATCTCCACTGTAGTAATGTGGAGCTTGGATGCCCAGGTATGAAGCTAGATACAGCCATTTATTTTGGATATCCTCCTCGAGATAATTAGTGCCCGTATTTTCTGAGTGTTTAGCATTAGAAGGTATTTTGTGTTCAAAGCCCTGCTCCTTGCGACTTCAGTTGCAGCTGTAATTGCACCTCATGGTCTCAAATTAGAGCACAGAAGCTCTAGACTGGATCCCCTAAAATGAAGAAGAAATTAGTGAGAGTAATACATGAGAGCATTTGTAAAAAAGCTTTGCTACAATGGCTTGCTTCACACCCTAAAGTAATCAATCCCCTGACAGAAGCAGGGACTGAACCCAGTCCTCCAGGCAGGATCCAGCTACTCTAATGACAAGACTGTCATAGGAAAATAACTTCATCAAGTCTGTTCCTTTCTATTGCATGCAGACAAATAATATCATACTTTTAATAAATTAGCCATGTCATTTCTTAAAACTGATAAATTGCACTATGCCTTTTAGAAAGATACTACAGAACCAACCACCAATACTGGTGACTGAAAATATTTTGCCTGACTCCTACCCTTAATTTATTAATGGTCAGATGTATTTATATCTCTACTGGTATAGATATTGTTCTTTGTACAAAGTAGTTAATTTCATTCTTTGTGTTTACTTCTATGATATATGTATGGAAATCAATTACATTTTTTCTTAGTCTGTATTTTGCTATATCTCATTCTTAAGTTATATAGCAGCCTTTCTTTCAGTTTATTGCCATCTCAGTTGCAGTTAATGCTAAACTCTCTACAAAATTTGAGATGAGGAATTACCAGCACTAGCTGCCACACAGTGTAAATATTCACCTTTTTCTATGCTGTATCATACTCTTGGCTGATGGTCATCAGATGATTGATTAAGACAATTAAATCTTTATTATTTTCTTTGCATCAGCATTCAGAGAAAAGTGTTAGTGGTCTTTAAGTGCATGTTAATCGTGCTTAAGTGAGTGTATATATGTGTGCTCTCTTCCAACTTCTCTGAGAAAGAATGCAAGAGCCTTAAAAAATGTTCTCCCTGTGCACCTTGACTGGCCATGGAGCTGAAGTGCACTGCTCACTAAATGGAAATGCAGGTTTGTTGCAAAACTGACTGTGACCCTATGCTTGGACCACACTGTAATGGCTTTGAAAAGGAGGCCAAATCTGGAGTAAAAAGAATATTCCTTCTGGCTTTACTTCAGACTGGAGGGTATGGCTTTGCTGAAATGGAGGTGCAAAAGTAATGGAATACTTCTAAAGAAACTAGGTCAAGAGCAAATTTCTGCAAATGGCACATTTCTTAGACTTACCTTGATGTTAAGGTGAAGCATTTAAGGTCTGCTATGTGTATGAATACTGTTATCCCTTGATCTTGAAAAACTTAGATTGTTATACTGTAGGTGGACTGAAGTGAGATATAAGTCTTCAAATGAATTAATAGATATTAGTTGTTTACAGAACAAGTGTACCAGTGTAGGCTTTGGAGAGATTGCAGACTCCATTCCTTGTTCCTTCCCTCATCCTCTCAAATTCAATGCTTTCTACTTTTAGAAAACTAAAAATTAAAGTATGGAGAGACTGAGATCCCATACTCTTCATTAACATGATAAATAATTAATTTTGCCTTGCATTTTATTGTCTCCTTTTGGAAATATATATTACTTGATACCAGGAAAGGACACACCTGATTAAGGAGGAAGTCTTTTACAACAGCTATAGGTTAGGACTCTGGGGTGTGGAGCCTGGTCTGCAATAGACCTTTTGGGCAACCTACAGGTAATCCTTACCTTTCCTTTCTCTCAGTTCTTTGTAAAATCAGAGGAATAGCACCTCCTTTCAAATCAGGTGTAAATATCTTAAAACTCTAAGATGCTAAATTATTGTAATCTAGAGGCCATATGGGAACATAAATGTCTGCTTTAGTTAATCTGATTTTTTTCATCTGGCTTAGTATCCTGCCCTTGACTGTGACAGCCCAGAGGTGATGATAAGGAAAGGGCTTGGGAACAGCAGCAGCAGCATGTATCTCTCTTCCCTAAATCCCATCATTCCCCTTTGCTCCACTGCCCTTTTGCCCTCTAGATGGAGACAAGGGTCTCCTGCCTCAGCAACTCTAGAATTTTCTAGATAAGATTCATTTACCTAAGAATTTTTTTTAATGGCTCCAAGAGCTACAATGAAGTTAGTGGTTATTATTGTTAGTAATTATGTTTAATTTCATGATTTCTGACAGGAAAGAGAGCAGGAAGAATCCCCTCAACAGCCTTGGGAGCCACATACCTTAGTTCCTAGAAAATGACCCAGTGTATTCTCTCAAAGCTTTTAAATGTTTACAGGAAAAGTCAGATGAGGAAATTGTCTCTAGTTTCTGTGGCTGGCAGGAACTCAAGTATGCATTTTTCAGCTTTTGGCTGTGTATGTGTTCATTATTGGTCTCTCTACCTGGCCACAAGTGAACAGAGAGATAGCACAGAGCCTGGGTTTGGTGGTATAGAATAGATTTGACAGGAGATTTCTCAAAGATTCTCTCTCAGAAACAAAAAGAGAGGGTAATCTTTAATGGTACAGAAGGGCAAAGACAGTAATTAAGTTCATTTAAAGTACTGGCCTAAAGACCCTAAAGCTGTTTAAAGCTTGATCCTACAGTCCTTTTGGAAAGCAACATAAACGACCTTTTGTCTGGAAATTCTGCTCATTTGCTGCATCTATTTTGAGGTCTGGCAAGCACTTTGCTAGCATTTCACCTGTAATCTCCAGGCTCTCTGGAACTGAACACAGATGTTGTTCCACAGTGAAATCCATTTCATTACACCACTGGAAAGTGGGGCTTACCTCTGAGAGTGGAGATTTGTGTGTCTGGTGAAGAGAGGAGTGCAATAAATGCTCAAAGAGACATACTACAGCTAGTAGGAAAAGGAAGAGAAAATGGAAGAACTTACTGCCAAATGTTTAGACAGAAGAGACTCAAGAAAAAATTAGAACTAGAGGCACGGGGATGTCTACTCAAGTGCTGTTTAAAAAGGTGCTTTTTGTTCCTATACCTTAGAGGTGCTGGAAAATATTTGTTCAGGTAAGGACTCAGAAGAATGAATGAGCAAGTCACCAGGGCATAAGAAGGCAGTGCAGTATGTAATCCACAACCTGGAGCACAACAGTGGAAGTTGTAGGGCCCCTTTGGGATGGGTTTAGACATTTGTCTTAGTTTGAAAGACAGGTCTNGCAGGAGGTGTCTTTGAAGGTGGTCTTAGTAACTGTGCTGCTAAAAGTTGATATGCTCATTTGCATGTGCATGGCAGTGCATACAAATATTAACAGTACTTAACAGAAGAGGAAAAAAATATGTAATCATGTACCTGGAAAAATGCTAGGTAAACCATTTATACTCAAATATCTGGAGGAAAATATGACATTTGATTTTTAGTAATTAAGATATTTTGTTTGGTATGCCAGGACTCTAGGTACTCAAAAATATGGTTTATTTTGTAACTGACATAAAATCTCTTTTGAAAATTGTTTTTAAAAAAATGATAGGTTATGGAGATAGAGTCTTTATTTTTATTCTGGCTAGATAAGAGGCAGGTAATTATAGAATATTACAGGTGTTTATACATTAAATTGTGTAATTATCCCATAAAGTCTGTTTTGGCCATTATTGTTCTGTCAGGCTGGGAGGTATTGTGATATTACAGCTCAGCTGTAAGGAGACAGGTATGCATGAGTTAAGGCCAAAAAAAGATTTGGGATATGTCATGCCTGGTTTAAGTCAATATAAACCCTCATGCAAAGAATGTGGCCTGACACCTCTCTGGTGGGTCTGTGGATTCTGTGAATTCCCAGGTCTGGCTGATCACACATCACTGTGAGTGCTAACAGTGGCAAGAAGTGGGGGACTGGCACACCCCTTTTGGTGACAGTGTGACACTGGGTGACCTGCAGCAAATTGTAAAGCCAACCCCTTCAGACATGATTTTGTGGACAGTTCCCACCAGTGAGTTAGGTAGTTTTTGTGGTCTCTCTCTTCTTGGTGGCTTCTTCCTGTGTTCATGTTACCTCCTCTGGACTGAAAATCAAACCAGCCAAAAAAAAATCCACTTTCACCTGGATAAGCTCTAGTGTTTGGTTGATCATGCAGCAGGACAGATGTGAGGAGGGGCAGGGGTAAGGGCAGGCAACTAAGGAGATGAAATGGCTCCTTACCCTGTGCCCCACCCACCTACTTCCATGTAGGCACCTACATTTTTGTGACAAGCTGTATTGGAAAACCTTGTGACCTAGTAAGCACAGACTCGTGTCAGTGTTGGCTGTGGTAAAGGGGTGAACATTAAGCTATTAACAGAAAAGAGAAAATAATGGTAACTGCCCCCATTACAAACGAGAGTGGCAGTATGGAAATGGGGGTATGGAAAACCTGGCTGGGTAACTTCCCTGAAGGACTGCATTGGACTGGAGCAAGATCAGGAATCCCAGCCTCCTATTGTCCCTGACAAGTTCTGTAATCATAAGGGAGCTTCCAAGCTGTTGGTTTTTCGATTTATGTATGGAAGTTGTTTCAATTAGCATAAACTAATTACCTACGTGTCCAGACTGGCACATCCTTTATGAATGTATTATGCTCCAAAATACAGTAGGTTTGGCTTTTTTCAGGCACGGGGAATGTCTAATCAGCTCACAGGAAGAAGTGTGAAGACCTGCCGTAGGAGGAAGAAGTACCTTATGTCTGTATGGTGGGAAATGTGCACTGCAGATAAAGATAGACACTGTAAGGTTTTGGGAGCCTGGTGGAATGCTCTGGCTGAGGGCTTCCTGGTGCTTGTAGGGTGCCTGAGCATTGCAGTCTGAGCAGGTGTCTGGGGACAGCAAATTAGGGCACACAGTACCTGAAGGTAAGGCATCGAGGTATTTGATGTAGCAATGCTTACAAGCCAGCACTTAGCCCAGTATGATACAGAACATCTGCCTTTCCTGTTCTCTCCCTCTCCTGGCCTTCTGCTTACTTTCCCTTTGCTTGCTGATTTGATTTTCTTGGAAACTAGGTCTGTACCAGCTAGATTTTCCTATTTTCTTTGTTTAGTGAGACACAAAATGTGATTTTTGAATGCACAAGTGTGTGTGTAAATCACTACTTTGTAAAATTGTGTGGATCAAGTCCTAGTCCCCTTGAATTCAGTGGTAATTTCGGTTTGTGTGCCAACAAGGCCAGGATTTCTTTCTCAGTTACTTGTATGCATAAAATGAAAATTGCTGCAGAGTTGTATTTTTACAGAACAATTTACTAGCTGTTAAATTCCAACAAAAGTATTTTTATCTTCTGAAGGCAGGAAAATATTAGCTGTATTTCATGCCATTGCTTAAGCTACATATTAATAATTAACTATTATTATAATGGAAGTCTTCCAGGTACAGAATGTGCCCATTACTGAAAAATGGAAAAGAGAAAAATGAGATAGGTCAGTGCCAATACAGAGCTTGAGTATCTTAGACAAGACATCAGCAAAATTGCAAGAACAGAGGTGTGATAACATTGTAAATAGACTCAGGTGTATTAATATCTGTTATTCCTAATATATGGATCTTGCATATTTGACTCCATCACTACTAGAGCATCTGAATTTCAGCCTCTGACTTACAAAAAGAAATTAGTTAGCCAAAATATTCTCCTTTTATTGGTTCTCATAAGGACCTTTTCCCTTCTTCTATCATGTTATTCAACAGCACCTGTATTATAGAGACAATTGTCTCTATAGAGAGCAGCACAAACCCCCTGTACTATTGCAAAATAGACCTTTCTCCAGGATTTCTTTCAGAGCAGGGACTAAGGGATGTGTGAACATGCAACCATGTCAGACCTATACCTGTAGCAGGCTGTACTGTCTTTTTTTCTGGTAAATATATTTGTGGAAAAGAGGGTGCAAAAAAAGAATTCCTGACAGTATGCTGGGCCAGATTCTCTGGTGGTTGCACGACAGCTTTGCTTCAGGTTTCACCACAAAAATGGTGCATGATCCAAAATTATAGTGTTCCATGTCTGCTGTGTATTAGAAACAGCACCTGGTGTTTGCTGTTGGTACTACTTTACCCAAAGAGCTATGCAAAAGAACCTTTGTCAGGCAATCTTATCTCCTGAACTGCTTTCGCGCTCTGCTTCCTTAAATAATGAGGGTTCCTTAAGAAAGCTCAATATAGACAAATCCTGCTGAATTGTGTATTAGAGATATTTCACCATGCAGGAAAAAATGTGTTTCAAACAACACTTGTAATGTTGCTAATAAAGAAATCATTCCTGTTTAGAGTTAACTTCAATTTACAGGAGGAAATGTGTGTACACAAGACCTACAGAGCCCCCAAGCTTTGAATTTAATATGTGCTATTATTTTGCATAATGTAGGCTTGTTGCCTGTGTTCTGCATATAAATTAGGCCACTGGATTGGGAAAAAAAAAAACAAACCAGCACACTGTTTCTTCTCCTAGTTTTCTCTGCTATTTTTACGATTTTTGTGGACAAATAATTGTGACAGTGTTGGGTTGTTTGGAATTCATAACGCCATTGCCATGACTGAGGGGGCAAAAGGGTGTTTGCTGTGAGTATCTCGTGCTGCCTGGGCTAATGCTGGGTCTCTGCCTGGGGTTGTGAAGGTTTGTTCCACAGCTCTGAGGACGGCAGGGACTTGCTGGAGCATGGTGCCTCCTGGAGTGAGGAGCAAACACCTGCTCCATACCCCCTGCTAGCTCAATCAGACTCTGGAATAGGAGGTGGTAGGGAGATTTCACATTAGGAAATAGGAGGTGCTCTATGAGGTTATTCCAAATATTTGGAAGCTTTAATTATGGAACCTGATTTTAGTCTGCTAACATTCCTCTTTTTTCACTAACATGTTGCAGCTGAGCCAGCTGAAACATGCCGTGACTGAAAGATTTTTTTTACAAGTCCTGTTCTGCATGCAGAAAGAGTTTCAGCTCAGATTCAGAAGGAATTGCTGCACTAGGGTCCAATGGCAATACTTAAAGCCAATATTGTCAATGAAGTTTATATATAGACAAACTCAGTTTCAAACGTGTAAACCAGAGCTTGTTGTGTCTAGAGATTTTGACAGTGCTAGAGTAGATAAGCAAACAAACACTTGAGGCATCCAGCCATGGTGTTAATTAAAAAAAAAAATTACAAATATACCACACGGATAGTAGTGATGTCTACAGTTAAGGAAGTCTGATGCTTTCCAGGATGGGATTCCATTTTCAGTTGCTTATTACTGTGCCAAACTTAAATCAGCAATGAAATATTTCAGGCTAAGTCTGCCTTGTCTCTGTGTGTGTGTGTTTGCTGTGTGCAAATTTCAGATAACATAATTCAATCATTTTCTGTTCTGTAACGAGGTTAGAGGAAAATAATCAATATGTTAATATTTCACTTACAAGTAATGACACTTTGATACTTTACCAGAGTAGGTTTTTGGCATTCAGCAAAGAAAACTGACCACACACCAAAGATGTGCCTTTTATTGTGGCTATAAAAGTTCATCAAAATGTGGGTAATTAAAAGGCTCTCACAGGTGCAGGATAGAAAGGCTGGTGTCTGACAATGAGGGGGATGGGGTGGGAATGTGTGCTCTTCAAGAAGCTGAACTGGCAACATTAACAGAAGTTTTCTATGACTTGGATGCTACGCGTGAAGAGATCAGGGGAAGGATGAAACTGATTCTGAGACATCTTAGCTGCCTTATCTCTATTTTCCTAGCAGAGATTAGTTTATGAGGTTTTGGAAGAAGCATGCTTTGGGGATTTTTTCCTTTAGCTGATCCAGCTCAGAATGAAAGAGAGTAATCGTCTCTGGACAAGGTAACATAGCACTGCTGGTACAAGTTCTGAAGCAAAGCTGTGAATATGGCTGTAACAGTCCTTTATTACTCTTGAGTCATAGGGAAAAATTATATGGTGCATATGTTTCTGTTTCTAAGAAATAGACTTCAACATTTATGTTGAATTGTAGTACAGTGAGCAGAGCTGGTCTTGTGCCTTTATTCATCATGATGAGGTAATGCTCCTGCAGGAGAAATATGTTTTTACTTTTGTTTCCTTCTACCCTCTTCCCCACATAATGTTTTCTCCCTGATATCTTCCTTTCTCTGCATCAATTTCCCAACCTACTTCCTTTTCCTACCTCCTCTTGGGCTAGGAGAGGAGGTAGGAAAATTTCTCACGGTTCTCCCATGCAAGCTCCTCCCAGCAAGCTCTCTGCAAGACGAGCAGTTTGTAAACTTCAGCTTGTAGAGCACAGAGGCTGCAAAAAACCCCCCAGTTTATGAGGGGCCACCTAAGGCACAAGCTGAGATATGAATCACTTCATCTCAGCAGCGTGTGCATTTGTTACTATGTCCCTGTGCTTTGGTGATCAGCCTGTTTGTGACTGTTGCTGGGGTGAACTGACAGTATTATTTTTTGCCTTCCTGATATAGGAAAAGAGTGAGAAAGATATTCCTGAATTAGAGAGAAATAAATTTCAGTATAATTTCTTTTACTCCTTAGACAAAATGATGAAGGAGAGCAGTCTCGTTCCCTTGCAGTGTGCCAAGGGACACATCTGAGAGAAGGCAGCTGGGATCTAACACGGAGACACCAACATGTCCCCGACAAAGTATACATCAGGAGTAATATAAAAGCAAGGACTAGTGATGTGGCATATTGAGCACTACGAACTAGGGGCAGCCAGAAGCAATAATCCTATGGCTCTTATGTCCATTTGAGATGGCGAATTTTGGATTTCTGTGCTGTGTCACAAGTGCCTAGGCCCTCTTCTGTACTTCAAGCTGTTCTCTGGTAGTGGTTGTTTCTGAAATAATGTTTGTCTGCAGAAGGTGAGGTAACTGTGAATGCTACAGTGTGATACTGAAGGGGGAAATAGTGCTTAGTAGAGAACAATTATTTTCCCTAACTAGAGTTAGAGGTTCTCTGAATCCACCAGCCAGCTGTCTCCTTGTTTTTCCAATAAAAATAGCTGAGGTAAGGTGCCAAACAGGATATGAGAGGCATGAATAGAAGCACAAATGCAATCATGGGGAAGGCAGAGACACTAACTGGGAGACAAGGGTTTGGCCCTGCTTAGTGCCACTGCAGTAGCACATGCACCAAGGATGTGAGAGCTGCAAACATCAAAGGGTTTTTTATGAGCATGGACTTCTATAGCTAGGGACCTTCTGCCATACTCTGTGTCAAAAAAGAGTGCTTGATATTAAATAAAATTACATTATTCTCATATTCATACTTGGAATTTACTGAGAGTTTAGCTTTTCAGAGTTAAATAAGAGATAGATGACCTTAAATTCTTGCCAAGGGTGTTTAGTGGTCTAAAGGCTGTTGTTTTGATATGACACTTCTGAGTTCTGGTCATTGCATCAGCATAATTTGTCACCCACTCATGCCTAGCAAATCATTTAGAGTGAGGCCTTCTAGTTGAGTCGTGAGCTTAATTGAAAAATATGGCAATGGACTTATTTTGCTGTTCAGTCAACCAGCAACTTTTTACAAGGGAATAAACCAATAGCCATTTTTTTATTTAGTTGAAGATCTGAATATTTGTGGATTTCAAAGGGTATATTTGTTGGAAATCTTTTTTCACAGAATGAGGAATAAGAGAAGGAATTTTTAAAGCACTTGTCCAAAATTTCAAGAAAATTGCAAGAAAACAAGGTGGAATTTTTAATCTGAAAGGACACCCACCTTCTTTCTAACTGTACTGATATTTACTGTTGTTTTTCTTTATGAATATTTAATGCACAGACCCTGAAAGCAATCTCATTTTCTTCTGAATTTCTGGAAACATTAGTTCCTGGTGTTCAAGATGTTACAGTTGGACTAATGTGCCAGGTACTTTTCCAGAAGATTGGTTTTGAGCAGATGAAAATTTACAGTGTAAAATAAGCCAAAACAATAACGAAATATTTCCAGTCAGCTTTGTTATAAAAAGCCAAACCCCAGTAAGACTCAGATTATTTTGTCTTTTGAGATACCAGCAAGAAAAGAGAAAAGAAGCTTGCTGTAATCTCAAAAGAAATAAAAAAGTAAATGTGAAAGTATGAGGTAACTTCTATAATTCTCTTACAGTGGAGAAATAAATTTATTCAAATAATGTTATTTTCCTTTTATCCTTTAGACCCAGTCATTTTGGAATCTTTAAAATAAATTATTTAAGCAATAATGCTTTTTTGTTTATTTAGTGGTTTTTTTGGCATCATAATCTCTCTTCACTCCTTTGTTTATTCTTTTATGAAAAGCTAGAAAATAACAACATAATCTTTTTCTAAATACCCACTTTGGTATTTACCTGAAATGGGCTCCTCGAGAGCTAAAATAAAGTTTGGTATCTAGGGTCTCCACAGTATCTTAACAAAATATTTCTTTCAATAAAAAACTTCAGATGAGAATTGAGTGAAGCATTGGTTTTTGAAGTCTTATGTTCCCTTTAACCTTGTTTGTTCTTTTCTCTGTCTTCAGCAGATGGCTGGATGACTGGCATCCTCTAGCAATATTCACTGCTCATTAGGACCATGTCATTTTGAGTGTTCTTTCTGTCTTCCCTGTTCTTTTTTCCTCCTTCATTTATCAACGTATACATTCATAATTTTTGTAAGTCATTGACAGTGATGTAGGTTTTAACATTTGCCTTCATTATTTTCTCCAGAAATCCTGCTTGATGGCTAGGAGAAAAAAAAAAAGCACATCTGACATACAAGGTGATTAATGAAATATTAACCTCAGTAGCTACTTTTCTGAGGAACCTTCAGAAGTATGAATTATTTAGTTTCACCCATCGGTTAATAATATCAATGTATACACTCAAAAAATCTTCTTTTCATAATGTTTGAAGAAATGCTGAATACAATGTATGTAGGGTGTCATAATGTTAAATGGGTTTAGTTAAACAATGCAAAACAAGACTATTTCTGAAATGAAATTAAGAGTTTATTGATGCTCCTACAGATCTCATATTGTCAGATCTGCTACTCACCTCGAGTACATAATCTGCTCTCTCTTGTAGTCCATGTAGGTCTGATGAGTGCTGTACTGGCAGCTTCCAACAC
Source organism: Erpornis zantholeuca (assembly GCA_013400515.1). Classification (NCBI taxonomy): domain Eukaryota; kingdom Metazoa; phylum Chordata; class Aves; order Passeriformes; family Timaliidae; genus Erpornis; species Erpornis zantholeuca. The sequence continues at coordinate 12,002 of VZTN01021073.1, forward strand.
TGCAGGAAGAATTTCTCTCAGAACCTGTTAACCTTTAGTGGAAGAAGTCTATCACTGAGAACTTTATGCAGTAATCTGAAGATATTCCTCTATGATGCCCATTTTTGTTTCATTTATATCTGTTGAAGTATTTAAGCTGATTTCAGTTTAAATAGGCAATCAGAGTAAAGCCCCACGCTGAGTATGTTCATACCTCTTCCAAAGGCTTCCCTGAACTCTGTTCTCAGAGATGAGGTTATCAAAGTCCTGACCACCATTTACTATTGATAAGCTGAGTGATGAAATTCCTCTTGACTCAAGGTAACAGAGGGACAGTGTTCAGCAGATTTTCCTAATTTGGCTGATAGCAAGGGCAGAGAAATACAACTTAGTGAATCCATGAGCTTTATTCTAACCATTCTGAACCCAAAGAGCTTGTTTCTCTCTCTCTCTCTTTTTTCTTTTAATATGAGAACATTTCTGTGTTACTCTTCAGAATATTATGTTCTATAACCTTCTCTGAGAGATTGTAAAATACTTTGCACCTCTTTTCCTGAATTATTGGCAGAAGACCATTCTCAGAAAATCACTCTTTGAACCTTCAAATTTAATTTGTATTTTACATGTTAAGTTACAAAAGCAAGAATAGTCTGACTGCAAATCTTTAATTAATCATAGCAAATTCTCCAACTGTGTGAAACATGATTCATTCTGCCTCTTGACTAATATAGCACTTTAGATTTGATTTTTATAAATTACCTGTGCCACCACTGTAGTGTAAATGGATGTGCAAGGGATTGTAATTACCAAGAAACTCAATGATGTCCAAATGAAAACAGTACATAGGGAAAGAATTATAGTTTCAAGCACTATTATTTAATACAGTGACTTTTAAAGACTTTTTTCATAAAATGGAACAGTTGTATTTTCTGGTTAATGCAGATCATTGTCAGAATCTTTTCACTGTATAGGACAGAATGTGTATCAGGCATCTCTATGAACCCACGGATAAAACATAAAATCATAGAATATTCTGAGGTGGAAGAGGCCCACAGGGCTCATAAAGTCCAATCCCTGACCCCATGTAGGACAACCCCAAAAATTAGAAACCAGAGAAGAATTTATGCCAAAATACAAAATTTTGCATTTGCCTCATGGTCAGTGACCAAATGAAATAGGAATTTCACAAGAATTAATGTATAGTGTCACTCAAGTGATTCGGGGTATGGACTGCTAAAATACCTTATCTTCAGTAATTGCACATGCAACTAATGAAAGCAAATGTTACAAAAATGAAAAAAATTGTATTTGAAAATGTCAAGCAAGTTGCTGTTAGTGCAGATTGCACCTGGTATGTTGAAATAAAAAGACTAAATATTATTGCTATCAATAAAATTATATGTATAAATCAATGAAAATAAAATCATTGGCTTGAGCTTAGACAACACTTCTTTCCAACACATATTTCAAACTCAGTTTTCCTTACAAATGGAAACACCTATTTTTGTGATCAAGTTTGTATTTACTACAACAGAAGGATTGCTGGGATACTTGGATTCACTCAGTGTTACAGTCAGAACTGAGAATAAATCTGATAACTTTGAGGTTGCTGGATTGGTTAATGGATCTACTGGGCAGCAATTAGCACTTTCTGTCAAAGAAAGACTTCAGTTCCCCTGGAGGTTAACTGTGGTCATATTTCCATGCTATTTGACCTAAAGCAGATTAAATGATTCAATAGCCACTCAAAATTAGGACTGGCAGAGATGTCCAATAATCCCACTGGTTTCTAATCTGTTTCATTAGATGTATCAGATGTTTACTAAAAGAGAGTGGACAGGAGCAAAATCTGAAGGACAAAAATTACAATAACAGTCGGTGAATGCAGTGACCCCTGGTAATGGGGAGCCTTATTTCAATGTGGTAGGTGAAATTTTTTTGAAATCTCTTTGGAGGAATTAATGAATAATCACTGAAAATTAGAAATTCGTAAGTGGCAAAAGTTCTGGATTTCCTCTCAGTTTTGCTATTGTTTCTTTCTGTACAAGAAAATTCAAAGAGCGCTTTCTTAGAATTATACAATAATTGGGGTTGGATGGGACTTCAGCAGAAAATTTCATCCAAATCCTTACTCAAAGCAGGGCCTGTGCTGCCTGGGTTGCTCAGGATGTTGTTTGGCCAAGTTTTGAATTTTTTCAAGGTGGACAATTCCACAACATCCTTGGAAACCTTTTCCCAATCTATGACAGCTCTCATGGTGAAATCTTTTTTTTTATCACTGGAAATCTACAGTGTTGCAGGTTTTTTTTTCCACTGCCTACCCGTTTTTTGGTTTGCTTTAACTCGAGATCCAAATCATAAAGAAATGATGAGCATGTACCAGCTTGATCTCCCTCAGCAGCACTGGACACGTCAAGCCAGGACAAAGCATGGACCAGGTTTCTGATGGGGCATGTTTATTAATCCACCAGCTGTATACATTACAACTTTGTCAACCTTTTTAACCACCACAATGGTGGTTAAATAACACTGAGTCCTTGTTTCCACTGAGAGGTTCTGAGATTGTCACAAAAAAGTGGCCCCAGTGGATGACAGATTTAGTAAAGGATGCATAGCCTTCCATGGTCTTAAAGTCATGTATGTTGGGAAATGTAACTCTTGTGTGCAAAGACTTGGTTAAAAAAAAAAAATCACATTTTTACCTGTGGTAACTCCATAATGGAGACAAGGCCATGTCTAGAGTATTATATATAAAACCTAGTCTCATTAGAGCTAAGGCTAGTCTTAAAATAAATCCACCAAATATAAAGAAATCTCACTCTTTCCTCCAGAAGATAGGCACACTGTCCTGCAGGGAACAGAATAAGTATGTAGAAGCTTGTGGAAGATGAAGAATGTTCACTATCATAATCCTTGTATGACTAATCTGCTGAGGCCTCTTAATAGTTGTGGGGGATAAAGTGGGAGAAAGGCTCTTAGGAAGATTCCAAATCACTTTCACTTGGGATACCAATCATGAGAGGAAAAGACCCCCATTAAGTCCCACCTCAAATAAGATTTGCAGAAATGCTTTAATACATGTTGATTTTTTTCCCCAAAAATTGGCTTAGGTGTAGGTCAGACTCTGAATAATATTGTTCTGAAAAGGAGAGCATGACTGGCGGAGTCCCTTGTGCCTGGGAGGGCAAGTGACTCTTAGTTGTGCCAAAGCTACTGCTGCTTTCTCAATGGAGTAATGCAGGTATTGATAGAGATTTATAAACATCTCCTCTTGTTTGTTCTTTCTTAAAACTCCTTGTAAAACTCAGATAAAACAAACAGGAAAAAAAGAATCAATGTAAAACATCAAAGGTAAATTTGAATCTGTGTTATCTGAAAATCTATGCAGCTCTGATGAGCCTAAACACAGTTCAAATATGGAGTTCAATAACTCAATCAAATCTAGTTCTCCAGTTTAGCTCCATTTTGTGAATGTTTTAGTAAGATTAATCTGTATGTCCAGTTTAAAATTAAACCAGGTGTCTTGAAGGCCCGCAGCCTTGTTTGGGGCTTTGCAGAAGTTTCACACAGCCTCAGTCAATCATAGTCTATACATAAAAGACTGTACACCCCTTTGGCTTGTTTGTTTACTCCTCCTAGCTGGAAGCTAGAAAAGCACATGCTGGCTCTCTGCCTTTCATTATGCAACAGGCAGCTGTCAATCTCTGTCTAATGCTGTCACAGCTTCAGTAATCTCGGGTGATGAACAGCTGTGCCTGGGGATACGAGTGAGGATAACTGGTGCTCATTTTATTGTCGACGTGGTACTGTCATGAGCTCTCTCCCCATAACATTTATTGGTTTCTATGTCGTTTTAACTTGGTGCCAGTCATTTTCTAGTGCAGAATTCCCAAACTGCACAGAAGTGTTTTGTCTTTAGCATGTGAACATACAATGAAAACCAACTGAGTTTCTATCAAAGGAGTTCAAAAGCCCTTGTGTTTACTTTGCTTTAAGGCATGAAGGAGCAGAGTCAGGGTGATTATCCTGACTCAGCTGTAGAGCAGTACCTGCTTAGGCCTTTTAACTATTTTGACTTTCCTTAAAGCAATGTTTGGTGAAAGTTACTACCTTGATTTTTTTTTTCTTGGTGAAAATTTGGAGTTGCTGCTGTCACAGGCTTTAATCAAGCCTGTTACATCATAGTGGGCATGGCCCAAACGTGCTGATGTGAATGAGTTTTCATTTGAGAAATTTTGTTTTTATCTTGAGGCTGTATAAGTACAAGTTTAATAATCTGTCACCTGAAAAATGAAAAGTGATTAAAATCAGAATATTTTGGCTACGTTTTCTTATCTTTTGTTTTGAATTTCTATATGAGAAACTATCTCAGCTTTCAATTTTAATATACTCTTGTGTGTGTATTTCTGTATGCATTTCAAAATCCATATTTTATATCATATTGATATTTTTGGCAGTATTAAGCCAAAACATCTAAGATTTATTTTTTTTGTGTGTTTTAAAATCAAATCAGTTCGTATGGATGAACTAACAATATTTTCTAGGCTTATGAAAGTACCTGCAATTTGGATAAATGTGTGTTTTCGTTATCTGCCAAGCTTTATTCAGTGCAGAGTTTATTTTGCATTTCACCCTTCTCTCCAGACTAACTCTCCACTCGGTCAACATCGCCATTTTCAAAGAGCTTTAGTTACAGGATGTAAGGCAGGGATTTATGCTTCTGCATGGGATAAGACTCACAGGAAGGGAATAGGCACCACTAACATAAACCTGGAAGTTCTGCCATTGCTGAGACCTTTGTTTTCTTTGTTCTGAAGGGGAGGATATGTGGGGTTTGGTGTTCATCAAAGCAGCTGCTGCTACAGGTGTAGCAAATCTTCCAGACGGTAAGGGAGGGTTCCTCCCATCTGTGCACCTCCTCAGTGCCAGCCCCAGTTATCTAAGCTTGGTGCAGGGCTCTTGAATTTACCTATAATATGATGGCTATCATTCATCTTTGGTGTCTGGAATCAGTCCCGTGCAGGACTGATTTAAGGGAATTTATGAATTTATTCCCTTAAAGCTGAGGTGTTGGTAGTATGTTCATTCACCTGCAGAGTGTGTATGTCTGAGTGTGCACACTGTGTACAAGTCAATCCAAGGTAAAACTCTTCATTATTTCATTGTCAAGCACCTTAAAAAACCACTCTTAAGTATGCTGTGATTGAAATTCAACCATCCTACCATGAAAATGCTGTTCATTTAGCTTCTCTTCTTACAGAAGACAGAGCTGAGGTCCCTGTGCTTCTGTATCGAACAGTAAATGTTAGATTTAATTATTACTGGGCTCCCTTTAACTCACTGCTGATCTGATCCCCCATATTATGACATGTTTTGTCTTTGTGGACAGGCTGGGTAGGAACTTTGTCTATCTCAGTGTGTCTTTCCCATGGGAAGAGAATAGTAAGGTGATGAAAAAGCCATGTGAGATTGAGTGGTTTAGTAATAAATTCCACTTATAGTTAGGTACATATTAATTCCCACTTACAGTTAACCCTAATCAATTTCCACTATAGTTAGATAGTTTTAAACTTGTGTGACTACCGTTGTTGAAAATTAGGTTCTCCTCTGTTTCTTCTGTGTGAGTCTGAGGTTCGATGAGATTGGCCATTCTCAGTGACAGGCTAGCTATGGATTTCTAGAGAGCAATTAAAAGATTTTGATGAGGTTACTTTAGCAAGAAGATTAAGTTCAGTTGGCCAGACACTTTGCTATGTGAGAGGCAGCCCTGGAGAGCTGTTAACCACTGCTGACAGATGGCCCCCAAGTTCCCTGGTGCTCTTAGTAAGAAGGTCTGAATTATGTCCCTGGTAGATGCATCCTTATTAGATTAGCACAGCGAAATAGAGCTCCTGTTTCTCCTTCACACACTCCCTACCTCCTTGGCATGGCTTTGATGTCAAGAATAGATCTTAGAGGCATGGAATGACCTCCTCCACCATTATTTCTATGCCAAGACCTGCTGCTTTTCATCATCCTCAACAACTGAACAGAACATGTTTTTATAAGAGAATATTTGTGAGGGTTTTTATTTAATTTCTGCTTTCTTTATCACAGAAGAACTACACAAGAGATCTTCGCTTGTGTTTAGCAGGCTGAAATTAGGGGCGTACATTATGGAAACACTACCATGAGGGAATAAACAGGCAGACACTGCCTGAACAAAACAGAAGGAAGCCAAACCCAAAATGCTAATTTACAGATTATCTTTAAATGAGAGTTATAAACCACACTTAAATAAATAAATAAGTAAATATTCAATTAACTGTGATTAATTATGCTTCTGTACATTAGTCCTGCTTGTCTTTTTCCTCAGCCTAGTCCAGGAAATGATTCCAAATTAATTCCTGGTCAGCCATGCGGTTCCTGGCAGAGTAAACATCCTATTTTTTAGACAGACAAGTGGTGATGTATCTTGGATCTGGAGAGTTCTTTTTCAGCAGTACTGACAAGTGTATAGCAGTGTAGAGATACACGTATTGCACAAAAAGCTTTTGCCTCTAAACAACATCCTACAGACCTGATGTTCATTTAGTTGCTTTGCAGAGGTGTCCAAGAATATTTCCAGTGAAAGAAACAGGTTACTGAGTTTTCCAGCTGGGACAGACTGGGGAGGAAAGCACAAGATATTTAGTAATCACCTGCCCTAATTTAAAGCAGACAACTGAAAAGCTGCTGTGGTAGAAACACCACCCCACTTCTTCTATAACTGCAGAATCGGGGAAGGTGCAGGTGAAAGACACAGTACAGGATATTTCTTGAACACATGACTAGAATAGAGCTGCTTTCATATAGGGTGGAGGAATGGTGTTTGTATCACTGAATCACAGAATGGTTGAAGTTGGAGGTGAGCCCTGGAGGTCATCCTGTCTTACTCACCTGCTGAAGCAGGGCAACCTATAGCCCTGTCCATGTCCAGATGGCTCTTGTACACCCCTAGGGAAGGAGACTCCGCAGCCTCTCTGGGCAGCCTGTGCCAGTGCTCAGTCACCTTCACAGGAAAAAAAGTGTTTCCTGATATTCAGAGGGAACCTCATGTGCTTAACTTTGTGCCCATCACCTCTGATTCTGCCACTGGGCACAACTGATAAGATAAGAGCCTGGCTCTGTCTTCTTTGCACTCTCCCTTCAGGTATTTGTCACACTGATGAGATTCACCCTAATCTTTTCTGGGCTGAACAGTCCCAGTTCTCTCAGTCTTTCATCACAGGAGAGGTTCTCCAGCACATTAGTAATTTTTGTGATCCTTTGCTGGACTTGTTCCAGTGTATCCATGTCTCTCTTGTGCTGGGGAGTCTAGAACTGGACACAGCACTCCAGGAATGGCTTCAATAGTGCCAAGTGGAGGGAAAGGATCACCTACCTCACCCTGCTGGCAATACTTGCCTGGATGCAGCCCAAGATATTTCTCTGCCTCAAGGGCACGCTCTGGCTTGTGTTCAGTTTGATGTACCCCAGAACCCCAAAGGCCTTTTCTGCTGAGGTCCTTTCCAGCTGTGTGGTCCCCAACCTGTGCTGGTGCAAGGGTTTGTTTCTCCGTGGGTGCAGGACTTTGCATGTATCCTTCTTAACTGCACAAGTTGCACTTTGTACTCCTGTGTGTGAGGCTGACCCCTCAGCCTCCTGCAGTCCTTCTGGATGGCAGCACAAGCCCCTGGCATGCCAGGCTCCTCTCCCAGTTTTGTGTCATCTGCAGACTTGCTGAGTGTGCCCCATCATTCACATTGTTAATGAAGATGGTAAACAGGATCCCAGTGTGGTTTTCCAGTGCAGCAGAGAAGTTCTGATTTAATGAGGAAAATAAAAACAAATAAAGGTGTGTTCCTAATAAGCTGGAACACTTTTTTTTTTTTTTTTTTTTTTTTGGCTGAATATTTTGAGGGATTACATTGCCTCCAATATCCTTCATCTGCCCATTAATCTGCTAACAACATTTAAGATTCTGTGCATTCATCTATTTACTTTTGAGGTTCTGGTATGTAAAATAATTATCTTGCTTTGTAACAGGATGTTCCGCTATTGCATAGTTAACATTTTGTAAATTACTCTGCTAGCATTCTTTATCAATTATGCCTCTTTGAATAAAAGGTAACGCCTCAGGCCCAGGCAAGAAAAATTATTTTCTTGCAGCTTGCTGATGTGTCTAAAATTCCACTCTACCTGCAACTTTGTCAAGAAGCTCTGCTTTTCTTGATGCTCAAAAGATGGGAGAGATGTGAAGTCAAATAGGCTTGTATTTTTAGTAGGGAGAGGAACAAAGACCTTAAACAGCTGAGATGAGATAAACAATATCCTCTAGAATGCCTTCAGTATGGGTGAACAAACTGTGCAGACATATGATGGCAAGTTGTTGGTGGGTGTAAAATGTTCTGTGGGTTACTGGAGTCTTTGCATCAGCCAAGTCCAGCACCAGTCTGCTTAAAGAGGAGGGGAAAGTGCACATTTCTATCCTCCATAGAGGATACCTTCCCATTCCTATCTTCCCGTCTTGAACAGATTTAAAACAACTTCTTGATTAACCAGGACAAGAAGAGGGAGAAAGTTTTCTTCTCACTTTTTTACACATGGTCAGTGAAACAAGCACAGCTTTCGTGGAGCTGATCAGTTGTAGTGATTCGTCTGCATTTCAGTGAGGATGTTGGTGGCATTATGCAGGGTGCTCTGCACTGTACCATCTGAAAAGGGGAAGGAGGTAACAAATGCTAATAAAACATTAATAATGGCTTCAGGAGGCATTACTATATTTAGCTTGAATTAGTTTACATTTCTTTTGAATCCTTTTAAGCCCTTATGAAAGCAAACATTTTCTGGTTTGGGTGCCTGAAGTTGGCCTACTGAATTAATATAGGAGCTCTTAAATAAATATCTCATGTTGCTAAATCACGTAATTTCTTTCTGATGCTGAAGCATTTTCAGCATCGTTCACCATATGAAGGTTTGTAAACCTTTAATTTTTTATTAGTGTCTTATATGTAGAGCAGCAATTTACATAAAACAATTCAAAATCTGATGATACGAAGGATTACATAAAAACCTGTTATTTATTCTTCTTCCACTGCTCGATGTATACAGAATGTTCCAGGAACCCTCTAAGTTGTTTTCATTTCATCAGGTAAAACTATCTCTTCTTAGGGCACAGGTTGAATCATAATCATTTCATCTTGCAAGCAGTTTCCTTTTGTGCATAAGGTTTTCTCTGAATTCCAATGGGGGAAAGCACTCATGAGAGTGGAAAGAAGGTAGTATTGGCAACAGAAGGGCATAAGATCAAGTTTTTGCTGATCATGTTTCAAAGGTGCCCTAGTGTACTTAAATGAAGCTTCCTCTGTTGTATATGTCTAATCTAGAAATCACATCGATCAATACACAAATTTATAGACCTGTGTAATTATTAATTTTGAATTCACTTAAAACAACATATAACAACTTGACCAAAGTTCACAATTAATATGTATGTAAATATATTTTTATTATATTGGTTTGGGTTTGCATTTTTATAGTTCAAATTCCGTATGTTTGTGATTTAGAGTTTAACAGGAACTCATTCACTTCATAAATATTAATTGCTGCATAGGCTTTATTCCATATTAGAGCATCTGGGGGAAAAGTGCTGATCATTACATTGCTTGTGAGGATGTATTTTTACCTAAAAATACCCCTGGATAAATTAAGTCTGATTTAGAGAACATTAGTCTGAAAGGTGTAATGCATTAATTTCAGGCATAATATTTTAATAGCAGCAACTGCAATGCAACAGTGTGTTCAGCCCTGCAGTCTGAGATGTGCTGCATTGCCACAGTGTCCTCCAGCAGAGTTTGAGTGGCCAAATGGGAGAGTGATGTCATCAGTTTAATGGTATATGGTAGTAAGAGACTATGCATATCCATTGCCATTAAATTGCAGAAGATTAGTTCTTAGGGCAGCTCCCGAGGTAAAAGTAAATCAGAAAATTTCCCTGTCTTCATCAGCAGGATCATCAGCGGGTGTCAATCAGGATTGCTCCACTGATTTCAGCACCGAGTCAGAGGAGTGACTGACCTTTCTGTCTTTAAACAGAGCCTGATCTTGAAGGGTTTGTAAGGTGCATGGGTTCCTCCACCTTTGCTGCGTGGTGCAGCATGGATTATTTTCATAGGCACCTCGACTTGCTGAATAGTTTGATCACAGTTAGTCAGTGCCTGGAAATTCATATTTGTTCTTTTACTAGGTCTTCATCATCTTAACATATTACAATGCCTGCCACCACTGCATTTGACCTGTTCAGCTGGCTAGGTCAAAAAAGGTATGTGTGGTTACCTGATCTGTATGGAAGGTGAAATCCATAAGAGGCTTCACCTGAAATAGTACATCACTCTTTATCAAGGTGATAACAGTTTGTTGTCATGTCTCCTGAGTACTGATAAGGGGCTCTGGGTACAATCCTTCCACCAGCCCATGAACAGTGCTCACCTCAATTCCTTGTGCCTCAACCATAGTGTGGGCTGTCTTAGCTTGACCTTGAAATTCTGAATATAGTTTCTATTTTCTGAGTGTTCTGAGCATCCAGGGAAATTCTTCAAGTGTAAACTGCTTAGAATAAAACTCTTATTCTTGTCATATATTTTAATGTGCCATATATTTTCCAAAGCTATTTAGAAGCCGAATCTGGGAAAATGATGGGTTTCCTCATAAACATGTTCTCTGTGTTACCACCACAGTCTGTTACCTCCTGGCTTATTCATAGGGAATGGTAGGGATTACTGCTCAAATGACCCCAAATCTCTCACTACTGTCATGTTTAATAGAGGATCAGTAACTGTACACAGCATTAAGCAAAGCTTGGTTTAAGAAGCACAGATTTGCTATTTCCAGTGTTCGGATAACCACACTGCAAAAAGGCAAGAAGTTTAACAGGAATATTGTAACATTATTTTTAATATTTTTTTCCTAAATATTTTGCCATTGTTTTACTATCTGTGTTTTCTAATTTATGCATGAAGTGAACCATGGTTTGTGTATCCCATAGCAAACTCTGATTATGGTTGCCAAAAGCAGATACCAGTTCTTTATGAGAGAGAGTAGAAAAAGGAGGAAAGTTCTGAAACAGCCCAGTCACTGATGAGTTTGTGAGGATAAAATGTGAGAAAAGTCCTGCATTCTTGAAAGAAGCAATGGCTACCAGAAAGCCCTTGTGCATAAATGAGAGGTAAAGCTTCAGTCAAAAACGCTGAGAGATGTTACAGGATTAAATCCTACTCCTATTAATGTCAATGGAATGATTTATTGTCTTTTTCTTATTTTTTCAGTTAATTTATTGAAACTTTTGATATTTAAATACTTTATGTGTAATCTCTGTACTCCTGTAATATGATCAAAGGTCCATTCTATTGCCTTGAGTTGTTACATAAGCATTAAAGGTTGTTTTCAGGATTACATGGGGAAAAAAAGGGCAATAAAAAGCTACAGTTTCAGTGTACTTAAATGTTCAATTTTTCACTTACTTTTTCAAAGGCTATGAAAAAAAGCATACTTCTAACTCCTCTTTTCAAAACCAACGTAATTTCTTTGTATACAGCCTTCTATTTAAATGAAATGAGAGAAAAATTAGAAAACATAAATATTTACTAATATTTCTGCAGTCTTTTTCAGATGAAAAGAAAAAACTGTTAAAATCAGAATGTTTCATTTCAGTAGAAGAGCTATCAATAATATGATTATGTTGCCAATACAGGGAGAATTAATTTTTATCAGTTTTAAAGACTTGTTAATGGTCATTGGTAATTCTAGCCCTTTTTTTTTCTGAAATGTCCAGAGCTATTTGAATGAAGTTAAGTTGATAGACAATTAACTGATCACCAAATCTTCTTTTCATCTTAAAGATGGGAAAACATACTATCTTTCTTACATTTTAAATGAAATTGGAACTTTGAAAAATATTGCTTGATGGTAATTTTTTCTTATTAAGAGAGCTGAAATCCAAGAAATTGCAGGATATAAAGACAATTTCCTTACTCCAGGCATTGGGGGTTGTACTTTTGGCAAAATTAAATAATCAGTTTCTTATTTTTATTAATTTTTCTTTCACATGGGTTCATCTGAGAACCAGACTATATGGAGAGAGAGCAGATTCCTGCCCTACTAGTAGTGCAGGAACTTTCTGAGCCTCCTTGGTCCAGTCACTACTTTCATCTGGCACTGCAGTTGGTGATGGGTTTTGCTAATTGTAGGGAGTGTTCCACTTCACCCAGTAAGGCATGAACAGCTTGTTCCATACAGGTCTCAGCCTCTGGGAACTGAGGTGCTCAGGATTCTCTCTTGGCTTTGCTATTAATTAAAATTCATCCTCTTTTCTAGTTTTCTCCTGCACTGCCTGTTCTCGGCGGCTCACATTTCCCTCTCATCTATCCCTTTCTTTGGAGACTTTGAAAAGTAAATGTCCTTACAGATGTGCCCAGCATATGGTGAAATTGCAGGAGCCAAAAGATACGATGTATCTAATAAAATATGCTTGGCCAAAAGAATAAATATCTTCCATTTCAACTATTTTCCTTTGGAAAATGTCAGTTTCGGTTTTATTTTCTGTTTCTTTTTAAACTATGTGGTGGAATTTTGGGAGGTATGACTTTTTTCCCGCTTCCCCCTCTTTTTATTCCTCATTTTTCCTTTCCCCTTTCCTGCCACCTATGTCCATGAGAGAGAAGGGCACCCTTAATTCTAGGCTGCCTGGTTAAGTACATGGCAATGACTGGGACTGTGCCCTTTTCCTAGCAGAGGCTGCAGACTTTGGCCTTGGCTGGCTCTTTGGCATGTCCTGCTGCTGACCAGATTTCTCCTGTCTTCTGAGGCTGAACAAGTTCTGATTTGGGCAAACTAATGTGCAACTGGTATAATTCAATTAGAAAGTTAAACACTTGGAAACACAGAATCATTAAGGTTGGAAAAGTCCTCCAAGGTCATTGTGACCAAACTTTGACCAAACACCACCATATGAATTAAACTATAGCCACTAAGTGCCATGTACAGTTATTTCTTGAATAATTCCAGGGCTTATGACCAGCCTTTCAGTGAAGAAATTCTTGATTTCATCATATGCTTATCCCAGTATTAAAATACCCTTTTGAGAAGTATCCATGGGCATTATTTTTAACCTTCCTCACAGCTGTAGAGATCCTTTGTTTTCCTAGCTGTCTCCTGATCATCACATCAAGAGTTATTTCTCATCATCCTGCAGGCAAATAATAGGTTTAATGCATGTAGTTTTACCCCTGGGCTGCTTTTTTCCCTTTGCTTTGTTTCTATAATTCATTGCAATACATGACTTTCTGATGAAGTTTACGAAAAAAGTATCAAGTGTGCTAGCTTCCTGTCTTTGTGTGTCTGTCTTCTCATCTTGCCTTACATGAAACACCTTTAAAGTATTCCCAAGTCTTCAAAGTGGCTGCCATTCATTCTGGCACTTATGTATTTCCATTTGGTGCCACCATGTGCTGCGGAAATTTGAGTTCTCTATTCTCAGCAGATGGCAGGCAGGGAGGCATATTTGCCTTTTTCTGGGAATATCAGTCTGGTGGAAATGTTTGTGCTTTTTTGTGTGTGGGTTACTCAAACAATGCAGCTGACCATGGTTTTGCAAGGCCTAAAGTGTTTAGAAATGCTTTAGTGGCCCTATTAACTTCTAAGGGGAAGTATCTGGAAAGCATTGGAATGCCTATAGCTCTAGATTCCTTAGGACTTTAACATGTTTGTTGCTGTTTCCTTTGCAGTAAGGCCTCAGATTCCAAAAGTGAATGTCACATATCTCTGGTGACAGAAACATCACATTTTTCCTAGTGCAGTTCCTAGGCAAAATGAATTCTAAAATGTGAGAAAAGGTAAGGTATCATTCTGTATAATCATCTTGTCTACAAGGAGTTGACCTTCCTTTCCATGGTGTTCTTCAAGATAGCAGTGTGAGGATGAAATGTCCTCACCATGGAAGTCTATCTGTGTGGTGTTTGTAGGGAAACTGACATCCAGACAGTCTATGACTCTAGTTATGTACACCACATTGAAGTCTGCCAATAGAAAAAGCCTGGGATATTTTATCTTGCTTTATTTTGGTTTGTTTTAGTTTTCTCGGCATGTTTAGTATCTTCTCTGATAACCTAGTGCCAGCAAAACACTGCTTTATTTTCCTAGGTTTTTTTTCCCATCAGGGACTTTAGCCCTTCGGTCTCATATTCTGCTGTGTGCTATTCATACCTGAGTCCCCTGCCCTTCTTTCACAGAATTTTTAATTCCCACGTTCTCCATGGCCATCTTGTCTTTTGTTTCATTATATTGGGTATTGCTTGTTCAATGTGACAGCACAAAGCTTTAAGTGATGTATCCATTTTACCTCCAGTACCTTGAATCAACTTTGGAGATTTATATGCATATGTTGGTATAAAACTCTTAGCAAGCTTTCTTGCTGCTGCAGAAATGGGGGTGAATGATGGCAATTCCATTGATGTTTGTGCTCAGTGGAGTGGCAAATAGGAAGCAGCAGCATTGTGTTCCATCCTTCTCCTTTGTTTGCTTCTCCCTTACCTATCTCCCACTGTCAAGTGGTTTAACCTGTTTGCTGTTGGTAGCTTTATGGTTTGAGAGACTCTACAAACAAGCCACATCAGCTTTCTTTGGATGCCAGTTCCCCTGGCAATGAGACCCTTCCACCCCAATTATCTTTTTCAATAACATGCTGGAATCAGCCACTAAATACAACAGTGTGGGTTTCTGTCTTCCACCCTTTTTTGTTCAGCTCAAAACCAGACAACATTGATGTTACTTTAAGTGTTTGTTTACAGCTCATCCATCACCATGGCACTGGGGACCTTTTGGATGCAAAACATCCTGGCTTGCTGTATCTGACAACAGCAAGTAATCATTTGTACTCTAGCTGGAGCTGGGTAGCTGTTTCTAGGCCAATTGTCCAAACAGACTAACAGAGCCTTTTTCTCAGTTTGGGGTCCAGCTTTGGACTTGTCTTTTACATCCTCTCCCACATCTTCCTTTGACATTGGAAGACATGGCTGATTGCCAGGGTGGTATTTGCAGTCCCTTATTTGAAAGATGAGATGGCTGAATGAAACATAGTGGACTTCAGTGTGCCAAAGGTTGTATCATGTGCTCCAGCAACTCTTTCTGGCTTCAAAATCTCTGTTCTTTGTGTCCTTTGAAACAGTGCAATGGACAGGTCTAGGTTGTTCCATGCTTTTTCTAGGCTTAGCTTTAGATCTAGCTTTCCTTTGGGCAAGAGCATGTTGCACAAGACAGATCATTTTGGAGATAGCTGCATGGATGTGAGATGATGTTGCAAAAAAAAGGAAGGTGTATGCACATCTGCAGGAGAAACTCACTGCACAAAAAAGTGAGCTAGGCAGAGCTCATTGTATGGGTAGAACACACAAGAAACTCCTAGCAAGGAGTGGGCCTGTGGAGAGCCACCTGCTTTCACTGCTTCATCCATAGCTTAACAACTTGGGCTTGTGCCATCTGAACATTTGCCCTACCCTGTGGCCAAGGTTTACTGTAGAAATAGTGCCAGGTAGAAATAAAAGATGGGCAAACAAAGAACCATTTTAGGCATTCACTGTAACTTCATACTTCATCAGCTAGGAAAAGAAGATTGGATAGATTTATCTCACTTCTCTATGTTTGTTTCTGTTCTCTGCCTCCATGTAGGAGCCCAGAGAAATGCTACAGTTCTGACCCACTTTTATAAATCCAATGCTTTTGATGTCCCTCAGTAAGGTTCAAAGAAACTACCTGACACAACTGAGAGCACAACAGAGCTGAACGTTGGAACTGCCAAAGTTTTATTATTTTTTTCACCAAAAACTTCTCTGTATTGCTGGAATCACACTTGCCCTTGCAACTATCTCTTTATGAACAAGCTATTGTAATTTTTATTGGAGCCAACAAATGCCATATTCATGTTTTAAAGCAGAGCTGGGACATTATTTGTTTTCCCAAGTGCTTCAGTCATTCTGAGTGAGCTCTGTGGAGGAGACAGTTGACATGCCTTTGGAGAGGCCTTGTACAAACTGTATTCTGCTCTGAATCAAGTGCTGAAGGGTACAGTGATGTGACAGGCTTCAGGGAAACTGGCTGAGGGACTAGGCAGCCTCTAACAGGAAATGTTTAAAAGAAAAGAGAATGAGACAAAGGGAAAAAATCCCCATGAACAAACCAGAAAGGAAAACAGAGGATGAAGATGAGGGTATAGAGGTAATCACCATGATTCTGATTGAAGCCTTGCTGTCTCGACTGAAGCCAAAGCTCTGCCTTCTTTTTTTGCCAACTTCCCTCATTCTTCTCCTTAATCCCCTTTCCATGCCACCGTAGCAGGTGGCATGGGTTAAACCAACCTAATTTAGTTTCCTGAGCAAACCACCCATCCTCCATTTGAGGGAGTGGAGATACATGAACGCTTCTAGGATGTGATTCAACTGAACCTGGCTTTGGTGTCCGTGTCAGTGTGATATGAATGGTACCAAATCATTTATTTCTGCCTTTTTAGTCAAAAGAGGGAATCTCAGACATAAAGGGAATATACATTGTAGACCATTACATTTGTTCAGATAAATTCTCATCCTGAGAAACAGACCAAAGCTATGGTCACTGTTTGGTGTGCTGATCAGTGTTAAGTTTGAGGCTCAATAGTTTTTCAGTGAATGAATAGAGGATTGAGAGAGCCATTCTCTGTTAAAAAGTGCAGTTTTGCTTCACAGCCGCTCCTGAAGTGGAGATGAAACGTGTCTCAAAGAAGCTCCCTGGTACAGTGGATGATTAGGTCAAAATTTTGACTACTTCTGTCATCATTAAAGCATCTGATCACAATTTATGGGCATCTTTGGGACAAGAATTGAGAGAATGGGGGCACTTTTAAAGGCTGTGGTAAACTTTGGGAGTAATTTCTGCAGATAAAATGATGAAAGGACTCAAAGCCTTGCAAAATAGAGTAAGGAAATAATAAAATTCAGTAACAACAAAACAAAACTAGACTAATCTGATCTTCCATGCAAAAAATAGCCTGACTTTAGACTGTCCTCTAGAAAGGGAGATTGGTTTTTGAGACAAAATTCTTTCCTCCCCCATCGTGCTTCTTTCTTTTTAATAGCAAATCGAAACCTTCGTTTATTTTCATAGAATTATAGAATGGCCTGTGTTGGAAGGGACCTTAAAGATCACCTAGTTCCAAGCCCCCTGTCATGTGCAGGGACAGCTTCTACTAGACCAGATTGCTCAGACACCCATTCAAACTGGCCTTGAACATTTCCAGGCATGGAACATCCACAGCTTCTCCAGACAATCTGTGCCAGTGCCTCATCACCCTCACAGCCAGAAATTTCTTCCTGATATCTAATCTATACCTCATCTCTTTCTGTTTGAAGCCATTCCCCCTTGTCTTATCACTACATGTCCTTGCAAAAATTCCTCTACAGTTTTCTTGTAGTTCCCTTTAGGATCTGGGAGGCTGCCCTAGGGTCTCCCCTCTCCCTCTGCTCCAGACTGAGCAGCCCCTACTCTTTCAGCCTGTGCACTCCAGAGAGATGTTCAAGCCTCCTGACCATCCATCCTCATGGCCTCACTCCAACATGTCCACATCCTTCATATATTTGGGGTCCCAGAATTGGATGCAGGTGGGGTTTCACAAGAGCAGAGCAGAGGGTGAAAATCCCCTCCCTTGACCTCTGGGTCACTCTTCTTTTGATGCAGGTCAGGATATTTTTGGCCTTCTGGGCTGCGAGTGCTCCTTGCTGGGTCATACTGAGCTTCTCAGCCTCCAACACCCCCCAGGCCTTCTCAGGACTCCTTTTAATCCATTTCCCACCCAGCCTGAGTTTGTGGTACTGGACCTTATACTTGTCCTTGTTGAATTTTTTGATGTTTCAACCTTTCTAAAATGAACTGCTTTGTGCCAAAATGACTAAAATAAAAAATTATGGTGTTAAATGGCCATTACAACTACTTTTTTTTTTCCTCTTCTAGAACTCTTTCTGAAATTCAGTCTGAGTTGATAAGAATATCTGGATTGTCCCTGGCTCTGAATTTAGCATCTGGTGAAAACATTTCAACATTTCTTAATGGATCTTTGTCTATATAGAGATGATTTCTGGAAGCTTCTTTGTTTCTAATTTACCTCCTAAATTTTTCTTCTGTTCTTTTTTGTGTTTGTGTTGCTGTGGAATTCATTCTTCCAGTCAGGGCTGAAGGTGTCTTGAATCAGGCACTCTGCCAACATGAGAAAAGTGCTGCTTACCCTAAACAGGTCATCAGGACTGCAAAAGAGAAAGGAAGAGAAAGCAATTAGCATAATTTCAACTTTTGTTGCTGAACTTTTAACTATGTTAGTTATATTCATGTCCCTTAGCCATGATCTTGAAAACTCTTTCATGTCTCTTTATGCTGCTATATAGAAATGGCCATTAGGCTGCATATAAGTTTTCTGGGGAGGTCTACAAAGGTACATTTGGAACAATGAGATGGCTCTGTGTCTTCACCAGTAAGAAGTTCTGTCCTTGGCTGAGAAATTATGGATGAGTTCTTAGAGCTTCTGCAAACTTAGATCTCAATAAATCAAGAGCTGACTTGACAGAATAATTTCTGTCCTTGTACAGGATAAGTCTGGCACTTTCAGACATAGAGAAAGTCATTTTGTGATCATTGCTTAGCGGAAATGCCAGTGGATCTCCTTAAAGAGCTCCCTGCACTAGATGGAGTCAATCAGAAATATGTGTAAATATGTTCAAAAGCAAAGATTATTCACCATCAGAGGTCTGTGGCCTTAAGAAAGTGTCCTGTAAGTGTATGTAAGGAACAGCAATGCTGTTGAAGAACTACAATTACTGGTAAGCCATTTTTCCTTTGAAAAGTGTTGTAATAATTTTGTTTTAATGCAAAGTAGTTTTCTGAATTTCTCTTAATGCACATATCCTCTTCCTTAAGCATAAGAGAAAAATTTTAGGGCTTTGGAAGAAGGGATAACTCTATGATTATCCCAAACCAGCAAGTACTGCAGAATCCACAGAAACACTTACTTTTGGAGAATTACCAGCAAGATTTACATTTGAAAAGGATTGTTGCTAAAATTATGTACCATTACTGGTTACTGGGGTTCTTCCACCTGTAACTGGCAATTGGATTTATGCAAAATGGCTGAACTACTCCTACAAAAAATGGATTTTCCACCATTTGACACCTCTATGCAAATATTGCAAAATGTTGAAAAAAAAAGTCAGGTAAGAGTGGTGCGTGACAAAAAGACCCAAACAACCAAGCCTCTTCAAAATCCTGTATAGATGTCTCTATGACTAAATGCAGTGTGGGGTATTTGATTGTTCTCAGAGAACAGCTACATCTGGTGGGTTTATTTTTTTTTGTTCTGTTGGGGTTCTTTTGTTTTGTTTCTGTTATTTGTTTTCTTTTTAAACTGGCATAAACCATACTCCTTTGTTTTTGAGATGCTGAAATTAGGCTGGAAATAATGTTTTGGTCCTTGGAATCAAGATATCCCATTTGCATACTCTTTTAACTATAAGATGAATATCTGTCTTAGCAAAAAAAAAAAAAAAACCAAACAAAAAACCAATCAAGCAACCCAAAAAAAGCCCCCACAAAACCACAAAAAAACCCCAAAAAAGCTAACTGATAAAACAAAACCATTTTTTGATATTTGCTCAAGTTGAAGGTTGAATAAATTTGATTTGATATATTTATTTTTAATACTGAAAAAAAATCAACATTGCGGTGAATCTAACCTTGCTTTTTACCTGCAAAGAAATACTAGGTCACTATTAGTCTTGAGTGATATGGAATTATATACATAAACTGTCAATGTTTTGAACTTAAACCCACAAAAATAAAAAAACCCAGATGTGACCTATTGCAATTAATTCAGTGCAGGTGGATTAACTGTCAAGAAGAAAAGGTGAATAGAGCTGCATTAAAAAAAAAAAAAATCAGACCTACTCTGGGATTATGTATTGAGTATAATAAACTTCTGGACTGTCTATAATTTAAAAACATCTCTGCAGTTATATGTATCTGGTACATAAGCAAAGAGTTTGAAAATTCATTCTTATAATTAGATGAGGCAGGAAAAAAATACTAAACCCTACTAAAGTTGAATTGAGCACATTTAATAAATGTCCTACTTTCTGTACATTGTTTTTTCTGCACTCCTGACCTGTTGGTGGCTTCCTGTTTCCATTGCTAAACCCTGTGGTAGCAGTAAGACAATATATAGCCACGGATATTACATTGATTTACTGAAAGGGTACTGCAGGAGAACAGGAAACTTAGCTGGCCAGTGTTGCACTGCTGTAACAAGCATTACTGCCAGATAATTAACCTTGCTGTTTGTTTAGCACCCTCAGAAAGCTTCATTACCAATGCAGTCAATTCTCTTCTAGTAATGGCTACTACAGAAAGTAGACTTGCTTAATTAAAATTATTTGGACCAAAGAGGTTGTATGATTGAGTAACAGACATTGGAAAGGCATAGAATAATCTCTTTGAGCTATGTAGCCCATCCAAGCCTTATATTTCACGTTTCAGAATGCCAAATTTTGCATCTTTGTCCACACAAAACCAGCAATAATAATTATGTGTTCATTCTTCTAACATTTCCTTGCTCAATAACATCCTTTTGTAAAGCAGCTGCAGTGGGATGAGGAAAGAGCTAAATAAACCATATAGACTGCTTTAAAGAGTAAGGTTAGAAGTGGATTACATTGCATGGAAGGAAATGTAAAGGAGGGAAGATTTTTGCTGGTAAGTGATGTAATTTGCAACTATGCAGGAATGTGTTAGGTATTGCTGAGGAAATTCTCTTGGTGGCCTCCCCAGAGGAAAGAGGTTCCTCATTTTTTCCCTCCTCTGTGAAATTTTGCATTTCCACCTTTTTATAGATCATCAAAGAAGTGACAAAAGGCCTGAGTTTTTGACAGTCAGCCTTAGAGCTGGACTAAAAGCTGGTTGATACAGAGATAAAGCTCTGGGTGCCTGTTTCTGTAGGGCTTGAAGATAAGGTTTGTTTTCCATACTATAAAAGTCTTCAGAGCTTTGCTTGCACTTCCAAGAGCACTTGAAAGCCCAGCAGGTCCATTAGTACAGACTTAAATTGATTAGTTAGTCTTAGAGCTGGGTCTGTACTCCCAGACAACTGAGCCCTGACTGATATATGTTTTGCAAATAAACCCCCAGTGGGATGGAATTGTATTACTAGAACTGTTCTTTTATCAATCTGTCTCCTTTCACTCATAGCTGATTTTCTTTTGCAGCTGCAAATTTGCAGCCTTGCTGGGGGCCTTAAGTCCGTGTTAAGAACTCTTTGCTGTGCATATAATGTGTTTTGTGTGGCTATTTTATAGTAGCAACCTTAATCTAGGGCATGGTATATGACTTATTCAGTACCCACTATTCCTCTCAGGGGCTATATTTTTAAAGGTAAATAAATGTCAAATATGTAATACAAGTGAGGGGAAAAAATAACACTTAAATAAATGGCATAGATGGGAACATCCATTTCAATCCAGGACCTAAACTACAAATTTAGGTTGGAAAATGTGATTCAGGACAGGCATCTGGGTGCCAGATTACCTCAAAAAACTCAAGTCCTGCATTATTTTTGATAACAGGAGTTGGGTTTATATGTCACCTATGCACATTTGAAACCCACATCTGAACTTTTTGAGTTATGGTCTTTTAGAGTGAATTGATAGTTGTTGTGGAATAGACTGCAAAGGTAGAAGCTAATGAGGGGAAGAAAATCCTGGTGGAATGGAGTTAATGGCAAAACTCACACTGGTTTTATATTGTCAAGATCCCACTTATAATTTCTGTATGAGCTCTGAATTTCTAGTGTCTTAAATATGTCCCTAACAACTAAATCCATTTTATCACATAGAAAACGTGAGAGATTAGAGCTGCAGTAATCACTTTAGTATCTCTATCTGTAAATAATCTCTGCTACTAAAAGAATAGCTGTGATCCTTTCTGCTAATTCTGCCTCAAAAGAA
>VZTN01021075.1:2629-16640 GCA_013400515.1 Erpornis zantholeuca
AGATTTTGGAGCAGCATCAGAGCCCTGGAATCAGAGGGAAGGGGGAAAAATTCCTCTTGAAATTCCCTTTCCTTTCTCTTCCCCACGCATTTCCCTGAGGGAACAGTTGGAGAAAAACTCTGGAATCTGAGCCCAACAACAAAAAATAAACCAAAAACCCTGGGAGAGAGATTCCAGCACAAACAAAGGAGGTTGGAGCCTGAAAAGATTCCAGAGGGGGAAGCAAAAGAGGAGAGGAGAGGAGAGGAGAGGAGAGGAGAGGAGAGAAAAGAGAAGAGAAGAGAAGAGAAGAGAAGAGGAAGGGATGAGTTTTGGATGTGGAGACAGAGGCAGGGAATGTGCTCAGGCTTTCCTTGGAATGTTGTGGCATTCCTGGTGTCCCTGGATCTCCCTGACCCTGCTCACTCTTGGATTCTCCCTCCCAAACCTCAGCTTTTCCAAGGAAAGTTATGCCCAAGTTCTTCCTTTTTTGGGGATGTCCCAAGTTCCTGGCGAAGCCTGGCACAAATCCCAGGTTTCTGGGGAATATTGGATTTATTGGGGTTGTCCAGGGAAGCTGTGGCTGCCCCTGGATCCCTGGGAGTGTCCAAGGATGGATTTGGATCCCCCTGGGATGTTGGGAATGTCGGGGTTGGGATGAGATTGGATGGAAGCTCCGTGGATCCCACCCAAAGCATTCCGGGATTCTGGGATCCAGGAGGCTCAGGATCCATCCCGAGGGGTTTGGATGGAAGTCGGGGATGGAAAAGGGAAGGGAGAGCCTTCCTGGAGTGCCGAGATTCCCAGGGAAGGCCCTGGATCCCAAAATTCCTTCCCGGAGAGGAGGAGTCGGGGTGGGGATGGATCCAGTGCTGGGAATGGAGGGAATTCCCTGGGAAAGGGGAGCTNGGTTGGAATGGGATGATCTTTTAAGATCCCTTCCCACCCAAACCATTCCATGGTTTTATCCCAAAGGATTGATTCCTTTGGTGCCCACAGCTTTTCCCTGGATCTCCACAGGGATTTATCCCTAATTCCTGGCTCCCCTTTTCTCTGCATCCATCAATCCCTTGGTTTTTCCCTGTGTGCCAACATTCCCAACATTCCCACATCATTCCGTGCTGCTTTTGGTGTTCAACCCAGATCAATCTTCCTCCATGGATAACTCCTCACTTCCTGGCCCATCCCCCTTGGAATTCTGGAGTGTTTTCCTCCTGGCTGGGCTCTCCACACTCCTTCATCTCCTGATCCCAAATCCTGGATTTCCTCCTGGAATCATTCCAGAGCCTCTGGAGCAGCCAGGCAGGATTTGGCAGAGCTTTGCCAGCTCCATCCTTCCTGCTGAAATTCCACTCCAAAACCTCCCCGGAGTGGGAAAACCTTTGGAATTCAGCTTTTCACAGCTCTGGAATTCCATCTTCAGGGAATGTTTTGGGGAGGAGCACCTTTGGGTCCTGCCTGGAAGGAAATTTCCCTTCAGGATTCCCATTGGATTGGTCATGCCATGACTCTGGGAGCAGCTGGCACTGGGAATTCCAAAGCTGCATCCCAGAATATCTGATCCTTCCTCAGGTTTTTAAGGAAGGGTGGATGTTCCTGGGGGTTTTTCCCTGCTCTTGGAGCAGCTGGGAATGAAAAAGCAGGGAAAAGTTTGTGTCAGCCATGGAGATCCAGAGTGGAAAACTGGGAAAGGTTTGGAGCTGGGAAAGGAGCCTGGAGGAAAGGAGGCTCCGGAGGGAATTCTTCCTTCTCTGGAATTCCCAGACAGGAGCCAGGTGGGATTCAGGATTTCTCCCAGGAAAATTCTCCCAGGGGAATGACCTCAGGTTGGATTTTGGGAACAATTCCTGCCTGGAAAAGATTTTCCAGCCCTGACACTTTCCTGCTGGAGCCCCCAATTCCTGGAGGGATTGAAATCCCTGTGGATGTGGCACCTGGGGCCATGGATCAGTGCTGGGAATGCTTGGATAATCTGGGAAGTCTTCTCCAACCCAAACAATTCCCTGATTCTCTGCAAATCCTGCTCTAACACCAATCCTGCTTTTCTCACACCCTGCTCCATGAAATCCACACAGATTCCCATCTTTTCCTGCTCTTTGGGAGATCTCTGCTTTCCCCTGATCCTGGGATTTAAAAGAATTCCAGGGAGGACAGGGCTGGAGTGGGAGCTGAGCTTGTTCCATGTGGGTTGGGTTTTCTCCCATTTTTTCCCTGTCCCTGGGTTTTGGGAATCCATGGATTTTAACCCCTTGGTGGAGTTACAGCTTTAGATGGACACGGGGCAGGGATAGATGGGATTGGGGAAGGAATTCCTGGCTGGGCTGGAATTCCCAGAGAAGCTGTGGCTGCCCCTGGATCCCTGGGAGTGTCCAAGGAAAGGCTTGGAGCACCCTGGGATCGTGGGAGGTGTTGGGTTGGAATGGGATGGGATTGGAGCTCCATGGGTGTTGGATCAGCATCAGCCTCACTTTGGGATATTTGGGATTTCTGGAATGCTTCTCCCTGAAAAGCAAGGAAAGGGAGGCTGAGATCCCAAACCTTTTTATCCAAGGATTCAGATCTTCCCAGTGTTCCACGTTCCCAGTGCCAAAGTCATTTTTCCTTGGATGTTGCCTTTCCCCCCAGGCCCTGCAGGTTGGGAATATTTCCCCAGGAGCCACTCCAGGGATTGATTTTTTCCCAACTTTCCACTCAGCATTCCAACCTCATCCGAGGCAGATCGGGGATGGCCCAAAGGAGCAATTCTACCTTTGAAGGCTTCCCATTGGGAATTCCTCCCTGCAGCTCTTCCACAGGCTTTGAAACCCAGGAATCTTCTGGAATTTTCCATGCTCAGAGCCTCACCTTCTTCCCCTGTCTCGTTCCCTCTTCCCAGTGCCGCGACGTGAGGACGAGGGAGGTCGGAATTCAGGAAATCCACCACAAAGTGAGGCCATATCAGGTAAGAAATTCCCTTTTTTTTTCTTTTTATTATTCCCTGGAGCTTTTCCTGAGGAAATTTTTTGGATCAGTGTTCCATGAAACATCAACAGGCAGAGGGTTTGGGGTGTCTGCACTGCCATAAAATATCTGCTTTCCCTTTTTCTCCCTATTAAAATCCGGATTTGGGAAATCCAGCAACACTCCCGTGTCCCTTGGGAGTAAAAATGGTGAATTTAAAGCTTTTTTGGGATGAATTTCCATGTTTTTATAGGGAAGCAAAGTATATTTAAATGGATATTTATATGGGAGTGTATTCATTTAGCACACACGTGGTGCTTCCCATTCCCAAAATCCTAAAATATTCCACAAAAAGGTGGTTTGGGTTTGTGGGGAGAGAAAGGAAAACGTTTGCTGCTGGGAATTCCATAAATTGGATGTTGAAGCAAACAATTTGGGGAATTCCCAGAATCCTGGAATGCTTTGGGTTGGAAGGGATTGTCCTGGAAATATCCATGTCCTGGAAATATCCTTATCCTGGAAATATCCATGTCCCGGAAGTATCCATATCCTGGAAATATCCATGTCCTGGAAGTATCCATATCCTGGAAATATCCTTATCCTGGAAATATCCTTATCCTGGAAATAGCCATGTCCTGGAAGTATCCTCTTCCTCTGCTGACATTCAGGATTCTGGATTTTCCCCTTCTCCTTCCAGGCAGGAATTGTTTGGGTGTTTGGGAAAAAGCAGGATCAGGGAGGCCCTTCCAAACCTTTTCCCTTCATTTTTTTCTCCCTGCTTTTAGTTGGGTTTTATTCCTTATCCAACCCAAATATCCTTCCAAACTCCTCTCCTGATCCCAAACTGAGCCTCAAATCCAGGCTCGGGAAGTGGCAGCATCCAGAAATTCCTGAAGTTCCTCTCACTCCTGCTTTGGAATTCCACTGATTCCTCAGGTTTCAAGGAGTTCCAGAGTTCATTGGGGTGAATATTCCCAGAGTTCAGCAGCTGGAAGTTTTTTCCCTTTGCTGATCAGAGATTCCAGGGAATTTTATTCTCCTGCCATCATGAGAAGTGATGAGTGAAATCCTCCCCATTTGTATGGAAACGCACAAGAATCCCAAAAAATTGTCCCATTCTTCCCAGATTCCTGCAGGACCTGAGGCTGCCCAGGCTCTGGTCACCTCCTGGAATCTCATCCCGAATTTTCTGTTGGAGGCAGCTCTGCTCTGATTTAAGTTGTGAATTTGGGGAGTGGAGCCATCAGCAAATTGCTCATCCTGGGATTTTCCAAGTGGAAAATTCCCTTTGTTCGGGTGAGTGGCAGCAGGATGGAGTGGGAGCAGCAGAAATCCTGGGAATGTGGGAGTGTTNGGGAGATCTCTGCTTTCCCCTGATCCTGGGATTTAAAAGAATTCCAGGGAGGACAGGGCTGGAGTGGGAGCTGAGCTTGTTCCATGTGGGTTGGGTTTTCTCCCATTTTTTCCCTGTCCCTGGGTTTTGGGAATCCATGGATTTTAACCCCTTGGTGGAGTTACAGCTTTAGATGGACACGGGGCAGGGATAGATGGGATTGGGGAAGGAATTCCTGGCTGGGCTGGAATTCCCAGAGAAGCTGTGTCTGCCCCTGGATCCCTGGGAGTGTCCAAGGAAAGGCTTGGAGCACCCTGGGATCCTGGGAGGTATTGGGGTTGGAATGGGATGGGATTGGAGCTCCATGGGTGTTGGATCAGCATCAGCCTCACTTTGGGATATTTGGGATTTCTGGAATACTTCTCCTTGAAAAGCAAGGAAAGGGAGGCTGAGATCCCAAACCTTTTTATCCAAGGATTCAGATCTTCCCAGTGTTCCACGTTCCCAGTGCCAAAGTCATTTTTCCTTGGATGTTGCCTTTCCCCCCAGGCCCTGCAGGTTGGGAATATTTCCCCAGGAGCCACTCCAGGGATTGATTTTTT
This sequence comes from Erpornis zantholeuca, assembly GCA_013400515.1. Classification (NCBI taxonomy): domain Eukaryota; kingdom Metazoa; phylum Chordata; class Aves; order Passeriformes; family Timaliidae; genus Erpornis; species Erpornis zantholeuca. The sequence goes on from VZTN01021075.1 coordinate 7,484, forward strand.
CCCAACTTTCCACTCAGCATTCCAACCTCATCCGAGGCGGATCGGGGATGGCCCAAAGGAGCAATTCTACCTTTGAAGGCTTCCCATTGGGAATTCCTCCCTGCAGCTCTTCCACAGGCTTTGAAACCCAGGAATCTTCTGGAATTTTCCATGCTCAGAGCTTCACCTTCTTCCCCTGTCTCGTTCCCTCTTCCCAGTGCCGCGACGTGAGGACGAGGGAGGTCGGAATTCAGGAAATCCACCACAAAGTGAGGCCATATCAGGTAAGAAATTCCCTTTTTTTTTCTTTTTATTATTCCCTGGAGCTTTTCCTGAGGAAATTTTTTGGATCAGTGTTCCATGAAACATCCACAGCCAGAGGGTTCGGGGTGTCTGCACTGCCATAAATTATCCACCTTCCCTTTTTCTCCCTATTAAAATCTGGATTTGGGAAATCCAGCAACACCCCCGTGTCCCTTGGGAGTAAAAATGGTGAATTTAAAGCTTTTTTGGGATGAATTTCCATGTTTTTATAGGGAAGCAAAGTATATTTAAATAGATATTTATATGGGAGTGTATTCATTTAGCACACACGTGGTGCTTCCCATTCCCAAAATCCTAAAATATTCCACAAAAAGGTGGTTTGGGTTTGTGGGGAGAGAAAGGAAAACGTTTGCTGCTGGGAATTCCATAAATTGGATGTTGAAGCAAACAATTTGGGGAATTCCCAGAATCCTGGAATGCTTTGGGTTGGAAGGGATTGTCCTGGAAATATCCATGTCCTGGAAATATCCTTATCCTGGAAATATCCATGTCCCGGAAGTATCCATATCCTGGAAATATCCATGTCCCGGAAGTATCCATATCCTGGAAATAGCCATGTCCTGGAAGTATCCTCTTCCTCTGCTGACATTCAGGATTCTGGATTTTCCCCTTCTCCTTCCAGGCAGGAATTGTTTGGGTGTTTGGGAAAAAGCAGGATCAGGGAGGCCCTTCCAAACCTTTTCCCTTCATTTTTTTCTCCCTGCTTTTAGTTGGGTTTTATTCCTTATCCAACCCAAATATCCTTCCAAACTCCTCTCCTGATCCCAAACTGAGCCTCAAATCCAGGCTCGGGAAGTGGCAGCATCCAGAAATTCCTGAAGTTCCTCTCACTCCTGCTTTGGAATTCCACTGATTCCTCAGGTTTCAAGGAGTTCCAGAGTTCATTGGGGTGAATATTCCCAGAGTTCAGCAGCTGGAAGTTTTTTCCCTTTGCTGATCAGAGATTCCAGGGAATTTTATTCTCCTGCCATCATGAGAAGTGATGAGTGAAATCCTCCCCATTTGTATGGAAACGCACAAGAATCCCAAAAAATTGTCCCATTCTTCCCAGATTCCTGCAGGACCTGAGGCTGCCCAGGCTCTGGTCACCTCCTGGAATCTCATCCCGAATTTTCTGTTGGAGGCAGCTCTGCTCTGATTTAAGTTGTGAATTTGGGGAGTGGAGCCATCAGCAAATTGCTCATCCTGGGATTTTCCAAGTGGAAAATTCCCTTTGTTCGGGTGAGTGGCAGCAGGATGGAGTGGGAGCAGCAGAAATCCTGGGAATGTGGGAGTGTTCTCCATGTGCTGGAGGCCAATGACAACGAGATCCCCCTGGAAAGGGACGGGATCGTGGCATGGCTCAGCCCAATTAACCACTGGTGCTAATTAATCCACACGGTTCCAAAACTCGGCTTTAGGGAAGCTCTTCCTGTGTGCTCTGAGGAATGTTTATGGATCCATGGGATTGACTTCCATCTCCTCCACACATTTTCCTTTTTTCCCTCCTTTTCCTCCTCCTGATCCATTCCTGTTTTGGATTCCAGCTGGAGTTATTCCGTAGGGATCACGTGGCCAATTCCAGATTCCCATCTGGAACTAACTCATCTTTAGGGAAGCTCTTCCTGTTTGCTCTGAGGAATATTTAGGGATCCATGGAATCAGTTCCTGTCTCCTCCACACATTTTTTTTTCCTTCTTTCCCTCCTTTCCCTCCTCCTGATCCATTCCCCTCTGCGATTCCAGGTGGAGCTAATCCATAGGAATCATGTGACCAATTCCAGATTCCCATCTGGAACTAACTCATCTTTAGGGAAGCTCTTCCTGTTTGCTCTGAGGAATATTTATGGATCCATGGAATCAGCTTTGGTCTCCTCCACACATTTTCCTTTTTTCCCTCCTTTTCCTCCTTTTCCATTCCTGTTTTGGATTCCATCTGGAGTTATTTCATAGGGATCACATGACCAATGCCAGATTCCCATCTGGAATTAACTCATCTTTAGGGAAGCTCTTCCTGCTCTTCCTGTTTGCTCTGAGGAATGTTTATGGATCCATGGGATTGACTTCCATCTCCTCCACACCTTTTCCTTCTTTCCCTCCTTTCCCTCCTCCTGATCCATTCCCCTCTGCGATTCCAGGTGGAGTTATTCCATAGGGATCACGTGACCAATTCCAGATTCCCATCTGGAATTAACTCATCTTTAGGGAAGCTCCTCCCATGTGCTCTGAGGAATATTTACGGATCCATGGAATCACCTTCAGCCTCCTGCTCACCTTTCCCTCCTGATCCATTCCCGTCTGCCATTCCAGGTGGAGCTAATCCGTAGGGATTACGTGGCCAACGGGGGCTGGGAGACCTTCCTGTCCTACGAGGACCCCGAGCAGGACATCCTGGTGGGGCTGCTGCGCCTGCGGCAGTGCTCCCCGGAGTCTTTCCGCCCGGAGCTCAGGGGCGGCGTCTCCATCGTTCGGGAACTGCACGTCTACGGCAGCGCCGTGCCCGTCAGCAGCCGGGACCCCTCCAAATTCCAGCACCAGGTATTCCCACATTTCCCTCTCTCTTTTTGCTCCCTTCATTCCCAACTCTCTCCCCCCGCCCCCAAAAAAAATTCGGGATTTTGGTTAGTGGTAGATCCAGGATGGAATTTGAGGTGGTTTTTTTTTTTGTGCTGGGATTGTGTTGTTTCCAGGTGGTTTGGGTTTTTTTTTTCTCCAATGGGATCATATTCCAGCGATTCCAGCAGCTCTGAGATCTGTAAAAATTCCTTGTCTGGATGCTCCCGGTGCTGCTTTGTTCCAGCAGGAGCTGCTGTGCTAATTTGCCTTTGGATTTCCTTCGTTAATTAATTCCTGCTCGATGGAGGAATTCCGCTTCTGGAATCTGCAGTGATTCCCTCTGGGAAGGGGAGGTTGGATTTGGTGTGCCCAGGGTTCTTCCAAAGGGACATTTGCTGAAACAGAATTCCCAGAGAAGCTGTGGCTGTCCCTGGATCCCTGGGAGTGTCCAAGGAAAGGTTGGATCCCCTGGGATCGTGGGAGGTGTCAGGGTTGGAATGGGATGGGATTGAAGCTCCACGATCCCAAAGCATTCCGGGATCCTCTGGAGATTTCCAACCTTTCCTTGGACACTCCCCAGGGATTCTCTGGGAATTCCAGCCCAGACAGGAATTCCTTCCCAAGATCCCACCCCAAGCTCCCCTTTCCCACTGGGAAGCCATTCCCTGTTTCCCACCCCTCCATCCTTTATCCCAAATCCCAGCTCTCCTGGAGCCCCTTTAGGCTCAGGAAGTGGCTCCAAGCTCTCCCTGGAGCTCAGGGTTTTCCTTGGAGCTGCATCCCATGGGATTTGTCTGCTGGGACACAGAACTCCAGCCTGGAGCCATCCCAGCAGCTCCAGAGGATCCTGGAATGCTTTGGGTGGGATCCATGGAGCTTCAATCCCATCCCAATCCTCACACCTTCCATGATCCCAGGGTGCTCCAACCTTTCCTTGGACACTCCCAGGGATCCAGGGGCAGCCACAGCTTCTCTGGGAATTCCATTCCAGGCCCTCCCCACCCTCCCAGACAGGAATTCCTTCCCCATATCCCATCTCTCCCTGCCCTCCCCTGGCAGTAAGAATTCCCAGTTCAAAATTCCAGGGGGATTTTTCCATCAGGGGATTTAAGCCCATCCCATTCCTGCCCTGCAGAACCACTCAGACATTGCATGTGCCACTGAATAATTCCATGATGTGGGAAAAAATTCCCTGAGGAATTCATTGTCGATCTCAGCCCTTCCCAAGCCTGCAGTATTCCCAATCCCAGCATCATTCCCGTGCCAAAAATTCCTGATCCTTTGGAACCAATCTTTGCATTCTGACCTTGCCTGTGCCTTCTATTTTGACAGAACTTCCCTTTTTTTTTCCCTGTTATTTCTGCCATTCCAGGGGTTTGGAATGTTGCTGATGGAGGAGGCGGAAAGGATCGCCAGGGAGGAGCACGGGGCACGGAAAATTGCTGTAATTTCAGGTATTTTTTGCTTTATCCATGTTTTTTTTTTAGGATACATTTATCTTAATCCTAAAATAACTCCAGTGCTGGGAGCACTCCTGGAGTCAGGGAGGATGCATCTGGAATTATCCTGGAGAAAGGAGCTGGGAGAAGGAGCTGCAGCCTTCCCTCCTTTCCCTTTGTGGCCGAGGGTGTCACCGGCAGAGGGACAATTTTGGGGGGAATTCATTGGATTTTGGGAGCTGTGGCAGCGAAAGGAAGATTTTCCAGGTGGATGGAGCCATTCAGGGAAGTTTGGCATCTGGAATGAGAGGGAATTCAGGGAAGTTTGATGCCTGGAATGAGAGGGAATTCAGGAAAGTTTGGCACCTGGAATGAGAGCTGGGATGAGAGAGAACCCAGGGAAGTTTGACACCTGCAGTGAAGGAATTCAGGGAGGTTTGGTATCTGGAATGAGAGATGGGATCAGAGGGAAGTTTGATGCCTGGAATGAGAGGTGGATGAGAGGGAATTCAGGGAATCCAGGGAAGTTTGGCATCTCGAATGAGAGCTGGGATGAAAGGGAATTCAGGGAACTTCCACACCTGGAATGAGAGGGAATCCAGGGAAGTTTGGCATCTGGAATGAGAGGGAATTCAGGAAAGTTTGATGCCTGGAATGAGAGATGGATGAGCGAGAATCCAGGGAAGTTTGGTATCTGGAATGAGAGATGGGATTCAGGGAAGTTTGATGCCTGGAATGAGAGGTGGATGAGAGGGAATTCAGGGAATCCAGGGAACTTTGGCATCTGGAATGAGAGCTGGGATCAGAGGGAATTTGGGGAAGTTTGGCATCAAACTCAGATTTTGCTGCAAATCAGGAGATGTGAAGAAGTCCTAAGTGCCTTGGTCTGGAATATGAACACATCCATGAAAAGCATTTTTTCCAGGATAACTCCTTGAGAGCTGAGATTGCCAATCCAGCAATCCCTCCTGTGCCTGGGAGCCTCGGGAATGTGGCATTCCCTGGGGAGCTGTTCCAGTGCCCTTTGGAATATAATAATTTAATATTGATCATATTTTTGGGGGAACGACAGGAAATTCTCATTGCCATAGGAATTTTAGGGCATTTAACAGCAGAACTATATTCCAGAGCTTTTTTTTTTGGGAAAAAATCCTCATTTTCTGCTGGCCCACCCAAAAAAAAACCCCAAAAAGCAGAAATCCTCAGTCTGAACTGGGAATTCCACCAGGATTCCAGAATTCCATGATTCTATCTCCCAGGGCTTTCCCTGTTTCTGCTGTTTGGTGTCAGTCTGACCTGGGAATTCCACCTGGATTCCATTCGTGTCCCTGGAGTGCAAAGCACAATATCCTCCAATTTCTCCAAGATCCAAAGGTTTTCCAGCTGTTTCCTTGGAGATGCTGAATTCCAGTCCTCCCTGAGGTTTTATCTGGAATAAAAACACGGCCAGGAGGTTTTTTTTCTCCATCAGAAGACAGAATTCTGGAGTCTGAAATGGATTTTTGAATTTGGGAGCCTTTCCCAAATTTACATTTCCAACAGAAAATGTTTTTTCCAAAAGGAAAAATACAAAATTTTGGGAGAGGTTTGGGGTTTGAGGGAAGTTCCAGGCTCCTCCCTCTGTTCAAAACGAGCAGAATTCCTCGTTCCAAGGGCTTGGACCAGGAGGATCTTGGAAAGTCTTTTTCAGCTGCAGCTGGTGGGGTCCTGCTCATCCTTAGGGAAGGGATTTGGGAAGGTGGAAATTCCAGAGAAATCCAGGATTTTCTGGCCCCTGGTTCAGCAGGGCCCTGGAATGAGGCACAGCTCTGGAAATGCATTTCCCTCCATCCAGAGGGAGGGAAATTCGGATGGAATTCTGTTTGTGCCTCTGGAAGGGGCAAGGCAGGGACCAAGGGGGATGGAAAATGGGAAGGAAAGGGAAATGCTGACACTTCCTGGCATCTCCAGCTGTTCCCATGGGAATCTCCTCCCTCCCTCAGCTCCCAGAGCTCATTTTCCTCTTGGCTCCAGAGGATTTCAGGCTCAGTCTTTTCCATCCCCTCAGTGCTGAGATCCCAGCATTTTTATCTTCCTGCTGGAAGGAAAATCCCTGGATCCAAACCTGGACATGGGAATCATCCCTGATTTCCACCTGGGGTGGCCAATCCCAGCCTCTTCTTCCTCGACATTCCCACGGGAAAGCTCTGCCTGTGGATTGTTGTGTTCCTATCCCAAATTCCCTGCGTGTTTCCAATGCAGAACTCCTGGTTTAGGGCAGGTTGATCTCCAGTGGGATTTGTCCATCTCCAAAGGTTGTTCCAGAGCTTTGTGCTCCTCCCTGGTTTCCCAAATGCTCCCTGAAGTTTGGGAAGAGTTTGCAGCTCCCTGAGATTTCCTTGGAAAAGCACATCCAAACCTTGGTTTCCCAAACTGATATCCCTGCACTTCCTCATTGGAGTTTTCCAGGAGACTCTTCCCAAAGAGTTTTGTTCTCCTGGGAATAAATGGATCCAGCCAAACTCCGAGGCCTCTCTGCTCTTCCACTTCTTTAATTCAGGGAGAGCAAAGGGAAGAGATCCAGAGGGATTCCCCAGGATTCCTGGGAATCTCCTGGCTCAGGCAGCGAGCTGGGAATGATTCCCGGAGCCATCCCAGCTGCTCCCAGTTAAACATCCGGAGAGGACCACAGGGAGAACTGCCTGGGATGGGCCCCGGAGTGCCTGGGCAGGGAAAAGGAGCCTTGGGAAGTTTGGGATTCAGGGAAGTTAGGGATGGGATGGGAACTGATATCAGCCAGGGATATCTGGGGTGGTGCCAGGGACACCTCTGGCATGGACGAAGCTTGGATGCTGATATCCATGGATACTGATATCCCTGGATGCTGATATCCCTGGCTGTTATCCCTGGATGCTGATATCCCTGGCTGTTATCCCTGGATGCTGATATCCCTGGCTGTTATCCCTGGATGCTGATATCCCTGGCTGTTATCCCTGGATGCTGATATCCCTGGCTGTTATCCCTGGATGCTGATATCCCTGGCTGTTATCCCTGGATGCTGATATCCCTGGATGCTGATATCCCTGGATTCTGTTATCCCTGGATGCTGTTATCCATGGATGTTTTCCCTGGATACTCTTATCCCTGGATTCTGTTATCCTGGATGCTGATATCCCTGGATGTTATCCCTGGATGCTGATATCCATGGATGATGTTATCCATGGATGCTATCTCTGGATTCTGTTATCCCTGGATGCTGATATCCCTGGATGCTGATATCCCTGGATTCTGTTATCCCTGGATTCTGTTATTCCTGGATTCTGTTTTCCCTGGATTCTGTTATCCCTGGATGCTGATATCCATGGATGCTGATATCCATGGATGCTGATATCCCTGGATGTTGAGATCCCTGGATTCTCTTACCCTGGATGCTGATATCCCTGGATGCTGATATCCCTGGGTGTTGTTATCCATGGATGCTGATATCCATGGATGCTGATATCCCTGGATGCTGTTATCCATGGATGTTTTCCCTGGATTCTGATATCCTGGATGCTGTTATCCCTGGATTCTGTTATCCCTGGATTCTGTTATCCTGGATGCTGTTATCCATGGATGTTTTCCCTGGATTCTGTTTTCTCTGGATTCTGTTATCCCTGGATGCTGTTATCCATGGATGTTTTCCCTGGATACTCTTATCCCTGGATTCTGTTATCCTGGATGCTGATATCCCTGGATGTTATCCCTGGATGCTGATATCCATGGATGATGTTATCCATGGATGCTATCTCTGGATTCTGTTATCCCTGGATGCTGATATCCCTGGATGCTGATATCCCTGGATTCTGTTATCCCTGGATTCTGTTATTCCTGGATTCTGTTTTCCCTGGATTCTGTTATCCCTGGATGCTGATATCCATGGATGCTGATATCCATGGATGCTGATATCCCTGGATGTTGAGATCCCTGGATTCTCTTACCCTGGATGCTGATATCCCTGGATGCTGATATCCCTGGGTGTTGTTATCCATGGATGCTGATATCCATGGATGCTGATATCCCTGGATGCTGTTATCCATGGATGTTTTCCCTGGATTCTGATATCCTGGATGCTGTTATCCCTGGATTCTGTTATCCCTGGATTCTGTTATCCTGGATGCTGTTATCCATGGATGTTTTCCCTGGATTCTGTTATCCCTGGATGCAGTTTCCCTGGATATTTCAAACCCCTTAAGATCTCCAGGCCACCTTTCCCCAACCCCACCCTCACTTCCAGACCTTTCCCCACCCCACCCGGGATGAACATTCCCAGTGAGGAGCCAGGACTGTGCCCTTCTCCCAGAATTCCATGCTTTTTTCCCGGGAAGCAGGAGGTGTCCCCTCCCCTCTGGAATCCCTGTCAGAAGCAGAGCTTTGTTTATTTATTTGCTCATTTGAGGTAATTTTCTGCTCGAGCGATGCCTTTGTGCCAGGAGCTCGGGATCGCCATTCCAGCTGGGATGGGGAATGGGAGACCCTGGAGGCCTCACTCCATTATCCCAAACCCTGAAATGCTCATTTTCCCATTTTCCAGCAGTGGGAATTGCCTCTGTTTGCTCCACCTCCCACTGGGGTTTCCGTGGGGTGGATTTGGGGTTGGTTCTTAGTTTTAACTGCTCTGAATTTGTGTCTTTCTGCTCTTTTTCAAAAACCCACCCTGAACTGAACCAAAACCATTCCAGACATTGTCCCTCTGATGTCCACAAGGTGTTGGAAATATATGGAACGTGGAGAATTCCTTCCCTTCCCTTCTCCTTCCCTTCCCTTCCCTTCCCTTCTCTTCCCTTCTCCCTTCCCTTCCCTTCCCTTCTCCTTCCCTTCCCTTCTCCCTTCCCTTCTCCTTCCCTTCCCTTCCCCTTCCCT
>VZTN01021075.1:16648-30445 GCA_013400515.1 Erpornis zantholeuca
GGTTCGTGGCCATTCCCTTCCCTTCCCTTCCCTTCTCCCTTCCCTTCCCTTCCCTCTTTCCTTTCTGGCCTGGAATTCTCCATTCAGGAGCTTCTCTCCTTTCCCTCCAAGCTTTTCCTTCCTCTCCCACCATTCCAGCTCCGCTCCTGGATCTGGTTTGGTGTGGGATGGGATTTGGAATTGCACTGCAGATGTTGGGGAAGGAGGAAACCTGGAATAACCACACCAACATCTCCTCCTCCGGCCCCTGGTTGCCCAAGGACTCTCACTCCTGGAGCAGTGATAGCCCTGGGGGGATTCTTCTTCCTGCAAAATGGATAAACTTCCCATCCCCTTCCCTGAAATTCCTGTGGATTTTCCACCTCACCTCGAGCTGGGGAGGAGGAATAGCAGAATGACCTCTGGATCTGGGTGAAGGTGGATAAAGGACAATGCTCTGTCCTTCAGACCTTTCCTGTCGCCTCCTTGCTGGCTCCTCTGGCTGTTAGTTTGACTTTGAGGTTTGACATCCCATCTGGGAGAGCATCTGACCCCAATCCCGGAGCAAACGCTTCCAGCTGTTCCCTCCAAGCAGCGATGGGGGTGGGAAACGCTGGGAATGCTGGGCCCTGCCTCTCCTGACTGGATGTGCCCCCCCAGATCCAAACATTCCAAATCCAAACATTCCAAATCCAAACGTTCCTGATCCTTGGCACTGCCCCCGAGCAGCTCTGGATGCTCCTGATGCCATCCTCGGATTCCTGGAATGTTTTTGTCCTGGGAGATCCAAGAGCTTTACAATTCTGGGAAATGACAAATTCGTTTTTGGTGCCTTCGTTTCTGGAGGGGCCCAGGTTTGTTCCTTCCTGGCAGGGCTCGGTGGCCTCTGTGTCCCCACCTGGAATCCCTGGAGGTGTGCAGATATTCCAGGTGGGGATGATCCAGGATGATCCCGAGTGGAATGTGCCATATCCATGTGCCAGCCTTCTCCAAGGTTGCCATTTCCAAACCCTGCTTGGCCTGGGCTGAGCTGCCAGCGAGGGATTCTGCTCTGAGGGCTGGAGCCAGGCTGGGAGAGCTGGGGGTGGTCCTGGAGAAGGATCCTGGGAATCCTGGGAGCCTTTTCCAGAGCCTAAAGGGGCTCCAGGAGAGTTGGAGAGGGATTTGGGACAAGGGATGGAGGGACAGGACACAGGGAATGGCTTCCCTATGCCAGAGGGCAGGGATGGATGGGATATTGGGAAGGAATTGTTCCCTGTGAGGGTGGCGAGGCCCTGGAATGGAATTAGCAGGAAATCTGTGTCCACCCCATCCCTGGAAGTGTCCAAGGCCAGGTTGGATGGAGCTTGGAGCACTCTGGGATAGTGGGAGGCATCAGGGTTGGAATGGGATGATCCATAAGGTCCCTTCCATCCCAAACCATGCCCTGACTGTGATTTTATCCCACTGCTCATCCCAGACTCTCCCTCTGCATCCCTGACTCTGTGATTTTATCCCACTGCTCATCCCAGACTCTCCTGCTGCATCCCTGACTCCCTGAATCCAGCCCTCAGCGGGAGAAGCTGCCGGGGCTGCTCCAAGGGCGAAGCAGCGACAGCCTCAGGCTGCCAATTCCTCCTCCGGCACTCAAACCCAGCTCCGTAAATCCCGGGAAGAGCTTCCCGGGGCTGCAGTGCCTCGGTGACGTCCGCCAGCCTTATCTGCTTGTGCCGGCAGCGGGAGCAGCCGCCCTTGGCTCGTTCCCACGGCTTCGCGTCCTTATCTCCCCGCGGGAGGGAGGGCCGGGATCGCATTCCCCTCCCGCCGCAGCTCCATCCGCAGCCGCACCCTTTCCTCGCCCTCCCCCTGGGCACCGCCGGCGTTTCCCTGCTTCAGACCGGGGTTCAAACCAGCCTCGCCCCCATCCCTGCCCGGAGCTCATTTCCATGCTCGGGATCACGGCTCGCCCCCGGCCCCGGCTGCCATTCGGGGGCCGTCAAGGAGAAAATGAAGGTGGCCGCGGGCCAGGGATGGTGCACGGGCGAGCGAGCAGGGCCGGGGGAGGAGGGGAGGGTGTCTCGCTGGGAGGCAGGAGGAGCAGGTGATGCCCGAGGCAGTTCCACCTCGGGATCATCCCAGGAGCTGGGAAAAGCTGGAGGAAAAGCAATCCAGAGCTTGGGTGCTCCCCACCTGCTCCGCTCGGAACAGAAATTTGGGAGAGCTGGGATCGATTTATTTTAACTCAGTGAATTCCTGGTGATGTCAGGCAGCTCCAGCTTCGTTACTGGGATCATCCCAGGAGCTGGGAAGAGCTGGAGGAAAACCAATCCAGAGCTTGGGTGCTCTGCTGTTCTGAGCAGAGCAGGTGGAATTTGGGAGAGCTGGGATTAATTCACTTTAACTCCATGGATTCCTGGTGATGTCAGGCAGCTCCAGCTCCATTACTGGGATCGTGCCAGGAGCTGGGAAAAGCTGGAGGAAAACCAATCCAGAGCTTGGGTGCTCCCCACCTGCTCCACTCAGAACAGAAATTTGGGAGAGCTGGGATGGATTTATTTTAACTCAATGAATTCCTGGTGACATCAGGCAGCTCCAGCTCCTGGGATTTATTTTAACTCAATGAATTCCTGCTTTGTCAGAGCTTCCCAGGGATCCAAAGGGATCCAGAGGGAGCTGCTGCTCCGTGCCCATCTCCTCAGTGCTGCCCAGGTGAGCACACAGGCTCCGAGCATCACCAAATCCCGAATGGTTTGGGTTGGGAGGGAGCTTCAAGCTCATCCCATCCCACCCTGACACCTTCTGCTATCCCAGGTTGCTCCAAGCCCTGTCCAAACCTTTCCTTGGACACAGGGATGGGGAATCCATGGAGGAGCCCTGTCAGGAGGGACAACAAAGCAAAAACACAGAGAGGTTGGGAAGGATTTTTCCCTTCCTGGTTCTTCTCAGCCCTTTTTAAACCAGCAGCATAATTTCTGTGAGTTCTGAGCCACCCCAAGTGTCCTGGCACAGAATTCCCAGAAAAGCTGTGCCTGCCCCATCCCTGCAAGTGTCCAAGGCCAGGCTGGAGCAGTGAAGGTGTCCCTGCCCATGGGTAAGGACATTCCAAGGTCCTTCCCAAGCCGAGCCCTGCAGTGATTCCCAGCTGGAGGAGATGTGCTGGCTCTCAGCATCACCGAGTTCATCATCCCTGATCGTGGTCACCTCCCATGCTCAGTGACTCATCCCAAATCCCAATCTCTGGGCTTGGATATCCCAACCACCACCTCTGGAGAAGCCTCAAGAGCTGAAAGCTCCCAAACATGGGAGCTGTGACAGATTTTGGGGGTGAGGAGCAGACTCATTTCCCTGTCCCCGTCTCTCCCCACGCCCCAGGGATGGCAGCACTTCCTTAAATCCTGCAGGAGTTGGGGAATTCACTCCTCAAGATTTCATTCTGCTGGGGTTGGAGGCTGAGCTCTGCCAGCTCTGCCTTTTCCATCTCCTTTCCATCTCCAGCCTGGTCAGGGCAGGGCTGGGAGGTCATGGAGGAGATGTCACTTCCATCATGGAGGGATCACTGAGATGGAATCTGGAATCTCCCATCTGGAATCTCTGGCCAGCAGACTCAGCCTCTAAGAATCATTTCTGTCATTCCACCTTCAGTTATTTTCCCAGTTTTTTTTCAGAAATGCCTTTTAGGTGCTGTGGTTTCTCCCCTGGTTTTTGTTTCTCTGGCTGAGAAGTCGGATGGGCCCCGTCACAGAGGTTCCCATCAAATCCAGGACTGAAGTGGAGCAGGGATTTTTGGGAGGCTGGAGTAGGATCCCAGGGATCTCCAAGGTTTCCTGCTCACGGATCAGGGGCTCAGAAATAATCCCATCTCGGATCTCCAGCACAGTTGTTGAGCTGATGAAAGAACACCCAGGCTTCAAAAAAAAAACTCCTTTTCCATCACAGATCTGTGATTTCAAATTGCCCAAGCTGTGGGATCGTGGCTGCTCGGGGCTGTGCCGTGACAGAACCTCGCTGCCAGACACAGGAGCTGTGAAAACAGTAATTTAAAACCTCCTGGAAGCATTCCAAGCAGGAAAGGGAGGAAAAAAAAAATATATATATATATAAATCCCAACTCGTGTTTGACATTTAAAAACCAGAAGCTTTCGGGGGCAGATTCCTCCTGCAGGTCCAACAAACAGCAGAGGTGAAAAAAAATATCAAAAATCGCTTCCCGTGCTCTGATTTAAAGCAGATTTTGTGATGTTTAAATGGGGTTTAATTCTCTTTAAAAAACACCTAAATTGGATTCCCATTTCCTGCTCTGAGGCCCTGAGGTTTCCCACAAGTTGTGGCTGCCCCTGGATCCCTGGAAGTGTCCAAGGATGAGGCTTGGAACAATTTGGGATAGGGGAAGGTGTCCCTGCCCATGGAAAAGGGATGGAACTGGATGAGCTTTGAGGTCCCTCCCAACCCAAACCATTCCTTGATAACTGAGAAACATTTCCCAAATCCTCTGATTTTCATGGATTTTGATCTCCCAGTGTTGCCAATTCCCTGATTTAAAACACAAATCTCTGCCCTGGGGATTATTCCTCAGTTTCTTAAATTCAGAACTTTCCTGGGATTGCTCTGACCTGCCCAGAGTTCTCTCAGCACTGGTAAAAAATGGGATTTTCTCCCATTTCCTTGGTGCTGATAAGGCAGGTTTTGATTATCTCCAATCCTTTGCCTCCTCCCCATTGTTACCATTCCCAGATTTTTTGGGATTCACATGGAACAGCTTCGTGTTTTCCCTGGAGGTAAATCCCAGCTTTGTGAGAAGTGTAAATGCCAGAGAGAACTCACAGAAGATCATGGATGGAGCTGCTGAGACTTCCCAACTCCCATTCCCAAACACAACAGCCAAGAAAATCTTCCCTCTCCCTGTTTTCCTACAATTCCATGGATGGAAAGCCTGGATTGGACCCTTGGGCTCCTAAACAGCTCCTGCCAGCCTGAAGAGCTCTGAAGCAAACCCAGGAATTTCCACAAACGTCGGAAAAAATCCCTAAAACTTCTCTTTTTGGATTGCATTTCCTTGCTCATGGTGACATCCAACTCCAAGTGACCAACCCAGGGCTGGAGTGGCACTCAAATGTCACTTCTGTGTCCCCTCAGCCACGCCCCTGGAGCCCTCCTGGGTCCTGCAGGCCACGGAGGTTCTCCAGAGCTCCTGGATTCCTCCTTGGCCTTCCTGGTGGAAAAGGAGAAGTTTCTGCTCTGTTCCATAGCAGCAGCTGTGGCTATCCCAAATCCCAAATCCCTGTGTCCATCCCAAATCCTTGTGTCCATCCCAAAATCCCTGTGTCCATCCCAAATCCCTGTGTCCATCCCAAATCCCTGTGGCCATCCCAAATCCCCATGGCCATCCCAAATCCCTGTGCCCATCCCAAATCCCTGTGTCCATCCCAAATCCCTGTGTCCATCCCAAATCCCTGTGGCCATCCCAAATCCCCATGGCCATCCCAAATCCCTGTGCCCATCCCAAATCCCTGTGTCCATCCCAAATCCCTGTGTCCATCCCAAATCCCAAATCCCTGTGGCTATCCCAAATCCCTGTGCCCATCCCAAATCCCTGTGTCCATCCCAAATCCCTGTGTCCATCCCAAATTCCCGTAGCTGCCTTGAGACTCGTTGCTCATTCTGGGTGAAATCCACAGCATTTTGGTGAATCCACAGAATCCCAGGAAGGTTTGAGTGAGAAGGGACCTGAAATCCCATCCTGTCCCATGGCCAGGGACACCTCCCACTATCCCAGGTTGCTCCAAACCCCATCCCAGCCTGGCCTGGGACATTTCCATGGATGAGGAAGCCCCAGATTCTCTGGGAAGTGTTTCCTGTCCTGTTGGCCAATCCTTTTCCCTTAAAGGACAATCCTACTCACCCGAGATCCTACCTTTATCCAGGTCTCCACCTGGGCTCTCCAGGCTCCCTTTTCCACCTGATCCAGGTGGTTACTCCCAAAAAAAACCTTGGAAAACCACAGCACCTCAGTGAGTTGAAGCATTGGCTCAGGGGTGCAGGTTATCCCTGGAATATTTTAGGAAGCAGGAAGTGCCCTCAGCATCCCAGGAGAAGATTCCAGGCAGTGCCAGGAAAGATGTGGAGATGGAGTCCCTGGTGTGTCTGGGCCGTGGAAGTTTTATGAACTATCAGGAGGTCGCTAATGGTGCTGAAAACAATCTCATCTTCACTCAGTTCCGTGCCTAGTGAGCCGCGGGAAGGGATCCTGGAGGAAATTCCAGCGCTGCAGGGCTGACTCAGAGCCGGGGATTTATGGATTTATTTATGATTTATGGATTTATGGATTTATTTATGGATTTATGGAGCTGCTCCCGTGCCCGTGTCCGTCCCTCTGGGCCTCCAATGTGTTCATCCCTGGCGCTTGAGGCACTTCCCTCCGTCCTCTGCTCCTTCAGGCTTCAGAAATGTTATTTTCATTAATTTTTGGGATGCAAATTCCAGGTTTTGGGGAGCCGTCGGCAGCTTGCAGACCCCGATTCGGATGCTCCCCACAGGGGATTCAATTCACCCTTGTCACTCGAAGGTTGTGGTGAGGGGACACTCCCCAAAGCCTCCCCTGGCTCCTGGGTTTCCATCCTGACAGGTTTGGAGCCTCTGTCCTTCTGCTGGACCTGGGTCTGGGTGAATCCTGCTCTGCCAAGCTCAGCCTGAGCTCCAGCATGCTTGGATATGGAATACTCAACATTAAATCCCCGTCCTAAAACTGCAGGAATTGAGGAATTTAGCCACTTCTGGCTTGGAAAAATGAAGGTTTTGGTCTTCCTGTTCCAATCCTGCAGGACAGTTCTCTGGGGATATTTTTTTGAAGGATTTCTTTTTCCTGGAACTCCTGGGTGCAACTTGGAGCAGTGGGAAGAGTGGGAATTCTGCCCTGCACAGGTCCCAGCAGCTCTGGGGCGTGTTTGGGGTAAATCAGAGAGGCAGAGATTGGGGAAGAGATCCTCCAGGTTGTGCTCCAGGGCCAAGGACCGAGCGTGTGCTGGGCATTCCGAGGGCCTGCTCCAGCTCTGGCCTCTGGAATCTCTCTCTCCATGGGGACATGAGCTCACAGCCTCCTTCAGGCATCTCCAGGGAAGACTTTTGGAGGGCATTTTGTGGAAGGAGTTACTGGGATGACGATGGAGACACTTGGAACCCCAGGAGATGCCCACCCTCGGTGGCACTGATGGCTCGAACCCAAAGGGGAAGACTCAGTCAACATCTCTGGGATTCATGGAACAACCTTGAGATGTTGCCTTCAAACCCCTCACGTTATCCAAGGGATGAAGAAAAAAGGAAAAGGTGGTTTTTAAAACCAGAAGTTGAATTATTTGGTTGTCCTTGAGCTTGAGGTGTCGCTGGCACTTTTATCCAAGGTGTTTGGGGGTTCTGGGTGATTTTTCAGTGCCCAAATCTTTGTTGTACCCCAATTTCTCTGCTGATGAACCAGAGGATGATTTTTAGGCAGAATCTTGATTAGGATGGTGGTTGGCTCCAGCTCAGAGATCCCAACCCTTCCAGGCAGAGATGTGGATGTGTTTGCAGTGCACTTGGAGTTTCCTCTGGTTCCAGGTTCCACAAGTGGAGTGAACTTGGATCCACTTGGGATGTTCTTGGCCCAAGCTCTGCTGTGACATCACAGGAGCTTTGCCACTGCTTAGAAGCAAATTCACTCAGGCATTCCCCAGTTTGGGGTTTTTTGTGGTTTTCCAAGCTCTTCCTAGCCTCTGGAATGGGAAGGACATTTCAGGGTTGGGTTTCCGGTGCCTTTTCCACACCTTAAATTGATCCAATGCTCCTTTGGAGCCAGAGAATGAATCCAAGAGCTTGGGTCTGGGTTTGGGTTGGAAGGGACCTTGAAGACCACCCAGGTCCAACCCCTGCCATGGGCAGGGACACAGGGATGCTGGGTGGGAATTTGTTGGGATCTTAAACCATTGGGGAACTGCTGAAACGTGGATTTAGGAAATAGCTGAGAATCATTTTAAACCAAACCTGTCTGAGCAGCCGAGGGTGAGGGATCACTGTGGGCAGGAAAGGGTTACCAGGGCCATTCCCTGCCTGCTCCTGGAGTTTCCAGGAAGGCTGGAGAGGGATTAGAGGGAAAGAGGAGCTGCTCTTGCTGCCGGAGAGCTGAGTCCTCTCCACCTCTCGCTGCCGATGATCCCAACCCCGAATCCCTCCCCGATGAGTAATGGCTGCAGCTGTGACTGAGGTGAGGGGAAGGCTCAGGGGAGGACACCACGGGGCCTCCTCGAGAGGACAGGGAAGAGGCTCTTGGAGAAGGTTGGGAGCTGCCCTGCTCGGGGAGGAAATTGGATTGCGCCCACTCGAGCACCTGGAGTGGAGCTGAGCTCATTCCCGGGAGCTGCCGGAGTGGGTCCGGGGCTTGTAGGGCCCTTCAGTTCCCGGTAATGATCCCACATTCCAGATCCTCCTCCTCCTCCTCCTCTCAGCCCAGCCCTGGCCTTCACCATTCCCATTCCCTCTCCCCCTCGGAGCTCCGAGACAAAGGACACGGAGCACAATCCAGGGCAGTCGGAGCAGCTGCAGCTCCTGCCTGATTAACGCCGTAATTAGCCCAGATGCTAACGAGTAAGCGCCCCCGCTCCGGAGAGGCCGAGCTCCTTCCAGCACCATTCCTCCCCCTGGAAGTTCCTGTCCTGCCCAAGCTTTTCCAGCTCGGTCCTTGCTGAACTAAACTTTGCTGTTCTCCTCCTCGCAGGTGTGGGCACCAGGAATTACTACAGGAAGATTGGCTACGAGCTGGAAGGGCCCTACATGGTGAAAAGGTTGGAGTGATCCTCCCAGAGAGCCTCACCCCACCTGGGGCTGGGAAGAAGAGGAAGGAGACAAAGAGAATAAAGCCCAGGGACTTGATTTTTTCATGATTTTATGGATCAGGGTGAATCCTTTGGGAAGAGCAGCCCTGGGATCATCCAGTTCCTCCCCCCAGAGAGGTTGGGAATGTTCAGGTGTCTCATCACCTGTGCTAGTCCTGCCTCATCCTCGGGATGGGCTCCAATGGTTGTGTTTGAGGGGTGCAAGCTGAGGATTTGGGGACCCTTCGGAGCAGCCTGGTGGGGAAAAACCTCTCTGTGATGATGCTGTCAGCTTCTGTTGGTTCTCCATTAAAATGGGGAGTGTTTTCCTGGACACAGATAAATCCTGTGGTTCTTTATTTACACCAGGCTCGGCTCCTCCCGTCCATCCCAAGCCCAATCCTTTCCCAGGAGGAAATTCCAGCAGCAGGAGCCGAGATTAAAACTCCAATTGTGTCTCTGAGGTGACAGCAGCAGGGAGTAAGTGAGGCTGGAAGGGATCTCGGAGCTCTCTGCACTCCAGGCAGGTCCAGTTAGGGTGGAGATCCCTGAGGATCTCCAGGGGTGGTGTCCCTGTCTCCACCATCTCATCCCAGCAGGAAGTGGAGCTGCTCCAGCACCGTGGTGGATCCTTCCTGGTGGTTCTCCATCCCTGCTTTTGGGGAGGGTTTGCTCCCTGTCTCTCCCAGCATGGAACTGGTGGCCCTGTAGATCCTTAGATTCTCCTTGTGGATCTCCTTTTCCATCAGGAATGATCCACTTAAAGCTTCTCAGCACCTCTGCCCAGCCCAGGCCTGGTGGGTGTCCTCTGCCATCCTCAATTCCAGAGTTTTGGAAGCCACATTCCCAGGGCTGTGCCTGGCTCACCAGACCAGGAGAGTGAGCTCCCAGAGCACTGACCTCTTCCACCTCTTCTTTTATAGGGTTTCAATCAAAAATGACAGGATTTCAATCAAAAATTATAGGATTTCAATCCAAAGTGGGGCTGAAATCCAGCAGGGACGGTGACATTCCAGGTGTCACTGCAATAAATGACTCTGTCAGGAGCCTTTGGAAGCTCAGACACGTGTGGGGAAGCAGGAAGAGGAGGAGGAATTCCATGAGGAAGGCTCTTGGTGATCAGAGACAGCAAAAAATCCAGGGATAAAGTTGTGCTGATCTGTTGCTAACCCTGAGAAGATTTCTTTAGGCACTTTTGTGCCTCACTGGTTCTTGCAGCCTTGAAGCTGTCGGATTGTTTTCAGTTTGATAATATGCAAACATCACAGCTCTCTTCTTGTATCTCAAATTGTTTCTTGGGCCAAAGAAAAACACTTCTATTTTGGGATTTGTTTTCATGCTTTGTAATTGTACACTGACACTGCTTCTGCTCTGTTCTCACAGAGACAGACAGACAGACAGACAGAGAGGATCCCAAAACCCGAGCAGGCTGAAGGGATTCTCCTCTCCTTTTCATCTCTCTGTTCCATCTAAATATTCTTATTAAAGCCTTCTGATTTCTGATCACTCAATCTCTGGACTTTGTTTGTTCTTGGAGCAGCCCCAGAACTGTTCCCTCAGACCAACAATGATCCAAGGAAAATCAGTGTCCCCGTGGGGAGGCAGAAACCCACAGGACCTCACTGCATCCACGTGGGATTCAAAGCCAGACCTGGCCAAGCCTGGATCTGTCAGAGCAGGATTTTTCCATCCCCTGGAAGAAGAAGGAGAAGAAGAAGAAGAGGGAAAGCTCAGCTGTTGACACCACACAAAGCAGAGGATGAGGGATGCAATTCCTGCCCGGGATCGGTGGAAATTTTCCAGAGGATTTCTTGTCCTGACGTCGGAGCTGTGACAGCCTCGCTCTTTTCCTGGGAGAGCTCAGCCCTCCAGCAAAAAAAAACCAAAAAACCCCAGGAAACATTGGCTCCATTCCCTCTTTTATTCTGTCTGAATTCAGAGCTGCCTGGGAGCTTTTATCAAGAAATGAAGCAATTTTTCCTGCAGGTTATTTTTAGCTTCCCATTCGCGAGCTCAGGGCTCAGCTGCCTCCGAGCTCTCCGGGCTTGTCTGCACAGGCTCAGGGATGTTGGGAAGTTGGGATGGATTTGTTTGGATACCCAGGAAGCTGAGTTGTTGTTGTTGTTGTTGTTCCTGGCTTGCTGGGATTGGGATAAGGAGAGCAGGGCTGGAAAAGCTTTCCTGTGAAAAAAAAAATTGGGAAGAGTTTCCCATTTAAAGCTCCCCCTGGGACAGCTCCAGGCCTTTTCCTCATGCTGCACTCCAAAGGATTTTTCCAGCTGTTCATTCCAGAGTTTGGGTGATTATTTTGGGGTTTTTTTTTTCTCTGTGAGAGCAATAATTCCTCCTCTTAGGAATTCCTATCCATAGGATATCAGCCTGGAGCTGCTGAGAGCCAAACTCCAGCCTCTCCTTCTCCCTCTGGGATGGAACAGAGTTGATTCTGCAGCCAGGACTTCCCACAAACTCCTAAAAATCTTCAATTTTAGGGTTTTTTGTCCCTAAAAACCACAGCCTCGGCCAATCCCGAGCCCACAGAAGTGAAACCTGGAGCTGGGAAAATCCCAATTTTCCATGGTGAAGTTTGGAATAGAGAGAAATAAGGGAAAAAAGGGCAAAATTCCCAGGAATTCCCAGGAATTCCCACCAACACTGGGCAGGCTCTCAGGTGAGCTCAGGCATCCCAGGAAGTGTGAGGTGATGAGAATCTGATCTTCTCCTGAGGATCCATGCCTTTCTCCCAGCTGGAATTGCAGATCTCTGGGATTCCTGGAGCAGCAGCAGCAGCAGCAGGAGCTGTTCCTGCCCTCCCTGCAGTAAATCCTCACTCCAGGAAAAGAGGAATTTCCATGGAGAGGAGCCAGGAAAAAGCAATCCCAGAGAATTCCCAATCCAGCTCCTTAAGAGGAGTTTGGAATTTGGGGTAACTCCGAGGGGCAGCAGAGAAGGAAATCCTTGGGATCATCTCCAGCTCTTCTCCAAGGGGGATGGGATGGATTTGGTGCTTCTCAACTCCAGGAGCAGCCACTTGGCTTTGGATTTTCCCAAGTTTTTTATGGATTTGTGGGAAAATTGAGGTCCCTGGATCCCTGGGGGTGTCCAAGGCCAGGCTGGATGCTGGAATAGGGAGAGTTTTGGGATCTTTGGGGTTTGGTATGGGAGGTGGTGGCTGCCAGCTTCCCTCCTTCCCTGTTTTCCTGGGAATTCCAACTGCTTTGTCCTCCAGCTCCGAGGGCACATCCTTGGGGTGGGGATGTTGGGAAGGAATTCCTGGCTGGGCTGGAATTCCCAGAGAATCCCTGGGAGTGGCCGAGGATGGATTTGGATCCCCCTGGGATGTTGGGAATGTCGGGGTTGGGATGGGATGGGATTGAAGCTCCGTGGATCCCACCCAAAGCATTCCGGGATTCTGGGATCCAGGAGGCTCAGGATCCATCCCGAGGGATTTTTATGGATTTGGGGGATATAAAAAGGGAGGAAAAGGGAAGGGAGAGCCTTTTGGACATCCTGAGATTCCTAGTGAACACCCTCGTTCCCAAAATTCCTCAGAGGAGTTGGAGGCTGTGGATGGATCCAATCCTGGGCTGGGAGAGCTGGGAATGTCCAACTGGACTGGAGAAAGATCCAAGGAATCCTTGGAGCCACTTCCAGAGCCCAAAGGGAATCCAGGAGAGCTGGGATTTGGGATAAAGGATGGGAAACAGGGAATGGCTTCCCAGTGGGAAAGGGGAGCTTGGGGTGGGATGTTGGGAAGGAATTCCTGGCTGGGCTGGAATTCCCAGAGAATCCCTGGGAGTGTCCGAGGATGGATTTGGATCTCCCCTGGGATGTTGGGAATGTCGGGGTTGGGATGGGATGGGATTGAAGCTCCGTGGATCCCACCCAAAGCATTCCGGGATTCTGGGATCCAGGAGGCTCAGGATCCATCCCGAGGGGTTTGGATGGAAGTCGGGGATGGAAAAGGGAAGGGAGAGCCTTCCTGGAGTGCCGAGATTCCCAGGGAAGGCCCTGGATCCCAAAATTCCTTCCTGGAGAGGAGGAGTCGGGATGGGGATGGATCCAATCCTGGGCTGGGAGAGCTGGGAATGTTCAGCTGGAGTGGAGAAAGATCCAAGGAATCCTTGGGGAATTTCTTTAAATCCCAAAAAATCCCAAATTCCAGCAAACTCCGTGAGTTTGACAAGGAAAAATCCTTCTGGGATGTGCTGGGAATTGCCAGCCCTGGATGTGCTCAGGATTTGAGGGCAAGGCTTGAATTCCTGAGAATTCCAAGTGGATGAGGCAAGGATTTGATCTTTCCCTGGATAAATCCAAGCCCTCGGTGAGTGCTGAGGTTTGTCCCAGGGAAAAATGAACATGAAATTCCTTAATCCCAAGGAATCTCTTCCAACTCCAACACTTTGGGAGAGAATAAAGATGGAAAAATGGAAAAAGTTACAGGAAAAAACTTCACCCTCACCTGGGAATTGAAGGAATCATGGAAAACCAAATTCCTCTTCTGTTCCCAGCAGAGCTCAGAGTGTGGAGAAAACCATGGAAGTTCCATCCTGAGTCATTGGGAATCTGGGAAAAAGGAATGGGAGAGGCACAGGCACCCACAGGCAGCAGAGATCCCAAAGGCTTGGGGGTTTAATTGGGGTTTAATTGGCGTTTAATTGGAGTTTAATTGGGGTTTTTGGGTGTTTAATTGGAGATTTTGGGTGTTTAATGGGAGTTTTTTTGGTGTTTAATTGGGGTTTTTGGGTGTTTAATTGGAGTTTTTGGGTGTTTAATTGGAGTTTAATTGGAGTTTTTGGGTGTTTAATTCGAGGTTTTTATTGCAGGTTTATGCTGTTTAATTGGAGTTTTTTTGGTGTTTAATTGGAGATTTTTTGGTGTTTAATTGGAGTTTTTGGGTGTTTAATTGGAAGTTTTTATTGCAGGTTTATGGTGTTTAATTGGAGTTTAATTGGAGTTTTTTGATGTTTAATAGGAGGTTTTGGGTGTTTATTGGAGTTTT
>VZTN01021078.1:2006-15147 GCA_013400515.1 Erpornis zantholeuca
GTGGCTGCAGTCCTCCTGAAGTGATGGATGTGGTTCTGTTGGAGCAGTGATCCTGGAGAAAAGTCTGGTCTTCCTCAGAAGGTCCAGTGGTGACTATGTAGCTCTTGTCCCCTGGAGAATCCAGTGGGAGAAGGCTGCTTATGATTTTCAAAATCCCAGTTTATATCCAGGATGGAATGCTTAGTTCCTCCCTCTGGGCGGAGCCTCTCACGATGGGATGGTGAGTTCTGAGATAAGGCACTGGTGGGCCATTAACAGGAGATAGCCTTGAGGGGGGGAAGCAGGGGGCACTGCCCCACCTGGTTTTCAACAGTTCATGAAGATGGTGATAGAATACATGCTTTTGGTCATGTCTTTCCAACACAGGACATAGTCCAAGGGATAATTGTTGACTCACAGGCTATAGCTATCATCACACAAATTTTAACCTGCCTCTCTCTCTTGCAGTTTTTTCAGTTGGATTTACATAGCTAAGAGTGAATCACTGGGTTCAGTTAATGAGCTGAAAGGGAAACATCAAAAAGGGATAGTGACTTACCTAAATGTCAGGTGGTAACCACCGCTGCAATTGCATAGTCACTTTTAGACAGAATGGATCACTGTATTTATATGTACTGCACCTATATACTGATATCTGCGAGTGGTTGGGTGCAAAAGACTGTCTCTGCTTCAAAACTACTTTATGAGTCTCTCCTTCCAGGCATCAGATGTAGTTTGTTCTGGAATCCCCTGTCCCAAGGCTGTATTCAAGTGGTTGCTAAATGAAGGACAGAGCCTTTTCATCCACCCATATTATCCACCACACACAATTACAATGTTGTCTGTAAATGAATAAGATTTTTCTCTTTTCCATTGCTCTTCCAAATGCTTACAGCTGCAATGTCTCAGCCTGCATCTGCGGCTTTCCTATATTTAGGCACCAGTCAATCAGGAGGAGAAACATTATTAAAGAGAATATTAAACACATACAGCCAGAAGTATAAGAAAGCCAAGACAAATAAGTTAATGAAAAGATACATGTCCTCAATGTTTCAAACTATATATGTACTGTTTATCAAAGTGTGTGAAACAGAGAAAATAAGATTCCTTAGACCTCCAAAAGCTGTGGGAACCTTGATAATCCTTTTCAAAGTAAAAATACTACCAGTAAGTCCTGAAAAAAAAAATCTTAGTGGCCCTGGAGCAAAATGAAGCAAATCTCTATTTGCAGTACATTGCAAATAACTGATGCTGTTTTCTTTGCAGTATGGAGTTGTTTCATTAATTGTGACTGAGGTGGTACAATGCCTGTTAATTCATATTAGAATAAGTTTTGTTCCCATGAGAAAGCTTAATATAACAAGGTTGGGTTACAGGATATTGCTCAGGCCCAGGGCATCTTACTCTGTGCAATATAATCATCTTCAAACCTCTTATTTTTTCCATATGCTTTATTATCAAGTATTTGAAATAGGGTTTATTTCTCAGTAGATCTGGCAGTTTCCTATATTACCAAAATCTTTCAGCAGTGTCCTTTTTGGTCAATTAGAGATGCTGAAATTTTCATCAGCTGCCTTTGTTGCTGGTATTGTTCAGGCATTAGCTGCGCACAGGTTTTACAGTGCTTTTCTCCCCATTAAAGTGCTAAGTCCAGCAAATGCTGTGCATTGTTGGCCTAAATCAAGTACTTAAGGAACCTGTCTATTGGAAAAAAAAAAGCTTAAGTAATATTTAACACACAGGTGTTTAGCTGTTACATTTCCTTGTATTTTGTCTGTAATGTAGTACGACAAAACTTATCATTGCTTCTCTTCTTCTGCAATTGCAGCAAGACCTGAAGTTAAAAAATCAGAGAGTATAAACTCAGATTATAAAACTTCAGAATTAAAGACTGCAGCAATGTTAAAAAATAGAATCAATAATTAATAAAAATTGCTTCTTTTATTTTTTATGCCATAATTTATAAATTTCACAGAAATAAGTATATGTCATCTAATAGGACAGAATGGATTATACAGCCTACCTTTTAGCAAAGTCTAGCTGTCTCAACACACAATCACACAGTGACACTGTTTCTTACAGAGTTGTTATAATATAAATAATTTGTAAGAAGAGTTTAAAACAAAGAGGAAATATTTTTCATACACTTAATCTCATTCCAAGAGAAAACTGCTCCAACTCTGTAAACTGTATTATCCCTGATAGATTAAAATTCAGGGTCTTATCAAAGATTTTGAAATTATATCTATTTTCCTGACAGCTCCTTAGCACCAAGNAAGTCATTTTTTTAACGAAAACCCTCCAAACTAGAGGAAATTAAAAAAAAAAAAAACAACATAGAGCTAAACGTCACATGAACTTTAAATCTTACCCCTCTTCCCCCACGGTTGTAAGCCAAATGAGAACAGAGCAAACAAAGAGAAAACAAAGCTTAAAAATAGTTGTTCCAGGCCTAGACTATGCCTCAATCTGCTTCTCTCTTCTCCCCATACTCCTCGACAATAAGCTCCCAAGAGCTCAGTACTTTTGGAGGGGTGTGCATGTGTCAAGGAACATTGTCTTCTCATATTACACAAGCATAAAGGAAAGAGAAGAAACTACCAATCCCCCCAGATAGGTCATTTTTGTGTCAGAATGCTGAAGCAGATTGCATGAGTGTGAATTTGAATTCTTCCTGAGCCTGAGGAATGTGGTATGAACTCATGAGATCCCCTGAGTGAGGCTGTTCTCATGCATCATGGGGTCTCCAGAGAGATCCCATGGCTGTGGGCTCTCTGGGCCAGGCAGCCCCAGAGTGGCAGTACCTGGCCTGCCCTTGCTGCTTTCTGCCACAGAGCCTCACCCATTCCAGATACATGCCTGGGGACATCTGGGACCATGTCTGGCCTTGGTGTGGGGACCTTGCCATCTCCTAAGTTCCTATCCTCTCCCAGCCCCCAGGATATGTTTTCCCAAGACCTCTCTCTCCACACATCCAGTGTGCTGGATGGGACCTGACTGTGGGCAGACAGCATTTGCCTGTAGTGCTGTGCCCTGCACATCACAGCCCCACAGCTGATGTGCCCTCTCCCAGGAAGGATGGCATGGTACAGAGCGTGTCTTCAAGGCCTGCAGAGGAGAGCAAGGCTGTGAAAACAAGCTCATAGTGTGACTGTCATCCTTCAACCAAGGGAATCTCCTTGCTTCCTCTCTTTTCTTTTTTCTTTTTTCTTTTTTCTTTTTTTTTTTTAATAAAAGGAGAACTAAATCAAATATTTTAAAGGAGGGAACTTGATTAAGTGAAAAACAGGCTGATAATTTCACAAATTCCATCATTTCAATCCTCACCTCCTAACAGATTGTTGGTATTGTCATTGCATGGTTCAGGTTGGAAAAGACCTCAAATATCACGTAGTTCCAAGTCCCCTGCCATGGGCAGGTTCACCTCCCAGTTGACAAGGTTGCTCAGAGGCTCATCCAGACTGGCCTCAAACAAGTCAAAAGATGGAGAGTCTACAGCCTCTCTTGGTATCCCATTCCAGTGCCTCACAGTAAAGAATTTCCTCCTCACATCTATTCTAAATCTTCCTCTCTTTCAGTTTAAAACTCTTCCCAATATTAAAAACAATTAGGTCTTGGAAAACAGCATAAATAAAGAAAGGGCTATTTTTTAAAAAAGAATTTTTAATGTTCTGGCTAGGACCTAAACTCAGGGCAAAAAATTTATTCTGTTTCCACTCAGAATACATTTAAGAGGATGTTGAGCCCCCTGCAAAACTGAGGAAAGTTGAAGACAGCAGTTATTGTGGCTTTTTGTTATAAAGCTACTAATGATCCCAGTCTTTGTTTTTAGCTGAATCACCAAAAAGCTATGTTTCATATCTGAATATCTTCTGTATTTCTCAGGTATTTTTAGCAATTGCTGTAGGGAAAAAGCAAATGGCAGACAGGAATTTTCTTTTGCATGTTTACATTACAAACATCCCAAAATTAATTCTTTCCGTGGTACATTTCTAACCTAATGAGGACATGAATGATATTTTTTTAAAATGTTTGTGACATTAAAAAGAGTTACTGTCATAATTTTAATTTTGATGCCAAACATCAAGAACAAACTTCAAGTTTGCAATCCTCCTTCTACTTTTTGAAACTTTGTATTTCCATGGTCTGGGGAATTTTATTTTTAAAAAAAGCAATTTATATTCCAAACAAGTGGGGAGTCTAACATTGGAGATAAGTTTGTTTTTTACAAGTTGCTATTTCTCACTCTGCTTTAAACGTAATTATTTTGAATTCTTTCTTTTCAAAATAAGCATGGAATATAAAAAGGAGTTTGAATTCTTTCATGGGAATATTTTAGTTAATGTTGAGCATTTTATTATGTAAATAAATTAATCGCATTTTACAGTTACCCTGTCAAAATGTCTATGTGCTCTACATATGTTAATACAGAGATGAAAAAGCTCTTGTCAAATTTTTTCTTCTTTTTTCAACACATATAATTGGATGAAATCATTTGAAGACAGTAAGACTGAAACAGCATTTACTGTTTCCTGGAGTGCAGTGAAAGACCTAACCACATCCTCCATAAAAAATTGCATTAGTGTAGTAATAAAACTGCATTCAACAACTTGAAAGTTGCCTGTACAGACTCTTGTCAGGCCTCATATGCTTATAAATACAATGCAATCTTTAGGTATGAAGTTTTTTTCCCTTACATCTGTGCCTTGTTCCCTGCATGAAAGAGATTCTGTACACTTAATGAGTGTATTCAGTGTGGTATTTTGTACATACTGTTCAGTGCAGGATGTCCTGCCTCATTAACTTCGCACTACTCAAGTTATTCCGAAACCAAAATCTTCAAGTTCTTTGCAGGGCTCTTAGAATTTTTTTTTTTTTTTTTTTAAATACAGTGATGTTCACCACTGTATTTTTATTTAACAAAATCTAAGTAATAGAGGACTTCTGTCCTGCCTTTCCATTGTTTAGATTCCTACCTGTTAATGTTGAACTCACACTAACAGCTTAACACATCATTAGCACAGCGATTGTCTTAACAGGCATCGTCGGTTTTCACTCGTTTATGTCTGTAGCCATTTCCAGCTAGAAATACAAGAGGTTTGTGGCCGCTTGTCATCTCAGACACAGAAAACAGAGATTATTTAATAGGACAGAAAAACTGTAGCACACGACTTTCACAGGGATAAAACTGCCACACCACTTCATTTAAGTGAAGATACTAAACAATATTGAAACAGCAATATCTGCATACACTGACTAAATATGGTTAATTAATGAAGGGAAACAAAACAAGCTTCTTTCCCTGCAGGGGTTTAAACAATCTCTTTCTGCTAGGGGCAATTATGCTGTGGCTGGGTTAAATGGCTCCCATATCTCTCGAGCTGTCAACACTTGCTAATGGCAGAGGTGAGGTTACAAACCCTTTCCCTGGTTCAGTAGCACAGGTCCTATATCTTTTCCAGGCTGTGAGAAAAGAAAGATAGTAACATGGAAATCATGTCAGTATAAAGAAACACAGTGGATATTTTTGCTATCATATAGATACCTGTGGTATCACCTAATTTATGGGTTAATTGCTGACTATTTAATAAAACGGAGTAAATTAAAACAAACCAGAGGAAGAAGGTAAAATATTATTTAATGATTCCTGCTAGCATTTCATGGTGTTGAAAGACACCTACTTCACCACTCCATTCGGCCAAGGCTTGCCTCATCATTAAAGACACCCATTCAAAAAGAGAGTTGCCAGGGAAATGCAATATAAATATGACCTTTACTTGCCACTCGTTGCTGCTGGGAAAGCCTCCTGTCTACAAACATGGCTTTCTCCTCCAACACTTGCACAACATTTGCACAATGCAACCTTCTGCTGTTTATTTTGTTATAACACATTTACTGGCAGCCAGGTGTATAGTGAGAATAATGAAATTTCAGATGCATAAACAGAAACTCTGTATAAAAATAAAACACAGATTCTCCTCAGAACAGTCTTGCAGCTTTGAAATGTGCTACACTCTGCAGAATGCCATGTGGGCTGCTTTTTCATGGTTTTATAATTCCCTTTTCTCAGAGAATTATTTTAATAACTGGCATCATGTGGGCATGTGAATTTTTTTACATATGTAAGGCTATCAGGTGATGCATTCTAAGTGTACTACCAGTCATCATAGGTCTTATTATAGCAATCAGTATTTCATATCCCCTACGTGATGTAATATAAATGCCCTTCCCATCTGACAAACCTTAGGCTGGAAAATGCATTGACCTACATTATTAAAGAAGTTTTCAAGGATATCACTAAAAAGAGGAAACAGGCTAGAGTTCTTGCTGTACATGGCTGTAGCCTTAAAGTGATAAGTGGCCTTTTGCAGGAAACAATTCTGTACTGCTTTTTCTCCCTGCATACCAGGACTTTTTTTTCCAATCAAGACAATAACAAGTTTTATTAGCTTAAAAATTCATTGAGGATCTAAATTTTAGAAACTCAGAATTTTAGTGTTCACAGAAATTATACTGAATTTGTTTTACTTAAACTGTCTCGTATCCCCCTCTCTTATGCATTAAAATAAGTACATTTAAGCTTTTGAAATCCCTTTGCCATATCCTTACTTGGCCATATCATAACCTCTTCTCTTCCTCTTTTGGAATAATTTAAATCCTTAGCACTTGGAGACATATCAGACCTTTCAGCTGGGAATGAGAAAATGTCTTTTCAAATTTCCTGAGAGTTAATCAGTCTCCAGCAGACACACTTGGCTTAAATGTCTCTTCCTGAAAACCCCAGAGCTCAATCAACACATGTGAGTTCCCACACAAAAAGCTGGGATCTCAGACACGTTCTTTCTACACTCAAATTTGAAAATACTTCTAAAGTTTTGTTGTTGGACTCCAATTGTATTATTCCATTTGTATGAGCTAAGGGTGAACGTAAATCCTTGTGATGCAAATCACTAAATTTAAGAGGGATGACTTTGTAGCTATATCCTGGTTTTGAATACCTGAAAGGAGGTTGTAGCCAGGCAGGGGTCAGTGCCTTTTCCCAAGTAATAAGTAACAGGACAGGAGGAAATGACCCCAAGTTGCATCAGGGGAGGTGTTTTTAGATACTAGGAAAGATTTCTTTCTTGATGATCTTTAGGATCATCAAATATCAGAATGGTCTGCCCAGGAAGGTGCTTGAGTCACTATCCTTGGAGCTATTTAAAAGGTGCTCATATGTGGTCTTAGGAACATGTTTTAGTGGTCGACTTTGGACTCTCAGGATTATGGTTGGACTCAAAAATCTTAGAAGTCTTTTACCACTGAAACAATTATATGATTCTGCGTTTTTACTCACTGCCTATCACGGACAAAAGGCAGCTGGGATTTAGTAACCTGCTATTCAAAGTCCAAGTCTGCTGGTCACTCCAAGACTCTGGAGTCCAGGCAGGCATTGGTCCTATGTGCAGGGTGGGCTTCCATGCAATGCTCAGCCCTACAGAGTGATGCCTGCCACCCCCAGGCACCCATTAACACCAATAGCTCAGCCAGTGACTTCTACCTAGCTTCTTCCTTGTTTTACCCTAAGATTTCTATGCTAGTGTTTTCTTTCTTGAATCCTTGATCAGTCATTGATCCCATCTCAACAACCCTGCTCACATCTCCAGCATTACCTTTCATGCCACTGTGGGGATGTTCTCACATCTGTGCCAGTAGCCTGGCCCCAGGTCAGGCAGCAGTGCCCCATCAGGGCCCCCAGCTATGGTGTGGTGGGAAGCTCACACAAGCATTGTGGAAAGGGAGTTTCACAGGTGGGCAAGTCACTGCTCAGGACCCGTTTGCTGTTCACAGACTACAAACCAAAGGGCACCATGTTCACCTTATTACCTTTTCCCTAGTTGCCAGTGGGCACTTTGCCCATAGCCACCTTGCCCTGGTGGACAAGCCATGGAGGAGCGTGGATCTTCTTAAGCACTAGTCTGTAATAATGACTAGCTGTAATTTATCCTTCTGTCCCTGTCACTGTACCATAGAGCACAGCTGAGAGGCAGAGGAAAATGTGCCCAGCAGTCTCTTGAGTTTTTGAGGTAGATGCAGCAAGGTGAACAATGTCAAGATGAAGACTTCTTCCTCTGCTGTGACTGACAGTATTTTCTCCTCAACACAGGAAGCTGTGTGAGAGGGAAAGCCAAGTGACACTGCTTGCTTATAGAATTAGCTGACCAGGAGGACCCCTGCATGAGTACATCAAATCTGATCCATTTCCCTATTAGATTTTGGGTTCAGGTACTTAGCATGAAGGGATTTTTAGAGTTAATAGGTCTCTGAATTCACTCATAGACCTGAAAAATCATTCTTCCAAAATATTGTTTACTTGTGTTTTAAACATTTAGTCTTCGAACAAAAGGAACAAGTACCTGACATAATGAAAAATGAGCTACTGTATATGAAAAGATGATTTGGGGACTCTCCTTTCCTGCTAGAACACAATGGTGCACATTGGATAACAGCAGCATTTCCAAGCAATACTGACTTATGTGATTCGTAACAGAAAGCTTTTGTCAACAGTGAGACCCAAAAATGAGGGAAACGTCACTGGCTCATCACTTAATCTAAAGGACTGATTTGACCAGACTGGATGCTTTAGAAGAGCAAAGTAACCTAGAACAGACATGGATTAAACTGAACAGGTGTAAAAGTGTGTACACATGCACAGTGTCCTTTTAAATTGAACTTGTGTCTTTTGTGATTACACAAAAGCCAGAACAAGCGGCTGATTGTTGCAGGGAATCTGAAAATTTTGAAACAAACTGCACAGTACAAAGACCCAAAGCATTTACTATTTTGGAATACTGTCTGACCCAGTTTAGGACTTTTTGTTTGGCAGTATAAGGTACTAAATTGTGTGGGATGATGATCAAAGCCAAGTATTAAGGCAGACTGTTGGCTGAAGGTTTGTGCAGGACTTCTCATTTCAATTTGTCTTCATAAAATGTACAACCAAATTGTTTTAATCTGAGGGGTCATCAGGACTATCATTAAGATTTATGTAAATATGACACTCTGAAGCAAATGCTAGACAAAATATTAAAGATCATTTGCCTTACTCACTCTGTGCTTCAAGTCTTGTTTGTACTGAAATCTTCTCATGACCATTTTCTTTTGAGAACAAAATGAGCATGAATGCAATGCTTTAATCTGAGACCATTTTATGCTATTTAGTAATTTACTATCTTAACCTTCTAAGTCTGGAAGCATAGTGTAAAGTCCTATTTCGGGTCATTTAAAGTCAATCTCCCCTCTCCATGTGAACAGCAGCATTTAATGCATGGAAGTAGTATTGTGGAATTTTATGAGTCAGATTATTTTATTAGTTAGCATTCAGCCCAGAGAAAATTTACAGTAGTTATGTGATAATGAGGTGCTGCTAGTATGTATTCTTCCAATCTACCACGAAAAAAGCTGCATGAGAAATAACCCCATGCCAGAAAGGGCACACTCTAAGCACAAACATCTTGTGGTAAGAATGTTGCAGGGGCAACAAGAGGCAGCACCTGGTTGGTATTCCATAACCACATAATTTGGATCAACAAATCCTATGGTGTGTCATTTCCTTTGATGATAAACCCGTATTTTACACCAAATTCTTTCTGAACTGCTTCAAAAGCTGTATAAGAGCTCTAATAAGAGCTATACTGAGTGTACCAACAGTACTGTATTTTTGTAAGATTTTGTTTGGGTTTTTTGGGGGTTTGTTTTGTTTTAAAAAAGGGAAAAAAATCCACCACATAACTTTTTCTAATAACAAGAAATAAGGGGACATCTTTCATAGTTATGAGGTAGTGTATATGGAAGAGATGACTTCTTTATGTGATACCGTTAAAAATAGCCAAGACAATGTATTCTTTACTAGGTGTCACAGATGTTTGGCATTTTGTATTTAAAACCCATCTTTCAAAGCAACCTAGATTTAGTTTACGTAAGCAAAAAAAGGTGTGAGCTCACATCTCAAATGACTCGCATCCTGATGACCTTAGAAACATCAAGATCAAAGAAAGATATCCCAAGAATAATTTGTCACTGTGACTGTTGTAGATTCTTAAAACCATTTAGACAACAAAGGTCATGAAGCTGTTCAACCTAAAGTAATATGACAAGTGTAGTTAAATAAACTGCAAATGTGTTTGCAAAAGTTATGTTGGTGATTCCTCGTAATCCCTTGCTCTTTTCAGACTGCCACATAAAACTAGATCTCACTTTAGCTTAAGCTTTCCCTCAAGAAATTGCTGAAATCTTAAAATTGCTACTACAAAAACATATACAGTAAAAATAACTCAACTGCAGTCTGAGCTGAATTGTAAAGGGATGAGTTATTCAGGAATAAACTTGTGCCTTTCCTAGATCAGATTAATATTCTATTAACTGTGTGGAAGGGAAAGACTCTCACCACAAGGCTCTTCTATGTGCTCTGTGAAGACCTTCATTGTGGTTCATCCAAAGTCTTCATATGTTTTATAAATATTGTTGAATCTCAAAAATTTTTAGATAGTTATAATTTAGTCAATTAATGCACAAATGCTACTCTAAGCCTGTAGCACACTGACTTTAATTTCACAGAGAACAAAATATTCTACTTTTTAAAATACTAAGCACATTGCTATCCTTACAGGTAGGAACATTGCTACAAATGCTGGAATGAGAAATCCTTAATCATGACTAACAAATAATAGGGAAGCAAGAGATTGCAATTAATTCTTTATTATACATTTTTAATAGTAAGTATTGGTATTTGGGGCATGCATAATAACACTGCAACAATTATATCTATCCCAGCATTACAACAGAAATTATCTGAAACCTTGTATTTTTGCATTTTGTGAACAGTGTTTACTGCTTCTGCAGTCTTATTTGAGATTCAAACCAAACTCCCTGATAAGTCAGGCTGATAAAGCAATCCACCTCAAAAAATTATCAGGCAAGATTTTGGCACACACTGCTGTAAGTTCTATTACACCAGGGGATGACACCAGTGAAGACACCTTACCAAAATTTGTGATGCAACTTGAATTATTTCTGGAAAGGGAATAGAGTGACTTATCGTCCAGCAATTATCTAGAAGCAAGACAGTAAATCACACAGATATAATTATTACTTATAGTCTTCTTTGTTGTTATTACTGGAGGAAGATGCAGGGATATGTTCTTTGCCTTTACAGAACAAGTCATGCTTACAGCAAACAGCATAATTTAAAACCAAAGCCACATCGAAATGACAATGCATAGAAGAGAGACAGTCAATTGCCTGGGACAGACCATGCTCGATGACTGACATGTGACAGTCCAAGATGCTGCCATTCTTTGCTTTCATTCTGCTCATGTATTCAGGGTGAATGCCACAGTAACAGAATGGAATGCATGCTAAAGTGTTAGCTCTTCCATTTTCAGCTAAACACCAGACTTTCACCAAAACATAAATGGGAGCACCAGCATGTGTCTGTCAACACCACTGCAACAATGGCAACAGGTATCAGAAAGAAGGGATAAATAGTATGGAGCAGTTATCAGGGCACCAGTTCCTCCCATGAACTGGCATCCCTGAGAGCACGAATGGGGACTTTACCTTTAAAAAGTACTGGAAAATGTTTAAGAGGTAACAACCTTTGCATTTTCAACAATGTGTAAGATAGCCACAGTTTCATCTCTTGCATTAGAATTGGTAGAAATTCAGACCAACAGCTGCCAGAATGACATCTGATGCGTACATGACACCTAATGCATAACTGCTTTAGAATCTAATGTATAAACATGTTATCCTGAGACATTATATAACTGGTAACTCTTTGCACAGATCAAAATCTAGGAGTCATGAGAAAAACAAATATGCACATGTACTCAAGAGGAAAAGACAATTTTGGCTACTAAGCCACAATCCTTTCTAAATGGACGAAGTGTATTTCTAGTCTTGCCAGTAGTATAAAAATAGTGTTCCAAGATTAATACAAATTCAAATGAAACCCAGGAAGAAATGCACAATGGTGTTAACAAACATGTGGCATCCTGCATTCTCTGAAACTTAAGTGAAATTTTTAATGAATAATTTTATTTATGAGTACTACTCCCAGTGAAGTAGGAGCCCTTAAGGATGAAAATCTATTTATGCAGATAAGTAGTATCAGACTGACAGGGCAATATGAACATTCTGAACTGCTGTCATTGGACTGACAGGTAATTCAAATGCTGTGTGCAAGGTTAATTCTTCCATTTGACAGATTCCCAAATTCCTCTACTTTCAATGCAGAGAGCTCCTCTTCAACAGAGTAAGAAATAAATTTTCTTATTTACAGCATGTAGTTCACAGAACACAAGGAAAGATAATGTTCACTACAGAGAAAAACTTATAAAGGGACAAGAATAAATGTTTCCAACTTTTCCATGTTTTCCATCCTTACATCTCTCTGAATGTTCATTAATATAAATTTAAGCCTTTAAACAAAAATACAGTAGCATATAACAAGGGATCAAAACCCCTTTCCCAATTCCAGAATCAGGATGGTACTGACAGGCATTACCAAATAACACTGAATTTGAAAGAACAGATCCTGTTGCAAATCCATCCTCTGGCTGAAAATCACTGATACAGTTAATTCTCATAAATTTTATTCTTTTTTAATCCCTTTACTGAAGGCACCCTTCCCCTCCAAAATACACTTATATTTGGAACAACAAACATACACAAAATCCTTATCAGTTAAAAACCTGCTATAACATAGAAATGTTATTCTTCATGCTCTTAAAGCCCTTGCACATGCAGAAGAAAATGAATGCCACAACTGGGTCACATCAAGTAAAAATAATTTTTGGAAAGTATTTTTCATTGCAAAACATGTCAATTCTGTAAACCATGGACTACAACTATCTTCATTTCTCCATTGGATCTTATTTTAAGCAGAGGCAAGAGACAATAAGAATTAGAAGATGATAGGAGAAGATGAAGAAATGTAAATCCCATATCTGAAAGCTTGACTTTAAACATGAAGAATACAGAACCACAGAATAATTATTCAGCCTGGAAGAGACCTCAGGAAGTTACAGCCCAATCTCCTTATCAGAGCAGAGTTAGCCCTAGGTTGCTATCAGGCAAAAAAGGTTTAAACCAAAATGCACAATCCCCTTTAAAGCAGTTG
>VZTN01021078.1:16299-30174 GCA_013400515.1 Erpornis zantholeuca
AACAAGTGCAAAAATCCATACATCATGTTCTCATTTTTAATTTAGTAATTATTGAATGGTTTCAGAGCAGGCACTACACTGCTTCAAACACAATCAAATATCTTTGAAATAATCTCGAAAAATAACCTCTTCACCTCAGTATACACACACGCATATACACAGACATACACAAATTAATTTAGAAAATCTGTACATATGTATTTTTCAGGAAGCAACTCAAAAAACTGTACCACAAAAAATTAGTTTCTGTACTGTGACACACTACAAATTATAATCCATTTTTCTGAAGACAGGGTTTAAGGACACAAAATGCCATGCAGTACTATTTAGTAGAAAATGAAGTGGTAAATAAATTAATCTATTTAGGGCTTAAAGAACACAGAACTCCATAAATAAAACAAATGCAAATTTATCAGAAATATTTACTGTCCTTGAGCTATGCAGGCCCCAGTTATTTGTGTTAACTGAAGCTTATCCCCTTTATAAGAAAACATCAAGGAAGTATATGACTGGAGATCCAGGATACTTTATTTTCTATTACTGGAGGCAAAGCTGGTTCAAGAAAGGAGTAACCTTGTTGAATCTGAGTCTGAAAGTCCATCATCTTGATTAGTTGCCTCATAATCACCCACATTATCAGCTAATTCAATGTCTTGATCATCATTACTCTCTGCGCTGTAATCAACTTCTTCAAGGAAGCGAGGTTCATCTTCATCCAAAACATATGTAGTGGGGCTACAACAAACAAGAAGTTCAATGAATCACGTTCAAAGTGTTATTTGGATTAACACATTCAGACCATGTGCCCTGTCCCTCTCCTGACACAAATTACCTCAGGAAAGGGGCAGATTACCTGAAATGGGACTGGCTTTTTAGTTGTGTGTAAAACAACTGAGATACAAACCCATGTTTGTCATGCCTTGAACTAATTAGTCAGTCATCTCCAAATGTGCCATGACAAATCTGCTACACTAATGGCCCGCAAGAACTTAATGTAAATACAGCAGTATCAGAAGTTGCTGAAGAAGAATCCAACTACATGAGGACACAGCCATTGCTGTAGGGTATAAACAAACCTCTGTTATTTTATTGAAACATATACTTTACTGAAAAGCACTGCAAACAATTACTTTATACATATCAAAGATGACAGAACAAGGAGTCATGGTTACACCTACAATTAGGTTCCCACATGAATCACTTAACTCCTACCAGATTTTCACACATTTGCATGCAGGTAAAACTTAAAATTTGTCAAGCACTGCAATTCTGAGGCAATCAGTTTAGGGAACTGATGCTCTGGCCAGAGAATGGTCTTAACTAATGCCCCTTAACTAATGGCTTCCAAGAATAAGAGGATTAACACCTTTAGTGTTAACTGGAAAAAGATTACTGATCCTCAGAAAAAGGTTTCTGATCCTCTCACCTCCCTAGAACAGAGGAAGGGGTGAGGGGGAAGGCAGAAAATTGTTTTCCAGACCAAATTTTACTCACTTAGGACAGAAAAAGCTATCTGCTCAAAAGCAATAAGTACTCCTAAATATTTCATAAGAATTTTTACATTCATATTAAGCCCTAAGAAGGTTTTGTAATGCATTTTACCTAACAATCAAATCATACAGAACTAATACAAAACAGTGAGAATGTTCTTATTGAGAAACATCATACAGAACATGTAGAAAAATTTGCATACTAATTTTAATGCATTTTCTCTTAAGGTACACAAAAAACTAGCTTGGCTATGGTTTTGTAATTAAAAGGACTAATCACTGCTTCTTTCTAAAGACCCTTCAGGAGTTCAGCTGCACCACTTGAAATCTGAAATGCAATCTCTATTCGATATAAATAAATTTCACAGTATTCTTCTTCTACTTGGAGCCCCAATGATATTCCACACTGTAACATTTTGTACTGTTGACGGTTAATTCAAATACTGGGAGAAAAACTGTTCCCTAGCTTAGGGGGAAAAAATACTTACATTCAAAACAATCTGTATCATGGTTCACTAAACAAGCCTGTATTCAATTAGCTACGCAATACAGAGAGCTCCACAAAAGAAAATATTTTATAGGTTATTTAAGTTGTAACTAGGGCAATAATCCACTGTTGATTAATAAACTGAGTATTTAAAACACAATTGTTTCCATTTAGGAGAGAAAAAGAGTAAAGAAAATAACCAGGACCTTTGCTAAGAAGTCTCTTTCATTTCTCATATGGGGAACCCAACATACGATACATGCTTTGCATGAAGCACCTGTGGGGGAACCAGCAAAGGAATACAAATTTTTTGTGCTTTCATCCCATGATGCTTTCTGCCCTAGGAAGTCTACCAACATTTCCTCTAAGGAAAAAAGAAGTCAGGGAAATAAAAAGTTTACATGTTTCATTCATTTAAAGAAACAAATGAAAGGGATTTCACTAGATATATCACATTCTGACAAGTCCACAGATTTTTTTCAATTTGTGCTTCTAATCACTTAACACAGGTACTGATTAATTAACTTAATTACTTAACTGATTAAGTTTTTGTATGCAAGGAATCCACACTTCAGTTGAAGAATACACTGTATAATTCAATAAGGAAATGCAGCCCTTAAATCTGAATGTTGACCCAATATTAAGTAATAATTCTGAGCACTGAAACAGAAAACTACAATGAACTATGTCAAGGAGAAACCAATTCAACCAGTGACATGGGGATGTTTAATGCATTATAGTAATCACTTATAAAAAACTCATCTTAGTGAGGTATAATATAGAATAGTAAAGCTCTCAAAAATTCTATCCACTTTTTCAGTAAACATCATCATTTGGATTTTAAACTAACATAGTTGATCCTGTTAAGAGAAAGCAATCAACGAGACTACCTTATGGAAAAAAAACATAGAACTGGACACACAAGGAAACCACATAGTTCAGATCTTCAAAGTGTCTTGACACTTCATAGAATATATCCTATGGTATATTGTCTTGGAAAACACACAAGTATGTTTATTCAATATAATTTTTTTATACTTATATAAATTTATTTTACCTACTCACGTATGTGTAAACGTGTAGCCATGACACTAACTTCTAGAAATTCAGGCACTATGGACAGTCATAAAAAGTCAACCTCTAACACATTTTAGACATTTACTATGGCACATGTACATGCAGAACTGAGGGATGCTTGTCACATTTACTGAAACAAAAATCGACATTATATGTTATTTTCTCTATTCAAGAGAAAAGTATAATTATTACTCCACTGTTTTACTGAGGCAGGATCACAAGAAACATAGAAATCAAATACCTGAAAAATGTCTTACTGTTTAATCAAATTCTTTATTTGCCTCCCTGCTGCTCCCCACCCCTCAGCATATCTTGTGACGGTATATTTTTAGCTGCTGTCATGCTGATTCTATGGGTTTTAATTTCCTAACTTTTCCCTTGGGCTCCTTCTAATTAACTTGCTCAATAATCCTTCTTCCTCTACTTCTACACCTCCTGCTTTTCCTTTTAAAAGGAAACTATTATTTTTCTCAGGTTAGGAGAGGTCGTTTATCCCACACCTACAGTATTGTAAGGGGTGCCACAACATGTGTATTTTCTTTGAAGTCATGGCTCTTAAAAGAGAATACTATATGAAATTCCGAAGGTCTGCATATCCTACCTAAACAACATTTTATGGGTAAAAAGATCAATTCCTAAATGCCTGACTAATACATCTGATATAATACTATGGTCTTCAAGTTTATGAAGAACTTTAAGAATATCTCTTTCATTTATAGGAGTATTTTCTCCATCACCTGCCACTGAATACCCTGAATTTAGAATTAATACAACCCTTTTCTAAAATGGATTTTAATTATTAATTAAAGCATACTTTAATTATTAAGGTCAGCTGTTGAGAAGATAAGGCCCTATGTTACGGCCCTTCCCCATGAGACAGCTCTGTGTTCATAGACTGAAGATCAGAAGGCTTTTATTTACAGATATTATCAAGAAGAAAGATCAAGCTTTCTCCCTCCAGCCAGGTTCTGCTGGAGGGGTTGTCTGACTGTGTCTGTGTCTCTGCAGCACAGTCTGAAAGTATGAACAACAACAAACAGAGACAAAACTCTTTCATTGGTCAAGGAAAGCACCTTACCTTACCATTTACAAAACATTTCATATGATTTACATTCTTTCATATTTACAAGTCAAGGATTTCTCCTGGAAAGCTTCAGAAGTTCCCTTTAGAAATGGAATTAACTATTTACATTTGAGACAAGTTAAAAAGGAATTGCTTTTCTCAAGCCTTTTTCTGAGATTTCTCAAAACCTACTGAAGAGAAAGCACCACCGTCAGCCAGTGATAGAGGCAGTGATAGAGGCAACAGCAGCACCAGCCACGGTAAGCTCTGGGGGCTGAACACTAGAACAAGCTGGGCAGGGCCTCCAGTCAGGGAAACGTGAGTAAGAGCTGAGAGACCTGCCAAGAACCATCAGCTTTCAGTGAGAGCTTCTCATCAGTGAGGCTGACATGGTGTGGGTGTTGCCAGCAGATTTAAATGGCCCCAGAGAGTGCAAGTAACTGGGGTGTGGTTCCACGGTCAGGACACAGTGCAGCAGTTCTCCAGGAAGGCCACACAGAAAAGCCCACTTAATTCTCCTTGAGGAGGATGAGGAAGAGTCTTCCTCTATAACAAAAATGGCATCTACATGTCACAGTTGTGAGGCTAAAACCAAGACAGACCACAGCCAACTTGGTTGTAAGTCTAGACCCAAGCAGACTTGCTGAAGACTAAAAGAGCTACCCGAACCCTCAGCTGGAGGTAACTCCAGAATCTGAAAGTCCCCCTGGGCCCTAAAGGGATAGGTGTCATGGGTGCAAGTGTGCCCAGACAGACAACCTGCCTTTTGTGCAGGCTGCCCTGTTGTGTGAGGAGCTCATCAGGCAGCATACTGTCTGGGAATCCAAGCAAGGGGCTGATGTGTAGAATCATGCTCTGCACACAGGCAGAGACACAGTGCTGCTTTAAGACCTTGGAAGCAGAAGGGAAGTTAGCAGAAGGGATGCTAACATCCAACCCTGAGAAAGGCTTGGCTGACTTGCAAGGCAAGGGAGAGTGGACTCTCATCTCTGCTTGGAGCAAAAAGAAGAGTCTCCCCCTTGCTACCAAAGGGCCCATACATAACAAATATGATACTATGAGGCTGGAAGGAGAAAACTCCATATTAAGTAGTCAAGAACAAGAAAAGGACAAAGCTACAAAACTGGTACAACCAACCATTTACAGGAGAATGACTGCCACAAAAAGTGCATGAAGCATGTTATTACTGGAGAATCCTCACTGAGATGCATGGAAGCAGCCATTTACCAAACTCTCTAACAAGATTTGCTGCCTATCAGGGCCACATTCATCATTTTACAAAGAACCTACCAAAACTGGTAACACCAGAGGACTATAAACCACTCCTACACTTTCATGTTGAATGAGGCTGCAACAATGAGATTGTGAAATATCAAAATGGATCTCACATCCCTTGGAAAGACATTGAAGACAGTGTTCTCCTCTCCACAGTTGCAGACTGAGAGCAAATCATGCCTTACCCATCTGATGGCCTTCTATGGCGGAATGACTACAACAGTCGATACAGGAAGATCAACCTATGTCATTAACCTAGACTTCTGTAAGGTCTTCAACATGGTCCCATGTGGCATGCTTATCTCCAAATTGGAGAGATGTGGATTTCAAGTCGACTGTTTGATGGACAAGTCGACTGTTTTCAGTGGACTGTTTGATGGACAAGGAATTGCCTGGATGGATGCAGCCAGAGACTTTTGGTCAAAGACTCTATGTCCACATGGAGCTTGGTGAAAAGAGCACTGGTCCCTCAGGGCTCAATCTTGGGACCAGTGCCTTTTAAGACCTTCCTCAAAGACACAGTGAGGTCAAGTGCTCCCTCAGCAAGTCTGCAGATGAAACAAATCTGAGCAGTGCAATTAACACAACAGAAGGATAGGATGCCATCCATAGGGACAAGCTTAAGAACTGGACCCAAGAGAACCTCTTGAAGTCCAGCAAATTCAAGTACCAGGTTCTGTAACTGGATCTGGGCAATCTCAGACATAAGTGCAGACTGGGAGAAGAAGTCACTGAGCAGCCCTGCAAAGCCCTATGGATGAAAAGCTGGACATCAGTCAATAGTGTGAGCTTACAGCCCAGAAAGCCAATTGCGTCCTGAGCTGCACCCAAAGCATAGTGGCCAGCAGGGTGAGAGAGGGGATTCTGCCCCTCTGCTCTGCTCTGGTGAGAGCCCACCTGAATTGCTGCATCCAGCTCTGGGGTCCCCAGCACAGGAAAGACACGGACCTGTTAGAGAGAGTTTTGAGGAGGCCAGTAAACTGCTCAGAGGGCCGGACCACCTCTCCTATGAAGACAGGCTGAGGGAACTGGAGTTCCTCAGCCTGAAGAACGGAAGGTTCCAAATAGACCTCACTGTGGTTTTCCAGTACACAAACAGGACTTATAAGAGAAAAGAAGGATGACTTCTTACACAGCCAGAAAGGAATATGACAAGACAAAATGTTATTAAACTAAAAGAGAAGAGATTTAGATTAGCTATTAGGAAATAATTATTTTCTAAGGCACTGGAACAGATTGACCAAGGAACTTGTGGATTCTCCACTCCTGGAAGTGCTCAAGGCCAGGTTGCACAGGGCTCTGAGCAACCTCATCTAGTGGTCCCTGTCCATGCTAGGGGGGGTTGGAACTAAATGATCTTTAATATCCCTTTCCATCCAAGCGATTCTATGACTCTTATTAAATGATAATAACTTACTATGTGTTTTTCATTTACATTAATGCTCCAACCATATTAAAATTTAATAAACCTTTTTACTAAGATGGTATAATTTTTTTTCAAAATAATATTTTACTTGTCCCATAAAACAAACACTTGGATTTTTCATTATCCACAAGACTCAATTACAGAAAAATTAATCCACAAGGCAGACGTAACCAATTTCAACCCCATGGAGATCAGCAGTTCTTTGAGACTACTGAGTATACGTATAAATTTTAAAACTTTGGAACAAAAAATTAAGAAATATTCTCTGTAAAAGTATGGAGAGTTGCAGCTACCTGGGGAGTTGGGAAAGGAAGGAGAGAGAATTCTGAAGAACAAATGATTTCTTTTAAAACTGCATTGTTATGGGAGGAAAAAAAATCTTAGATGAGAGAGCTATGAAGTATCACAAAGGAATTGTTTCTCCATATGTTCCTTTCTCTTTTCTCTTTAGTGTCTATATTCTCTTGGAGGGATTAACAATCCTGCTGCAGGAGGCAGCATCACACATGCAACTACATGTGCTATCCAGTTCAGCTGCTCTTAAGCCATGTGCTTTTTGTAAGTAACAAGGGTATTTTCTGAAGGGAATTTCCAAGGCTAAAGAGGAGAATGTATCCAACTCTTTTCTAAGCCGTAAGAAGCTGGATATACAAATCCCCTTTAATTATGATTTTTAAAAATCTGCACTTTTATTACAAAACTTTACAGCTTAATCACAAGTAACATCAACCCCTTCTATGTGTTCTCACCCTGAATGAAATTCAAAACTGAATCAAATCAGTTGGGATTCATCAGTCATTAGTTGTAGTCCATGGTAGTATTTGGATCATACCATCAGGAGTAGAAGAAAACTTAAAGAATGGTATGAAGAATACATAAGCTGTTCATAATGATTATCATTTCAGTTTCTTCATGTTTTTTTCCTTGATTACTAGTTTCCTTATTTTGCCCTAGAGAAGACAAACAGTACTCTGATGCTACAGTCTACACAAAATTAAAAACAATCACTTTCACTTAGG
This sequence comes from Erpornis zantholeuca, assembly GCA_013400515.1. NCBI lineage: Eukaryota > Metazoa > Chordata > Aves > Passeriformes > Timaliidae > Erpornis > Erpornis zantholeuca. The sequence goes on from VZTN01021078.1 coordinate 24,137, forward strand.
CCAGAGGAGGTGCATGGGCACTGCTACCAGGCCCATCAGTGGAATTCTGAATCTGATTATTAGTTGCTTTTTCTTTTGACATTCAGAGCAGACTGGACAACAGCTGCAGTATAAGATGCCTTCTTTTTAACAAAGCTGTACTCCTAAGGTTCTGGAAGAAAGGCCAAGAAAAGCTCCAACCCCGAAGGAGAGAAAGAAGGAAAAATCCTTTATTCCCAGGTGAAAAAGATTAGGAGTATACAAATGCCTGGGCAAAGTTTAGGAGTTATTAAGAGGGAGGGAAACAAAATAGGACAAAACCAGTTTCCATCTGACAGCCTAGACAGAAATCCCTTGCAAGACTTCTCATACACCCTCTCCCTGCATGTACCCCACACTCCTTGCCTCACCAGTCTGATGTTTTTTCTCAAGTGTAAGGCTAAGTCTAGGAAATGGATTTTTCATCAAGTTTTTCCCTTCCCACAGCTCCTTTTGGCTGTCTACTTTTTCTACCATTTTCTAGACATGCTGGGTCCCAAAGCTCAGAGTGCTTCTCTGCTATAATTAAATCAAATTAACAAACACAACCACACCATGTTCTAGAACTCACCAATGAGCTTCAAAAGAATCATTGAAATGAACTAGAATTTCCTAAAAATGGTCACGTTTTTGAGCAAAGGATAAGTCTAGTAAGTACTAACAGCTATTACTGCAATCATATGTTTTTGTTTCATGGCATATAGACCCTATCAGACCTGTTAGCACAACTATAATTCTCAATACAATATCAGTATTATATTTAGTCTAATCTTTCCCATTTGGAACTGGGGTGAAAACACTGTCAAATGGGATGGAAATAATTGAAGAAAAATTAAGTGCTTAATTCATCACATAAAATGTTACAGTGCACTGTCAGAGGGAAATAAATCTACTTATTGCTTTATTTTTCTTGTTTCAGACATGGTTCAAAATGAACTCGTGGAAATTATGCCTATGTGTACCAAAATACTGGCAAAATATTTTAAAATACTAACATGTTCTTGGTCATTTTAATTGCAACCTGGAAAACCAAAAAGAATTTGAGAAAACCTCAAAATCATTTGCAAAAAATAAAATCAATGCTTCTGTGTTTAAACTTGCCTGCTTGATCTCTAAAGCATTAAAACTGTGCTTTGGCAAATACCAGTAATATCCAAAAATAAAGGAAATAACCATGATCTTAGTAATTGCTCAACTCTAACCCTACAGGAATGCTACAGCTGTGTAAAAACTATTCTGTTTTATACTTCCTATTGATGAACTTTTTACCTGCTTTTCCTGTATACAGTTCTCATTTGTCTCTAATGGCAAGTAAAAAGTAGCAAATCATGTGAATTTAAAGAAAGTATAAAGGAAATATAAGCAGTTCTTTCACTGCAGTAGAACAGTGAGAACTGAAGTTTGGGCATATAAAACAAGAATCTGTGTTCTGACCCATGACTGTCTCTGAAGAGGAACAGAAATCAGCTTTATAAACTTTTCTTGACTGAGGCTCTTTGTATATTTCCACCACTCAAGTGAATAACAAATGGATACCTTCATTGACAAGATTTTTAAAATATCTTGTCTAGAACCATACCAAAACACTAAAATGTCAGCATTTTGGATACAGGGATTGAATAAAATTACAAATGAACAACATCTTTCACAGATTTGACATACAAGTTTCAAGAGGTGCAAATAAATATCTGTTTTTCATAGCACTTAGAAATAGAGAAGTACTTCTACTGCACAGAAAACTAGCCAGATCCTTATAGGGAGTAAGGAGGAGGGGTCAGGGGAGACAAGAAAGAAACCAAATCCTACCAAGAAACATTTTCCTTCAAACAGCAGTGAAGTCTCACACAGCAACATAGCCCAACTCCTGTGTACTTCAGTTGTAAGGGTACCTGGAAATACCAGCCACAGGTTTCTCCAAATTTAATTATCATTGAACTGGCAAGTGTGAAAAGAGTTTGCTGAGTCTCACTAGAAGTGTCACTTGGAACTGGTACTCATCATATCTACCTAAATTAGTTACACCCTTTAAGCAAAATGTTCCAGAGTGCCTCTCGGAAGATAATGAGCAAAATAATGATTATGGAATCTGAATGAACTGCAACATTTTGAGGCAGTATTCAGTCTTTTTTCTTCATTGTACAAGGAAAATAACCTTGAAAACTCAGTGATCAAAAAAAAATAGTACTTAAATAGAATCTAACCTCACTCCTGTCAGAGACTGAAATATTATAGTTTATTGCTTAAGCATTTTCATGAAGAACTTTTTAAACTGTATTTTAAAAGCTGCGGAGAAAACTACCACACCCTGAATGGGGCCCTGCCATCCAGAAAAGCAAAGAAAACTGTCTTTGTGCATAAACTGCAAAGAACTTAGAAAGTGCAAAATATTCCCAAAAACAAGATTAGAAGCAAATGAGATTAAATGTTGATGCCAAAAAATTGATGTATTTTATTTAATAGTAAAAGAGGCAAAGAAGAAGAAAAAGAAAGAAAGAAATAGAGAAAGAAGCATGCGTGGAGGATGGGGTGTGGTGTTCCCCCATGCCCTTTTTACCCCCCTCCCAGCTAAACCCTGGCCTCTCCCTCAGACTCCTCCTATTGGTCTCTGAGGGACCCCAACTCCACCCCTCCCCAGATCCTGATAAAACCCCAAACCTCTGTCCTCTTCCGTGCTCTCCTCGTGGAGGCCTCTTCTCACCCTTTGTCACTCTTTAAAAAACCCCAACAAAACACACAAACCAAACCCCCTTCCTTCCCAAACTCAAACCAACGCAAAAAACCCCCACAAACTATGAAAGACCAGGAGAAAGCCCATGCTAAACTATGCTTTTCTTCAGTTGTTAAAATCTGAATATTCCTCATCCTATTATTTTCTTGGTTTTGGGTTTTTCATTGGGTTTTTTTTGGAGGAGGAATGATCTCACCAAAAAGTATCCACTATGCTCTTATCCATTACTTCCTGAGAGAGTACAAAGTGGATTTTCACAAAGTTTATTTAAACAGAATGTTCTTAAAATTTTTTTTAATAATATCCAGGATAGAGGAAGATGGTACCTCCATTATCCAGTAAAAGAGCTGACCTTTACCTAAAACCTGTTTTACAGTATGTGTCTCAGTTCTGAATATAAGCCAGACCCTAAAAACAACATGAGACTTCCCCCTGAGTATCACCATCAATAAACAGTATAGGTTTTTAATTTTCTGCTGTGACATGCAATGACTGCTGCCTCAGAGAGGAAATTTGGACTCCAAGGATATCTGGACCAAGTGTCACATGGGCATATTTTCTAGGGAGCAGAATAAAATTGCTCTGCTCTAGACAAACTCTTCCAAGTAATTGAGGCAAAAAGTCTGATGGCCTAAGGCATATAGCAAAAGTCTGCTTCTGAGCCTCTGGCAACAAAAGAATGGGATCACCTCTTAATTCCACCTACGGCAGAATTGATCCCTTTGGCAAGGAATAAAAGAAGATAATGTGCAAACTTAAATATTATCTGGCACTTTTACTGCTAATAGTGGAGGTTCTGTGAACAAAATTGTCTCATTTCTTGTTTATCATAGAATCATAAAATGGCTTGGGTTGGAAGGGACCTTAACAATCAACCAGTTCCAATCTCCCTGCTGTGGGCAGGGACACCAGATTGCTCAGAAACCCAGGTACAAATACACAACACATTTCAGTCTTAATGATGTATTTTAAACTAAGTTGTCAGAATTCACAAGTTCAGTTTTTCCATCACAGATTCTCACATAGTTGTACAGTGAGAATATTTGCTAGGTGAACACTGAGAGCAATGTACATATTTTTTCACGTCATACTACGTATTTTTCTGCTGTTTTTCTTACGTTTAATGACTTTAAGAAATAAAGCAATTTCTTAAATTGCTTTATTCTTAAAGCATATTAAGAAATAAAGCAATCAGGACTTAGAAAAACCTAAACAGATGTTAACAGATTCCTCCAATAAACTTCAGTATTCCTTATGTTAGTGTTTGTGTGATTTTATGATGCATCTTATATTCTCCTCTAAATTTATCTCAAACCAAAACAGTGTTCCATATCAATTAAAAATACGAACTCTTGCATGCACACAATGTGATATTTTTCCAAATCTTCTAATTTCTTTAGTGCAGAAGCACTTGGTTATCACCTTTCACCATCTGTAGCTGTGTAACACCCAAAGGTCACATTAGGGGAAACCATTCTGCAAAAATTTTTTCTAGATATAAATTAACTTTTAATTCACTGAATGAAGTCATTTATTCATCTCTCTCCAGTTTAAAATTTTATCTTGCAGTGCAATTATTTTTGTGTTTTTCATGACCTAGTCTTTTAGGATAGAACTGGGTTTGGTTTTTTTAAGTAGCAGAGTACTAGTTACTTTTTTCACACAACAGGATTATAAACATTTCCACACAGAGTGTCAATAATGATAAGCTTATTATGAGCCTAATGTTATGTTTTACCTGTGTTTATATCTAGCCAACAACACTAGGTTTATGCAGGATTAAGTCTTTTATGACTGCTTTCTGAAAATCCAGGGTAAAACAGTCCCTGTGCCCTTCAGTCCCAGCAATGACATATAAATCAAGTTAAAGGCAGTTTCCCCCTGCCCCCAGCATGGTTGTACTGCATATGCAATTAATTTTCATACATAACAATTTTGTAGAAATAGCTAGAAGTTATGGATTAATGAAGTATTTTAGCTGGTAAAGGAAGCCCAAACCATGTGCATCTATTCATATAACAGGATTTGATTTATTTCATAACATTAAAACAAGTTACGTGTTCCCATTTGTTCCTTTTCTCATCTAGCATTACCCAAGTCTGCTATCAAACAGAAAGCAAACATGATGTCTCACCATTTTTTATCTCATTCTGATACTAAAGTGTTTTTGATGTGTCTTTAGCTTTCTAGCAGATACTAAGGGGAGTGACTTGTGTATGATATGACATTCCTCAATTCAACAGGTGCTCTTGTAAGGAAAATCCACCATAAATAGCATTAACAAACAGAAATCCAGCACATAACTTTTTTCCAAAGCGCAGCGATTAACTGTCTGTGAACTAGGATGCTAACTTTCTCCCAAGAGACAATATAAGACTGAGATCCCATGCCAGTGGCAGACAGTAATATAAAGTTATGTGGAAATCTGGGGCTGTTTTTCAATGCCACTCTCATGGACTAATTGCTCACACTCACCTTGCTCCAGTCCTTCCCTATGTGGGTCCTTATCATGCTGAAAGCTGTTCCTTCTAGTAAACACTAAGATGAAGAAGGCACTCAGTACCTCAGCCTTTTACATGTCCTGTGTCACCAGGGTTCCTGCCCCATTCACCTGTGGGGCGATATTTTCCCAAATCTTTCTTTTACTACTTACACACTTAGGGAAGATCTTCTTTCATTGCTCCAAACCCACTTTCTGACACTATCTTTTCCAGAAAGCTTTCCCTATCTCAGCTTTAACCAAGAATTAAACTTGTTCTGACAATAAATATTCAGTAATTACAAACATCCTGACATTTTACTAGAGAGCAAATGATACTGGGGAGATCCAACCATCGCTGGAGCTAAGAGATACTTGCACATCACAGCTACTATTCATACACTTTTAACCATTTCCCTAAGACACCCTCCTGTTGTTACTTCTATTGTTCTTATCACCTCTTAGCTTATGCTTCACTTTTCATTATCTATAAATGGTAAGCATGAACAAGCTCCAGTTTCTCTCAATACTCAACATTCCAGTAACACTGATGGGTCCAAATGCAGGAAATAAACATAATTTCCATGTCATAGGGTGTCACAGATGCCCTCCCATAGCTCCGCTAGGTTTTCATGGTCTACAGATAAATTGCTCATTAATCTTACATCTCATGAAAGTCTTAGTGTCAAGTACCTCCTTGTTTCAGCTGCCCAAAAGCAGTAGCAAATTTTGTTTTTTCCCCAAATTTCCATTCTATTGCTTTAGCTAAATGAGAGGTACAGCCAACATTAGTAGAAATATTATAGCATGTAA
>VZTN01021079.1:2092-84867 GCA_013400515.1 Erpornis zantholeuca
AAAACATGCAAAGCTGTAGAACGCTAATTTAAATCCTTGAAGAAAAACCTTTTTCCTGACCTTTGCCTTCTTCCTATCATTGGATTTCATGCTCTTCACTTTCCTGCCATAAAAGAGCAGCTGGTGAGGAGGGACAGGGGAAAACACACATTCTCCTGAGTACCTTTTGCGTATTAAATAATTATTTGCTCTTGACTCGGGCATTTTGTAATAATGGAAGTGTTACAGAATGAAACATTTTAGTGGGATTCCTAAGCTTATGGTGTAACCTGTTATTCTCTTTCTCAGTTTGGTTAGGATTTCTTTTCCAGATTTGTTGTTTTGATTTGTGTTGTGGTTTTGTAAGTAGTGGATAGCCATTTTGGGTTTGGGGTTGCATCTCCTAGTTACACCACAGAAAGGAGTTTGGATTTTGCTCCTTTGCTTGCCAGAGCAAGTCTGGCAAAGCTTTCAACTTGGCTGGTAAAATTAACTTTTATTTTCCCTGTGCTGTTAATCACCCTGATGACTAGTCCCACAGGTAGCATCCTCCCTCAGTAAACAAGTGGAAAACAATATCAAATATATCTATCCAGGCACGTTTTGCAGCAGGCTGGGCCAAAAGACAAATTTATTGGTGGTGCCTAGAGAGACTAATGCTGCTGGGGAAAACATTTTCAAGGAAATGGTTCCCTGTTTGGGTAATGAGAGCTTATAAAAAGCCATGAACAGCCTGTGCATGTCATTCACTTTGGCAAATAGCTGCAAGATGAGATATTAGAATGAAAGAAATACAGTTTGGGGAAGTTTCAGAGCCAGCTTAGGGCCCTTTGAAGAGAAAAAAATAAAGTTATGTGCTCATCCCTGGAGCCCGGTTTTGCTGGTGACATCTCTCTGACTTGGGTCTTGACAGGATGAAGGAGTGAGGAAATGATGAGAATTCCATAGCTGCTGCCTCTGCTTTGGGAGGGGGAAAAGGTATTTGTTTTCAAAGCACGATTACAATGGACAGGGAGCTTTTTGCTCCACCTCTGATATTTATGGTCATGCAAAGTGAAACAGTAAAAGACACCTGTTGGAGCAGGTCTAAATTTGGAGCATTTCCTTTTAAGATTTTGTGGGCTGTGCAGGAGTGAGTTCAGCCTTCGTGGGTGTTCTGTCTGCACAGATGCAGGTGCAGGGCTTCTCCCAGAGAATATGTTAATAAATCACCGTGACAATTCCAGCTACTTATTACCTCATGTGCTTCAGACAGAAAGGAATACCTCATCTATAAATATATATAGTACTAACATTAGTAACCTTGAAGTAACAATACAGATCTGTTTTTAAGATAATTTAATAGAAAGAGGAGGTAAGATGGGGGAGTTTTTTCTTCCTTTTCTCTTTGCATCATGAGAGTAAAAATGAATGGTGTAATATAATTTCAAAAGTCAGCACTGCCAAGTGGGTAGGTAGTGAGAGTTCAGAAACAGCTTTGATACACTTGATTTCCTTTCTGTTGCCTTGGGATATTTTTTTTTTTTTTCTGCTGATAGTTTGTTTAAAATACATGGATCATATATAAACACGCTGCAACTTTCTGAATGTTTCTGTTCTCTAAAACTATTATTCTTGAGAAATTGGGATCTCTGAAATACTCTGCTGCTCCTATGGTGGTTCTTTTTTTTTCTTTTAAAATCTATTTCCTTTAGAAAAGCTAGGAATGACACTGGTATAGGGCAGATGCTTTACAGTATGAAGCATCCTAAACTAGATCATGGGCAGATGTCCTCTTCCAGATCTTGCTGTGCTGGTGCAGGGAGCTACCACCCCACGCTTATGCCCAGCTGGACATACAGTTGAGTACTCCATAAGCCACATGTGTCAAAAATAGCTTCATGACTTCTGATAGATGAAACAGCAGGACTTTGATAACTTGGTTCTTTTTACTTTGTGCATTTGAGAGATGTCCCCAAAAGCGGGGCCACTGGCAGGGAAGGGGGCGACGCAGTAATGCAACTCAATAGGAAAATCCTGAGGAGCAGTTCAGGACAGACCAGGGAGCAAAAACTCTTTGCTGGTTAGAATGAATACACCTACTAACTTTGGTGGTGGTCTTATCTTTGAAAAATCAGGAGTTTCACTATTAGCAAATTTTTCTAAGTTTTCTTTGCATTCAAGTGGTATTTTGAGAAATACTGTAGAAAGTTGTTGGATAGAACTTATTTTCTCTAAAATATGACTTCTATAGAGTGATGTATTTTCTTTTGATCCAGATCTGCTCTTTCAATTAGTCCAGGTCTGATTTTCTCACAAATAAAAATAAAATTTTCTGACTAGCAACCAAAAAATAAGTGAGGTTCTTTCTGGCTCCTCCATCAAAAAATATAAATTGTATGTGTCGATTTAGGTAATAATCCTTTTACAGATGCACAAGCCAGAAAAGAATCTGGTTCCCCTTCCCAGAATTGAATTGGTTTCACAGTACTAATAGGAATTTAGAAAGCTGTAAAAAGTTATTTTAGCCAGTAAAGCAAGCGGATCTGACTGAATCAAAACAGGGGAACTAAGTCTATTGAATAAAAGGGTGTGACTTTTACACACTAACTTCTCAGACTATAACCACACTTTAAAAATGTTGGTGTAGCTTTAATCATACTTCTTTAGAAAAGAGGATTTTGCTGAACATTTCAGAAAAATATTCATCCATGAGTTGTTGTTTGAGACATGAGTTGGGAGTAGATGTTCTCAGGATGCCCTGAGTAGGTTTTACATGCCTGTTTAGTTTCTCAGCTAACTAAGAGTAGCTGCTATAACTAAAAAGCATTCATTTTCTCAGAACGTTTGCCCTTTTTATTATGCATTTAAACTTTGCTCAAGTTGCTCTGCTTTTTTTGTAAATTTATTGGGGATGAGTGTAGTCTTCAGCTTCAGAAACTGAGTATTTTAAAAATTACTTACTATTTCTAAAATCAGCTTAGCCAAGTATAATGAAAACTCTTTAATTTGGTGCTTTTATATGTTACACTTGTACAATAAACATGAAGATAGTATAAAAGCAGTTAGTGAGACATTAACTCTACATTTTAAAGAACATAATGATATTAATGATTTTAATACTGTTGCTTCCACAGGATTTTATTGTTTTGCTGCTGCCATGTTATTGTATTCATTCATTGGCAGGGGGTTGAAAGGAATGTACGGCATATCCAGGTCCTATTTATAAAAGAAAGGTCATGCTGTGTCTTGACAGCTTGTACAGGTAAGAGGTCATGAATCTCATGCATCTCAGAATCTGCAATATTAGCAGGAACTTCTATTGTATGTAGCTATAGAAAGGCTTATTGGCAATGGCCTTCATTTTATTGCAAGATTCTTGCCAATGTTCTACTACACATAAGGCTGAAAGCAGAGAGCTTGAGGCTCAGCATTTGGTTTCTAATTGGCAGTAAATGTATGTTGCATGGATTGTCATTAGTCATTTGTCTGTCTGTCTGCTGCGGTCTCAGACCAGCACTTACCCTGTGCTTTGGTTTTACTTTTCAGAGGTTTTGAAGGAGGAAGGGATGACTGTATTGCTTGGACACCCTTGAGTCCATGTGACTTGGTAAAAGCAGTACTCTGCATGAGTCATTCAGGCTGGACAACACTGAAGTTAAAGCTCATTGTTACACTAAGCCAAGCTTGGCTCTTGAAAAGATGATAAATGGTCCGTTCATTTTAGAAAGACATCTTAATACTTTAATACAGTTGCCACTGTGTACTTTTTAGCAAGGCTGTGAGTTATCTTACTTCACAGGGTTGATGAGGAAGCATAGCCATCACCAGTTCTTTTTGTGACATACTTACCCCAGTTGATCCAGATAACCTGTATGGTCTAAAAGTTCCTATGTATAGTTTGCTTAGGGCAGAGACACAGAACAATCAATTGCTTGCTTTCAACATACATTTTCAGCCATAATGTGTGTTCAGTGTAGCTGCCTGTTGAAATGTTAGGGTTTCAACTTGTGTCCAGTGATCCCAGAGTGACCAGTATGCGACAGAGGGGCACAGACTCCTCATTGTGCGGTTGGGATGGTACAGAGAGAAAAAAGCCAAAGGTCAGAGGAGTTATCCCTGCTTGTGCGAGTGCTGTCAGGCTCTCCCCTACCACATGTCTGCCATGTGTTCCTCATCAGCGGGATGTGGAACTCCATGACGCAGAGCAGACTGGAATGCAGAGTTAGTTAACACCCGCCGTTGGGGAATTTATCAGCCAATGTGGAATATGGTGGGGGGGGAAACAGCCTAGTTTAAAGCAAAGTAAGGGTGAAATGAGGCATGCAACTGTTCCTCTTCTGTTAAAAGGCCTGATTCTGCTTGGGGATGAGGTCCTGGCTTACAAGCCCAGCCAAAGTTTGTGGTTCCCTTACTGTTCTGTGTTACTGATACACTTTTAGTCCTTTAAATTTTCATCCTTAGCAAAAGGTTTTTGCAGCGGGCAGGAGGGAAATACCCTGGAATTTTTGCAGGGAACCATTCATCTAGTTTATTCTAAGAAATCAAGATTTCAGAGAGCCTTTTCTTCATCCTGGTCACCAAGATCCCAAATCACTAACTTGCAGGGACACATAAAAGTGATAGCCTCTCTGTTAAAATTAGCTACACTTGGTATCAGTTGAACTGCAGTTGCATAATATTTTTAGTGCTGATTTATTGCACTTAGTTCATGGCTCCTGTGAACTCTAACCCAGGTGATTTACTGTGATGTTTTGCACTGTGAAGAATATTGTGAAAGTCATAATGGAAAGAGTCACAATTTGCAATTAGCTGATTGAAGGTATATGTGGGCTCACATCCTTACTGGGTTTGCATTCTACTTTAGTTGCAGCAAATATATATCTTTGAGAGTGTTTCCATTCATTCAGAATACAATGCTGAATTCCCTGTTGAATAACTGTAGTGTGGTTCTCCCCAAACAGCATTGTGCTGGCAGTTTCTGGAATTACACAGGAAATGAAGAGCATAGCAGACTTTCCTTTCTCTTGCTAAGACATGCTCCCCAGGAGTTCTTCCAGTAGATCAAGTAAATAGCAGAAATCTATTCCTAAGGGCAGCATGTTTCTCTATGTTTCTACTTTGAGAAATCTTACTTTTCTCTGGCTTTAAATCCTTCCTTTCTTCATCAAATTTATTGCACCATTTCCGTAGCTGGAGAAGATGAGATAGAGATTCCTTTTACAAGCAGTAAAACTGCTTATCCACTTTTCTTGGAGATCTCTTGTAGAACTCTCCTTCCCCAGTCACCAAATACTATATACTCCGTTAAGAATGAAGAGGAGGTGGCTATTCAATCTTGACATGTGAACTGGCAATACAGAATGCTGTATCTTGCCCAGTTACTAATTTTAAGGATAACTTGCATGTACCTGCATACCTGCATACTGGCCAGCAGCATCTGTTGGTATTTCTTGGGTTGATCATCTTGAAATTCTTTAACCTTCTAAAAATGTGTGTATATGTGTGTGTGTATTCATAGTCAGGCTGGTGAAAGCTCAAGAGTTTAAAAAATCTGGGTCAGTCAGTACAGGGAGATTTTAAAAAGATATAATTTAGGTCCTTCAGACAGAAAAATCTGGCTGATGGACTTTAATTAAACTCCTAGGGTTGGAAGCAAACCAGTAAGAAAGCAGGGAAATTTAAGTTAAAGCTCAACTTCTAGGTTTTTTTGCATATAAATCATCCAGCAGCTGGTGATACTTGCAAGAGCACAAGAGACTGTCTTCTAGTATTCCCTTTGATTTTATTCCCCGCCCCCCTTTGCTTTATTAGTCCCAAGGTGTAGCATTAAATATAATTTCAAAGGCCATGTGTATCCTTAACTTCTCTGCCCCATCTCTATGGTACATGTGCTCATATATGTATACATATATGTGTAATATATAGCTTTGTTCACTGATGCGTTGGTACAGCATTTGTAGAACTAATTATATTTTTTCTGGTTGTTTTTTTTTCCCCAAATGAGCTACATCATTTCTGAAAATACCTCCGAAATTCCCACTTCTGTGACTTTGAGCCTTAGCCAGGTAGAATAGTAATAACAGAATCATGGCCAGTGGTGCCATAAATTTCAACTAAAGTATCGGGCAAGAAGTCTGATCTCTGTTTGTACTGTTGCTAGAGATATTTATGCAGGGCTAGTCTTTCAGCAAGTGTGATTATTTTCAGAGAGGCCCTGTCTCCATTCTTGCTTTAGAATGTGCTGAGGATGTGTGTGAGGAACAGCACCTGACAAACAGCAGCCAGACAGAAGGAATAAAATCCCTTGGGAATGAGACTTCTTTTTATGGCCATTTTTCACTTCTAAGGCCACTTGAAAAATATTGTTCTTCAGGTAGATCTCATTCTTAGACCCCTGGGTTAGCATTTGGGTGCCTGCCATTTTCCCAGACCAAGGAGCTACTGAAGAACTAAGCTTTCCAGTAGGAAAGTATGCAAGTACATACTTTGCAGTACCAGACACTATTGAAAGAATAATGGACCCTTCCCACATTCAGCTCCATTCTTCTTGCATACACACTCCCAGACTTCTGGAGCCACTGTGCTAGCAAATGATTACATTCTGTTTTTCTTCCGTGACTCTTCCTAAACAAAATGTTAATTGAGGCATTGATTTATACAATTCAGACTCCTATGTTAAGTCAGCATACTTAAAAGTAGCCTCTGGCTATTGAGGGAATAGATCAGTGAGACAAATTGATGCTTGCTGGTATGTTTTTCTGTATCTTACCCTTTGAGAAAATAGTATACATTTCAGATTTAAAGAATATGTCCTTTGCATGTGTTTGTTTTAGATATACCCCAATGTAGTGTGGCTTTAGAACACAGGATTCTATGTGTTTTCTGATTTATGTTATTATATGAAGGAAGCATACTGGAAAAAAAGAGACTTTAGCTTTTTTTTTTTTTGTATGTCCTTGATATTTGTTTGAAAGAAAGTGTTACAATACAAGGGATACTATGTAGATTCCACACCTTCATATGTAATAGGGGTAACTTCAGGCCTGGGAGTAAAAAATGACTTCTCCTGTCCTAGACAACTGTTGAATTAAAGGGTTTGCAGAAAAGTTGTCTGACCTTACTTCTTCCTAATCTGTTCTTCTCTTTGAAAAAAAACCAGAAGTACTAATCTGTTTGTTGTAGAGAACCATTAAAATAAGAAACCTTTGTGTTTACATAGGAAGAGTTCTCTAGGAGATCTGATGCTGGAAGGGATAAACTTTAAATGAATTGGTGTGTTATCAGCCGTTTGCATTAAAAATACCTTGTAATTAATACGCAAAGAGATCTCACCTCTCTACTTGCCTTTGTGGCCTTAAGAAATCCACTTAATGTTAGTGTCTCATACTTTCTTTGCTTTTTAAAATGAATGCAATATTAGTTTCTCATAGGGGCATAACTCATGAACATTTATGTCAGTAGTGTAAATGTAAAATGCTGCTCTGAATATAGGGTATTAACTGTTGGCTTTCCCATACTTTGAGTCAGAATAGTACTTGTTAAAATGACCTGCAGGAAGCAGCTGATCTAACACTGTAGCATGAGCTATAGGTCATGTTTGAACCCAGATTTTCAGTTTCAGCACTTGCATTTCTGCGTGTCAGATGCCTGTAGTATTTATTATTGTGTAGTGTATTGTGTGTTACATTGTAAATGCACTGCTATTCTTACCACTCACTGTCTCTAATTCACTTTCCATGTACTAATTCTCCATTATTTTTGTACAAAGGCACTGGGCATGCAGTGAAAAATTAAATATATTTCTTTTGCATTAACAAGCCACTCCTCCTGGATGTGCAGGAATTTGTAGATAGGTGACTTCTTGCACGCATACGAACAGGTTTTACAAATGCTGGCTTCAGTCTGGCAGGGCCGAGCGATGCCCCTGAGCTGACACCCAAGGGCTGCCAGGGCCCGGCCAGCAGCGGCACCGCTGGGCGGGCGGAGCAGCCCCGGGGCTTGTGCATCCTGCGGAAGTACCACAAGGACTCCTTGGGAGGAGCCAGTCCTGCTGCAGAAACAGCGGTATCGTCTGGGCTTTGTCAGGTCCTTATTGTTCTGCATAAAAGAGAAAAAGTGATGTTTATGTTACTTCAATCCTTGCATTTGTTTGGTGCTCCCTGCTTCCAGTTTGTCCACCTGATGGCAGCTTTTAAATTCTGTGATGTGAACTGTGTTTTGTTACCCATATGAACAGCTTTGGTCAGCACTTTCAGCATCCAGCAGAATACAAATATAATAAAAGAGTTTAATCTTTTATAATTCTTCAAATAGTTTATTTTCACCATAGAAAGGTAATTCCCTTTAGAAGATGATCACTCCAAAGACTAACTGCTTTCATTTCTCCTAAACATTTTAGAAACATGACAGCTATTTTTGCAAGCAAGGTGTTGTAAAACACCTTCCAAGTTGATTTGGGCAGCTGTGTATGATCTGCTTCTACACTTTTTTTAATGACAGTTTTATCCTTAAACAGAGTGATTTTTTTCTGAATGACAGGTTATGGTAATAAAACAAAGTGATACTGCCCTATTAAATAGTGGCCTCATAAAGGTTATGTGCATAAAGTTATAATGACCCTGTAAATCAAGAATGCCATGAACAACAGAAATGCCAGACTCCAGAGGTGAAACAACCTTGCTGTTCAGTAGCCTGCTGCAAAGAAGTGTCACTTTACCTGCTTCTTCATTTTTGTGTTTTGAAATTCTAATTGATTCACCATCTTAGGGGCAGTGAATGAAAACATGGGAACTGGCCCATATGAGAAAGGTGTCTAGTACTAAATATGAGCGATTAAAAGATCATTGCAAACTACAGCACAATAATTTAAAAATTCATTTTACTTTGACACTCTGTGCTTTGACTTCTTAATTTTCCTACATGAAAACATGTTGTGTTCACAGTGGAAGTGACTCACAAGTTCCAGTCAAGACTTCTGGAAGGCTTCAGTCTGCTACCTGCCATATGCCTGTATATCTACTGCTGATTTCACTGCTCTTGCAATGGCAATAAAAAAATTTGCCATGAGTGTTAATTTATGTCTCAGTGGAAATATCCAGGGTCTTATGTATCTTAGGATACGGCTGTTTCCTAAGTTCTAGATATGCTGACATGTGAATGTTTTTATCATTGGGCACTGCCTGAAAAGTTACTGCATGGTGAAGAGGTGAAAGCTGAACCACACTGTTCAGCATCCAAAGGCTTGAAGTGAGAAGGGATTTTGGGAAGGTGATGTGAGGCCACCACCAGCTGCTTGCTGTGCACACAGGAGACTTAAGGAGAACTGCAGTGTACACAAGGGAAAGAGGTGTGGCTGTGTCTTTGCAAAGGCAAAGATCTGTCTTCTATGTGTAAGTCTTCTTGTCAGAATTGTTGATCCCTGCTTACTGGGTGGAGCACACATAGGGAGAATTAGATGAGGTTATAAAGAGCAGAAAAATTGATGAGCTTCACAAGTATTCATTCAGGGTAGGCACTGATTTGAACTTGTACATTGTCTCTAAAAGTGAATAATATTTACACTCATGGTTGAATGTTCATTCCCAAAATTCTGGGACATTCTGGCTTCTAAATCTAGCATAAGGAAGGACAAGCAAAGTCTGTACTCATGGGGATCAAAATACAATGGGGGGAAAAAGTGTATGGGGAGCCCATTCTTACTAGTCCTGTTTGTTACTGTAAGCAAAAATGTCAGTCTCCTTGGCACTGTTTGTGTCCTGAAGAGAAGCCATTGTTCACATCTCTGAGGAGCTCATGTTGTCATCCTGTTGAATAGTAAGACCCAAAATTGAGATTAACAGTTACCAAAAAGTAAGAAGACAGTGTTCGGCTGTTACTTGATCATAGTGGGCTTATTTGCTAACCTAAGATTTTGACCACTTTAGGGTTTTTTAGGATTCTGAGTCCTGTTCATTAATGTAGCTATTTCACTGCTGAATGACAGCATGGTTCTGTGCACTGCTGTCAGTTTTAGCATTGTTTCAAAATGAGAGGTGATTCTCATTGCCATAAGGAGAACTCTAATATGGTTTGTACTTCCAGAAATTCCTTCATGGCTTCAGTTTGTGTTTGATTTTTGGCTGGTTTGCAGAAAATATGATCTAATCGATCCAGTCATGTTTTTAATTGAAAACATGTTTGTGTATATTAAAAAGGGATCATTTGCATGCAGGGAAGAACCCATGAAAGTGTGTTTGAGAATTCCTACTTGCATCTGGCATAGAAAAAGTTTAGGCAATTATTTTGTGTGTGTCCACTGTGTATTTTTTTTCTTTTTTTTCTTTTTTTATCAGTGTACGTCAGAGGTCTGAACACAAATAAAGCATGCTATGCAGACTAATTAAATCAATGCCTCTGTGGAAGCAATTTAGTTTCTGGAATTGCTCTTCTAAATCTGAGATGTAAACAAAAACCTAGTTATTTTTATATAATTTCCCTTTGCCTCATGTATGCGATTCTGGAAGTTGAAGAGTTATATGTTTATGCCTCTTTTTACAGCAGAATATTTGCATGGCTGAATTTTTATTGAAGCATAGTTCCCGGTTTCCTTAAAGCTGAGCAAAACTACTGTACAGTGGGAACACACATTAATTTGAGTTGCTGTGAAAGGCTGTTCATGTTAAAGCTGTCAAAGCAGCAAATTGTCCTCAAGTGTTTTTTCATTAAGAGTTGTTTGCTGCTTTTGTAGAAACAGCTGCTTCAGCCACAGAAAGTAAATGGGGAGCTTTTCCTCAAAGAAGGGTGTGCAAAGAACAGTGTTTAGGTCATGGGTTCTTACTGTCCCTCTTCTTTCTCTACCTACCTAGGGATGATACAGGTACCATTGCATTTTGTTCTGTCTCCAGGGACTCTTTTTTTTCTGAGATTGGCTTTAGTTTGTTGTTTCTTGATTGTTGTAGTTTCCTCGCAGACTATGAGGTCATTGTGCTTGTTTCTTTAAAATGTAGAACACAAAGATACTATCTGTCTTAAAAGTATAGAGTGTAAAGGATTGTACACTTGAAGATATGGTCCATGTTCCCATTAAATGTGCAATTCCAGCTCTTCAGAATAAAGCTATTTTCTAGTGAAGTCAAATATAATAATAAAGTCTATTTGTGGAGACTGCAGCTTCTGCGATATGAAGAATCAGACCTACCTCTTCTCTTGCAGTGCTAAAACTCCCTTTTATTTTTAATAGCAAATTATTTTGAGGCAGAGCCCAGACACATGGAATTTTTAGAAGTTAAACTGCTCTTTTAAAGCTTCCTGTTCATTTTTGTTGTGCTTATTGCTTCTTACCTCTCTCTGTGTTTACTTTTTTTTTAACTGTCTCTGCAAAAGCAGCCATTGTAGACTTGGGCCTTTTATATATTACTAACATGGTCTAGAGGGTTAGCACAGGTCTTTATAGTTACAGATTGGTTCTAATACATTTTTGTCTTTATAAACTAAGGGCAGGACTGTACATGAAATCTCTGTTATTGTATTTGTGCTTTGTACTCATGCACTTGTTGACTGTTTTACAAGCCAGTAACGTAGTAGCCACAGGCTAGGAAGCTTGCCCAGAAATCTGGCATATTTAATTAGTGCTAGTAAACAAGCAGAGTTTCAAATTTAATTTTTCCTTCTTTAATTCCTATAAACCTCAAGCCATTTAAAACTTAATTTTGACACTAGTTTCGTTTATGCAGTTGGATAATACTGAAACAGTCTACAACCACAGACAGAATGGTCCCAGTCTTTTCCAAGCAAGAAGGGAATAGAAGTTGTTTTGTTTTAATAGTATCTGAGGTTGATGTAAAATTGTAAATTATAATCTTCAGGTCATCCCCTGCCTATTTTCTTTTTCTTTCTGTTAGGCTAAATGTTTCAAGATGAGGAAATTGTCCTACCATGAGTTTAGCCTTGCAAAGGATGACAATCGGATTTGTTGCCACTCTGTTTTTTTTACAGAGAGCTCTTCTAGGAGCAAGTGATGGAACATCTGAGCTCTGGTACTTGCCATGGCTAGTTTTTTGCTTCTAGGCTGCGAGGTTTAACACACTGCCCCAGGTGATGTAAACAACAGGGGGTTCAGTTGCTGTCTTCTCACTTGCTTTTCAATACCAGCTTGTTATCTATGCTGAAAATGGTTCTCTACTGCTGCTTTTACTATGAGGGACCACTAAAGTCCAGATTAATGACATTTCTCCTATTTCATTGCTGAAGGCACTCTTTCTCTGGACAAATAATGTGCTGGGTGTCATAGCAGTAAAATATGCAGTAATTTTGGCCAAAACCTAGACTTTTTAACTGTAGCAAAAAAATTTAAAAACTAATATGGGAATTGTGAAAATGCAGAGATGAACAGTGTTTTATTAGCTGTCCAGACAGTTTTTCCTTCAAGAATGTGTTTGGGGGGGGGGGGGNATTTGTTATTTGTTTGGGTTTTTTCTCCTACTTATTTATAAAGGCAGCTTCCATCTTAGCATGTGCTGAAGTGAGAAACTTCACTCTAGTGTGTGTGAAGTTTCTCAGCAGTAACTGTTCCAGAAAAGGAAGGAAACCTGCTCAAAGTACATCTCACTGCATTGGATTCAGCAGGATTTTCTTCTGCAGTATTCTAATTGCTGTATGATCAGTGTTCCAAAGGAGTAAAATTCTTCCGTCTCAAGCTTTTATTCAGGTGCTACTAATGGGTGAAAGGTCAGAGAGATTTTTGGAAATCCAGCTCTGTCCTTAGTGCAGTGTATGTTTTCGTTCAGCTGGGCTTAATGCTACAGAGCTCTAACTTTAGCATCTTTCTGAAAGCATTTTAGTTGTAAGTTTAGTTTTTTGTAGTAATAAGAAGCAGCAACTTCTGTTATAGCTATTAACAAGTCTGGAAATTTTAAATCATGAGTAATCTGGTCTAACCAGAAACTAATCTAGTGTGGTTGTAACCACTGCAATTACTTGTTTAAAAAATGCAAATTTGGACTTTGGGTGGATGTTAAGGTCGTCTTGCGGTAATGATAATTTTCTGTGTCTAGTCTTTTTTCCTTTTTTTCCCTCTGATACTTATATTCATCATTCCGTGGTATTTCTCATGGTGTTTTGTAAAATGCCAGTTAGCTATTAAAAGAATTAATCATTAAGTTCTTCTGGGCTGAAAACATGAGCAATGTCTGTCCGTGTCTTCAGTCTGACTTCAGTTCTCCTTTGGCTTTTAATTCTGCTGTCACTCTGCAAAAAAAATATTACACTTGCTAATTTTAAGACTTTTTTAAAATGAAGTTCTTGTTTGATACTGTCAAAATATTAGTTGATAAATAGTATAGGTTCTTTTAAACTAGAAAAGAGCGTAAGTGTATCTGTATTTCTTGTGTGACATTCCTATCACCTGGGGTATTTTTTTACTGCAGAATTGGGCTGTACTCTAAAGTCAATGATGTCCCAAGCTCTGATGGCTCTCACTGTCCTGAAATCTCATAGCTCAAGGTTGATGCTGCCTTAAATTCAAGCTAGCCTGTCTCTGAGGATGTATCTGAATACACAGGCTGAGTCATGACTTCAGTATAACCAAGTCAGGAAACTCCTCTGTTTTCCTGTAGGGGAAGCAGGATTCGTGAAGTCTGAGTGCCAATTCCTTAGCAGAATTTCCTCTCACATTTTTCTTATACGTACCCTTTCAGCATGCTGAGATGTGGAGCAGCCTGTGTCCTGGCAGTCACAGTCAGGCTCCCTCCACAGTGGCAGCAGAGCCAAGTTCTGTGCCCACTTTAGTTTCTGCCTGAGATAAAGCTGTTCTCATTACCTAATTAAATATATGACAGTTGCAGTTGTTGGGATCTTGTCAGTATGAACAGTGGTTGCTGTGTCAAGTGCTAAAGTGTCCAGGTTCCAGTGGAATTGACGGTAGTAAAAGCTTATTGTGAATCAAAACTGAGGCAGAAGCAGTAGTTGCCAGGGGGAGATCGAAAAAACCCACAGGTCAAGGCATCAGCTGAGGAAGCTACAAACCCTCAAGGAGCAGGAAGAAAATATAATTCACTTACAGTAAATGAAGGAAATGAGCTTTGCCAAGTTTATGGCAGAAGAGCTGGATTTACATGGGCTGGATTTGAGTAGATTTTGGTAATTTAAGCCAAAACACTTAAATTTTTCCCATCTTTGGACTCAAAGCTCACGTCTTCTTAGTTTCTAGACTGTAAGTTTTGGTGGGAGCCAGATGCTGCTTTGTCTAACAAGTAATCTTTTCTTTCTTCTCCACTTTTCTTCCTTCTTCTAACTCTAATGACCTGTTGTCAGGCTCTTGTCAGATTATTCTTCAGTCTGGTGAAATTTAGCTGTTTTGAATGGAAATATCTTCTACAGAAGAACTCACAAACATGCACCTTCCATCATGAAGAGACCATTTGCTTGTCAGGCAAGGATCCTAGCTAAGGGAAGTGAGTGATCAGCTATGGCCTGTGCATAGTGACAAGCTTAAAGAGAGATTTTTAATTTTAATAAACCAGTGGTGCAGAAGTAAGTGATTCTCATGAGGTACCTGGACAGAAACTCACAATGGGAAATCCAAGGATATGTGTGAAAGCTTCAGTTTGTTCTGCTCCTGAGCTCTGTGAAATACAAGGGAAACATTTATGCTTATTTCAGCTTTGGAGGGTTTTTTTTGCTTATGCTTTTACTTGCAATTTAAGGTTGGAGGAGGAAGAATTTCCTTTTGCCTATGTATTTTAGTAGCCCAAAGGTATGCCCTTACCATAAATTCCTAGATTTTGCAGATCATATATTCTAAGTAGGACCCACCTCACGTGGAAGGTGCAGAAGGTCTTTAGAGCTTTGTCAAGCAAGGCTCATGCTGCCTGGTACAGTTCTGTTTGCCTTTGAGTCCAGGCCAGTGGCATGAAGAAATTGTGTCAGTCTTGCTGTGTTTAAGCTATATATTGCTAGTGACCTGCAACTTTGACCTGCTATTCAGTTTCATTGTTTCACATGCATTTACTGTAATTATTTGATTTAAAAAAATATATCGTGTGTCTACTGCTTAGCCCTTTGGGAACTGATGTAGGAGGGATCAGGAGCTGCTGTTTTTCAGTAGTCTCTATACAATCCTCCAGCTTCAGTTGTTTTCTTAAAACTTGTTCCTCTGATGTGTTGTCACCCTTTCAGCCCTGGTGATTTTAGGGAACAATTATTTACTAAGGTGAATTTCCATGAAGTAGGAAGCAAAATGAGCTGAAAATTGGACATGATTAGGGTTGCCAGGTGCAGACTTTTAGTTCTTTCTCCTTCTTCAGCAAAGAAAGCATTTCCCAAAGCTCAATTAAATCTCTTAAATCACAGTTTAGCCCAGCATAAGAAAAATAAGCTCAAACACCAGATCTGAACTAAGTGACTAAGCCATGTCCCGTTGTGTTGGAATTGAATTGGTTATAGCACACAATAATCTACTTTATTGTCATCCTGGCCTTAACTGTAGCATAAGATGATTACATTGAATGTGTATAATAATAAGGCTTACACTTTGTATATAGCCCTTTAAATATTTTGGCAGACCATAGAAAGAACCTTTACGTGCAAGGCTTGATTAATCCTTTTCCTCTGTGTATAGAACAAGTAGCTGCCAGAGCTCAAGGGTAAAACCTATTAATAATGTCTCTGGCAGTCCCCGCCCTCCTTCACAGTGTATTCTCTTCTGTTCACACCAAACTCCAGGCTTATTATCATTTTGGTCTCTCTCTTTTGCTTTCCCAGTTTCTACATAGCAATCTGCATATTCTAGCAGAATAGTATCTAGTATAAAAGTGTCTAGTATAAAATATTTGCATGAACTCTGTTTTTCCAGTGACAGGGAAAGAGAAAAAGGAGTGGTAGTGTTGTGAGAAGCCCGGCCCCTGTGTTATTTCCTACAGCTGTTCACACTCAGTATGGTAGAGAAGAGCCCTAGAACTAAGTTTAGGGAAGTGCTTTCACAGGCAGCTGCATCTGGTGTGCTCCCAGGGGATTCATGTGCATCCAGCGACGTGGCCGCATACCCGCTGGGGAGCGCTCCTCAGACTTGGGGTGGGCGAGGAATTACTGTTGTCCTCCCTTTCATATGGGGAAGCTGAAGCAGGATGAAGAAAAACATTTTTTTATAGGTTCATGTGATGAGGTGGCTGTGCAGCCATTGGGACCCTTGTTCTTCAGCATCAAAGTCAAAGGTGATGTTAACGTTAAAACACAGCGTTTTTGCCAAGAAAATGACTCTTTCTACGGGGAGGTCACACTGCTTTATTGTAAACCATTACTGGCCTTGAGCAAATATTAATCCTGAGTTCTGACTGCTAACCTATACTCTTTATACTAGAGAAAATGATTTAATCTTTGGCTTTCAATGAGAGTCAGTTCCTTTACCAAAAAGTTTTCAGCATGTTTTTGTCAGAAGTAGGTTCAGAGTTTGTATTATAGTCTCATGGGTATATTAATAACATAGTACAACAAAGAAAAATGGCATGTGGTGAAGGTTTTAAGTGAAAAATATTTATTATTCAGAAGGCTTTCAAGCAACTTAGGTCACTAGATCAATAAAACATTTTCATTTGGAAAGGACTTCCCAGTCGTGGTGCAGTGTCTCTTCAGCAGCAGCTGTGAGGATGGATGGTGGGTAGTTGTTACCAGAACTGCAGTGGCCTGTCCTCCCTTGCTAGATCCTCAAGGGACCAAAGCACATCTTGGTCTCCTGTCTTTTTAAATAAGATTGTTGAAAAACTGGAGGAAGGGGGGAACAGTGAGAGGGTGCCCCTGAGTAGGGAAATGGAGGTCAGGGTCATCTGGGGCTCGTGGCACGTGTTGGGACACCTCATAGTAGCCTATGCTGTCTTGAACTCTTGGGATCCCATTGCTGAGGTGTTCCTCAGCCAGAAGATGTTCTGGAAGCAGTTCCATCCAAGAAGCAGCATCCTCCAATTCCCCTCTACCCACCCTCCTCTGGAGCGACGGTCGAGGGCGCGGGGGGGCCCGGCCGGCGCCGCCAGCGCGGCTCTGCAGCCCAGAGGTGGCAGCATTTCACCGGTGGGCAAAGCAGCCCCAGCATACAGTGGGGACATTCATTTGGCTAAGTGCTTTGGGATCTTTTTGGCCAAAAGCACTGTGTAAAAAATAAAAAAAAAAAAATAAGGTCATAAGGTGTCTGGGATTTTTGAAGAGCCAGTGTAACAGTGGTCTTTTATTATTCGTGAGTTTACAGCCAAGAGCTGTCCCGTAAATGAGCAATGCGATTTAGGGATTATTTTTTTTTCCTTTAAAAGCAGGAATGCTTGAGACATTAAAGGTGGTCTGGCAGCTTTTGCTGTGAGACTTCTCTTCATGTTGATCTGTACACTGGCTTTGTATCAACACAAGAGCACGACGTTCTTGCAGACAGGCAGGGGTCAGCACTGTGTTTGAACTGGACCGCACGCTGCTTCATGCAAGAGCACAGTTCATGGTGTGGGGGATACGAAGAATGTGATAGTGTTTGGCTATACAGACTATGTGAGCTACATGCCATTAGTTAGAAAAGATGCAAGTGTGGAATGCATAGTTTGCACTTAGCATGCTGTTATTTATTTATTTTGGAAGGATGGGGAGGAAGATGAACTAATACCCCATCAGCCCACAGTGGATGTAATTCAGGTATCAGTTTAGGAGCCAGGTTACTAGCAGGTATGATTAGATTTTTATTGTGTCATTGCTTGGATTAGTGTTAGAGTACAGACAGCCTCAGGTCCTTGAGCTTATTTAAAGACCTTCATATTTTCCGTCAACAGCTGTATGAAGTTAAAGGGAAAGAGGCCATGGGATTTCTCTTTCTCAGCTAGTTTATTTGTGAGGTGGTGAGGTTAATGTGGCAATATCCCATGCTTAGTAGAGAGGCTTTTTGGCTTTAAGCATTGTGTGTGCTCCCTTCAGATTTATGATTTTGACCCCAGCCTGGCATTATCACACTGTCAGTGGGAGTATGGAGCTGGCTGGAACCTGCAGCTCTTGGTGGTAATCTCTCTTAATTAGTTTACAGTTGAAACAATTGTCCAACTTTTTGCCTTTAAACAAGGGAAGTTTGCTCTATCAGTGGTTGATTTCCCTGAGGGAGGAAATCCTGAGGGGCGTTATCAGGGAAAGAAAAGCTCTGTGCTCCACTTTCAAAGCAATGCCATGTATGAAGCATGCATCAATCCTGTTAGTACTGCTTATTATTTCACAATGGCTTGTCAGGAATTACAGGCACAGACCTTTCTAAGGACTCTTGCAGACCTTTATGCACTCTCATCCTGAGTCAGGATTTTGTTGAATTATGTGCTAATAAAAGCTAATTTTACACATTAAATTGCATTCTTTGAAATTGCTCTTTTAATTGCTGATCTTTCCCTGACTTTTCTGCAGTTCTATCCTAGCCTTCTCATTGTCGACTTTCTGCCAGGGAGCCCTCCATGCCTCATCATTAGGAGTAAAATCTGCCATCAGTTAACACACAGAGCTTATAACTGGGAGCAGCCCCCTCCCTTGCATGGGAGCACAGACAGTAATAGACACTATAGTGGCAGCACCAAAGAGAGTTTTACCATGTATTTTAATGACTTGTGCTTGATTACATTTACTAGATTGAACCGAAGTTCATTTAGTAATTGGTATGATTCTTACAGGGTACACATTTGACATTCCTCCCTCATTAGAGAGCTCCAACAATGGCTGTTGCAACTTTCATCTCAAGGGTGACCCTCTCAGATACATATCCAGTCTTTTTCTTTTGATAAACCACCCAACCCGGCATTCATTAACACTTAACCATCTGCAGCCAGCCCCTCCTAGTACCTTCTCCCTTGCTTTGATGATATAATTAAAAGCCTTCTGTATTATCTCCCTCAGAGCAATAAGTCTAGGTGCGTCAGCTCCTGCATTGTTTGTTATTCGATTCTCTCTGTATCAGCTGTCCTTGCGACGGGCTCATTTTTCATATGTTGTAAAGATTAGCTGATGGAGTGGGAGATCAGAGGCATGAGACTGGAGTGTGGCTCTCGATATTAGTAACCAGATGCTCATTTGAAATGGTGATGGGGTTTGCTGTTATCTCTTAGATTATTTGGCTCCTTTATTTTTACCTGAAGATAAACTGGTTTAAGCACTAGTCAATGAAAACTAGCATCATCTTTAGTGACTTGTTATGATAGAGTACTCTTATCAGTCTGGTTTAGTGTGGCTATTCTCTCATTGAGTCTGGTTTACAGAAATCACAGCTTTGTTTATGCATGTGCCCAAACTTGCCTGTTTGACCTTTGAAGCTGTGATTATAATATTAATCTATGGGACTATTCTGTTGCAAATCACTTAGGTGGTCTGTATTTCAGAGGATTTCATTGTGGGACCTCCCTCTTGTCCAGCATGATGTTCCATTATTGTTAGTATATTCTACATTGAAAGCTAACTCAGACTGGTGTTTCAGTACATCTTGTTGTCTGGCTGCTTTCTGTGTGGGTTTTTTTGTGTGTGATGAAGGAGCTGGGATAGCACTGTGCTTCTGTTTGTCCACTTGCACTGATTTTGTATAACTTTATAACAAAGTTGCTTAGCTACAGAAAAACTTGGTACAATGCTTGCATGCAGATACAAACTTCAGCCAGAAATCCTCAGTGTCCTGTGGAGTAGCTAAATAGCTTTATTCCAGTTTGCAGGTGGGGAGACTGCATGTGTCAGCCACACAGACACTGGGGAGTTCCTGTTTTACACCCTTGCTTGATGCCTTGTCCCTGCAGCCTTCCCCTGCCTGGTGTTTAAGGGGGGTGCATGAAAGATTTTGAATAGGAAGAGAAAAAAATGGCATTCTGGCACTAAAGAAATTTTGTCTTGTTTGTCATCTTCAAGTTAGGAAATAGATTTTTTTTCCTCCCATTTTTGCCTCCACTTCCCATGTTGCATCCATTTCTATATTTNATTATTTATATTATAGTTTTGTCTAAACAAAACATTTATTGCTTTGTTCCACTGATTTGTTAATTTTCCCAGTAAACTATTATATTCATTAAATAAATACAAAGGAACCTTTCTCAGAGAAGATAGGAAATTTTTCCCTCTCATACATAGACAAAATGTGGAAACCACTGTCAGGATGCAGAGCAGGAGGGAATCTGCTGACTTCCAACTGCAAGATCTCATTAAAATTAGTGGATTCCCCATCCTCTTTGTATTAGGAACATTGCTATTTGGGCTGCCTTCCACAGCAACATCTGGGCCACTGATAACATCAGTACTGGAGCATTGCTAGGTGAGCTCATGTTTTGTTAATGAAGTAATCTACTGAAAATGCATATATCATTTTCTAGTACCACATACTTCACTGCAAAGTGTCGTACTACTATTATAGGAGCTTTCCTTTGCAAATGGGACTTAAAGAATTTTTTTATAGTCAAAAATATGCGTAGCTTGAATGGCATGCTTGAGAAATGCCACATAAGTCATGAAACGTTAAGACTTAAATACTTTGGTAGCTCAAGGCATTAATTGAGAAATGCACTGAAAAATGGCTTACTAGAACACCTGATGTTCTTGGTAGCTTTGGTGTTACTAAATATTTGGTGTGATAATATTGGTTTACTATTTTTATATATAAATGCACATCCAATTTGTGAGTGTTCCTTCTGCTGAGCTAACTACATAATAAAAGTGATCATGATCACAAACATCCGACTTTAGCATGTTCTGGAATAAGCAAACCAAGTTGGATAGAGTACACTGATAAAATATGTTCACTCAAACTTAATTATGAAATCCAGACATCAAAGGAAGAAAAATTAAAATAGAGACAATTTCAGGTGTGGAGTGAAATTTCTCTCCTTAATAGCTTGTGACCGTGAGTGCAGTTATGGATGTCTTGACCAGCTCAGCCTAGTCCTTGGCTGTTGTTGTGTTTTGTCTTTTTAATCTGCAGGTTAAATATTCTTGTGGCTTTTCTGTTCTGAACACTAGTGTCAAGTGTTCAGACAGCCAGAAGGCTCTCAAATGAGGCCACCAGTTTGTGGAAGGGAAAGTAATACTGGCCTAAAATATCTAGCTGGTTTGAGATAGATTCCAAAAAGGATTTCCATTATCCAGAGAGAACAGAAAAAACATAAAGAGAAGCAATAGAAGCAGTCAATGAGTCTTTATGATTTAAACTTTGTTCTTAAAATTTTGAAGCTACCAGAGATTCCTGAGGTTCTGAAATATTAACCTGCCACTGCTCTGAAAGCAAAGACTTCCCTGTTGGCTGTTGTTTGGCTTATGATGAGTGGCAGTTCTACTGATCTTTCCCATCTTACTGGGCTGGATAGCCAGATGCTTTGTAATTGATCTGTGGCAATCATTTTTAATGTGTAGTGTAGGAAAGGTGAGCAGACCCCATCTCCTTCCCCGCTTCCCCTCCAGGAAGCGTTCGAGAAAATACAGTAGTGTTGTTGTGTTTGCTAGCAGAACATGCCCAGCCTTGCATATATATTAAGGCAGGCACTTAGCCAGAAGCTTTGAATTATTGTACCCTGACATTACCCACTGTAACTTTTAGCACTCTGGGCCCATTACATTGGCTTCCTGCCCAGTAATGTGCAATTTCCACATACATGAGAAGATGTAGCAGGAGTAATGACTCCTTGGAGGAGGTGTTTTCTTTTGCAGCAAATCAGCCCAGGGCCAGCAGGTGTAAGTTTATAGACACAGCCCAATAATGGCAGCCTGAGCTCTTCTCTTCTGGCAATCCAACAGTAGATGGAAAGGAACAGACCTTTGCACACTTGCCACTATCCCCTGACCTCATTGCAAAGTCAAGCTCATGTAAACAGCCATGCAAAAGCTCCATGATTTCCCTTTTTTCTTTTCCAGGCACCCCAGAATGCACATCAGAACAGGGCTGATGGATGCCCATCTCTACTGTCTGAAGAAATATGTGGTAGACTTCCTGGTAGAAAACAGGTAAGAAACCAAGCAACACACAAGGTAGTAGCAGGTGTGTGCATTGTCATATGGTTTATACCAGAGCTTTTAAAGGAAGAGGTTTTTTTCATTAAATTAGCTAGCATAAAGTAGAAATATAAAAGAAACGAGTTTTCAGAGAACTTTAACTATCCTAAAAGGAATGCCAAGCATTATGTCTGAGTTTCTTATTAGGATCTTCTTGAAAAAACACAAAACAAAACCAACAAACCAGCGTAAGTGAACACTAACATTTTTGTCTCTGTGTCCCTTTTTTTTCTAATGTATCTGTTCTTTTTGGCTGCTCATTTTACCAGGGCTTCCCCATTGTTAGGCTTGTGAATACATTTCTGACCTTTGATTTCCCCCACCACAGTCTGTTTTGGTCTTTGCAATCACCTTCTCTCTGCCCCTTCACATCCACCACCACTGCAGGTGGGCTATCTCTGTAGCATCCTATGTTTTTAGCTTGTGATATTCCTCTGTCAAATCTCTGAGACCACCCACTGAGAGTAAGAAAAACATCCATTTATGGAAGTGGAGAAGGATCTTAGCTATAATATTTCATGAAACAGACAAAAAAAAAAGTTTGTCTTTAAAAAACAAACAAATTAATACTCCTCCTCACAGTAAGTAGTTCAGTTTTGGAATGATATCTTGTTCCTAGACTTTTTATAGCCCTCTCATGCCCATTACATACACTGAATGCTCACTGAGTTCTCAAGAGTTTTTCTCCCCTTTTAAGTAAGATAAAAGATACAAGGGCTAAGTGTTGTGTTCATAGTACATTTTCTTAGCAGATAAACTGACATGTGAAAAAACATTGAGGGTGGGAGATTTATGTTAGTCTTGACCATATACAAATCTGGTGATACAGCTGGATACATGTTGAAGGAGCTCTTCCAGAATAAGGGTCTGTGAGCAAGTTAAAATTAAGTGGAAAATCTGTGTTAACCCCCAGGGCAATTTCTTACCCTGCATAAGAATAAGGATTATCTGATACTTTGACTGGTACATGGGGGCATTGTATAATTTATTTGAGTTCTTGTGTACAGAAACACGTGTGAAAGGTGAGAAAGCTTCAGGAGCAGCAGATGTTTTAAACCTGGAGTAAACATTTTTTTCAATGTGTTTTAGAAAGTTGGTGAGGGTTTGGAATTCTTGTGCTTCCTGTGGTAGCATGAAGCAGTATTTACACCTTTCTTTTGTCATAATACAGCATGCAGGACCCATTTCTTGAAATCCTAGCACCTAGTTTTGCTGGGATTAGACATTTCTGGAATATTAGGCATTTCACACATGCAGTTATTTTTTCTGGTACCTCATTCGGTTTTGAATTTAGATCTGTGGGACAAGGATGGTCTTTGTCAGATTCATCACTCAGAGAGGCCTCTGAATGTAAATAGCAGTTACTTCAGATTTCAAGGCTTTATGCTATTTCAGTGGAAAATGGTGATTTCTTTGACTTTGTCAGTCAAGATTTTACCTTGTATTAACCAAAGCCAGTAGAGTGAAATTCTGCTCTGAACTCTTCTAGTTGCCCCCAGATCCCCATAGAACAAGTCTACTGACTTTTTTCAAGTATAAACAACTGGGCTTTTTTGTTGTTTTCTATAAAGAGATCATTCTCTGTCTTCACTATTTTTTGAAGCTGTGCTGCTTTTCTGTGACACTTCATGACAAATAGATCATTACAGCAGCTAGGCAGCATTTCTTAAGACCTGATAGCAACATCTGGCTTACTAATGGTAGGTAACTGCTTCATTCTCTTTATTACACAAATGCTGCTTAGTCAGTCAATTGAGAGTCAATTGCAAGTAATGTGCTTAACTGGCAAATCTGGGGAATGGGATTTTTGCCATGAGGAATAACTTCAGCTTTCAGACTTCTGGCACTGGTGGGCATTTGCAGCTTGTTTTTCTTCCCCGAGGAAGGGGAGGACAGTGCATACCCAAAGATCTTTCCATGTTTGGCAGCAATATGCTAAGACTTTTGAAAGACTCTGGGGATTATTTTTTTGCCTCAAAAGTACTGACATCTACATAATTGTTTGGGTTTAAGGATTCTTTGTAATACTTTGGTTTTTAGTCCAGAGAGAACCTACAGTAAGATTTTGCCTCTCTGCAATTCTGCATCAGGACTGGAGAAGCTCAGATGCCTTGTTTAAGTTGTGCATGTTTAAAACTAACAGCAGGGATGAAGTGAACAGTGAAGCTCTTGTACGATGCCAGGAAGTACTGACACAGTGTACTTCCTCAATATTACAATATTTACATTGTGTTAATATTTTAACAGCGGAGTTTGATGGCAGGCAGAACACCTTTTTTCATTGTTTGTAGCTCAGTGAAGCATTTACATTTTATCAAATGGGTTTTTTTACATACAAAAGCTGAAAAGATGTTGCCCAGCAGTAAAAAGTTCAGATGCTACAACTGGCTTTTGTAGACGAAAATTATGATTACTTCCATGTTGAAGGATTACATGAAATCTATTGTGGTTATCTATGTGGGACCTATTTCTTCTGCATTGAGTCCCAGCTTAGCTGCAAAGATGTGGCAAGAATGAGCTCTGCCTGGATGAATTTAGTTTGTTTATAGCTGTATCTGTAAGGGTAAATTGCATTCAGATTAATATGTATGTTGTAGGTAAAGGACAAAGTCACAAGCAACTAATATGAAAACAGGGAAAAGAGAACATGAAATGACTAAACCTTGGTTCTGTCTAAATATATAAATCTTTCTTAAGATTTGGAACAACTTTGTTGTGTGGCAGCTTTGGAAAAAGGCTGAATATTCAGCTCCAAGATGAAGTCATGATACCAGGGGTTTTTTTCATCACCTTTATCACTGTCTTGCTTGGTGGTACTAGACAGATCCTTTGATTTTTCTATGCACTTTTTTCCTCTTCGGGGTGGGATTGTTTGGAAAAAAATCAGTATTTGTTTGGCAGCAGTGAGATTCTGTGATGAGGGATGCTAGGAGATGTCAAAATACTGTTTGGTAGCCTGTTATCCAGTTTGTAGTCCTTTAATACGTTTTTATGAACTATTTTAAAAGGCCTGAATTTATTATTATCCTGCCTGAAATTATATTGCACTACAGCAAATCAAATTATTGAATTGTAAAAGGCAGAACTTGCTAGTACCTTTGAATAAAAGTCAGAGGAAATATTCTGTTTATTAGAACCCCCTCAAATATATATGTCCAGACAAAAGTAAAAAATACCATGCCCCTAATGTAATTTAAACTTGGGGAATTTATTTTTCAGGAATGAAACTGCTTTTTCTTTCCTCTCCTAGGAGGAAAAAATGCATTTTGGCAGTTAAATCTCCATCTATCACTCATCCACTAGTTCAGCACTGGATCCTAGTGAAATCAAGTGTGCAACGGTCCTACCCTGTCCAAATCTACCAAGCTCAAACACTCATAGTTCCATGCTGGCTTGGGGAACAGCTGAAGAAATTCTTGCCCATAGCAGTTTATTTCCTGCAGCTGGAATTTGTTCCTTCTCTTCTTTCCACACTTCTGCTTCACCAGGGTAGGTTGATTAAAAAGTGCTCTTTAATCAGCTGAAGTACACTGGCAGCCTCTGCACAGGGGTGCCAGTACGAGACTGGGAGCTCTGCCCTCAGATATCCAACACTGGTGACTTCTAGGTCTGCCCACATGAGATTCACAAGAGGTCACAGACCATACCCTGCTACCAACTGGATTTATCCTGTCTGAACAGGAACTGTGACCTCAGTGTGAAGCAGCTCTTGTTTGGGCTGAATTTTCTGCTGGTGGTACCTGTCCTGGGGTTTATTTCAGCCGAGGCCTTTGATTCTTCACCAGGTTCCTTCTTCATTGATGAAATTAAAGTTGCTGAGGTTGGTCTTGGTAGAGAGTGTGGAGTTGTATCACACCTCTGCATGGGAGGGAAATCAGTTAAAAATATAAGCTCCTTGTATTTAGGTGAGAGCTTTCCTTTCCTCAGTATTTCCTCTTTTAGAGCAAAGCCAGCCCAGGGATCTCATAGGTGCTGCGCTTTGTGGCATGGGAAGACGGGCAAGTACAGGCCACGTGTGCTGCTGGAGCGGCTCTGCCAGAACAGGGCAGGGATAGTTGAAGGTGAACACCTGCACGAAATGATGAACTGCACAATATTGCTTTTCTTAAAGCAATCGTTCCACGAGCTGAGCCAGCAGTGAGACAGAAGCAGAGGCTGTAGCTGGCTGGGGGCACGGCTCCACCCCACAGCTGGCGGGCCTCACACCCCTGGGGCCCCGGGGTGGCAGCCAGCACAGTAGCCAGTCCCTTTTTTGGCACTCTCCTGAGTGCTAGGTTGGAATCCTGCCTTGCTGCTGCATTCAGAGCAGATGGAAGAAGAGAGTCCTTATTCCCTTTCCCCCATGAACTTCATGTGTAGCAGAGGGCAGGATGTGGGCCTGTGCCGTGTGAGCCCCGTGTGTCGCGCAGGCACGCACTGGTATTTCTTTGCTGTGTGCTGACAGTTGGCTTGCTGACAATCCCAGCAAAGCTGCTACCAGGAGAAATGTGATCAAAGGGAAATTGCATGGTAGCTTGTGTTCTTTTTTTCCTGAAAATTTCTGAAGCTTTGGCCTGGTGAAGTAAGATACCTAATTTCGGGGAAGGCAGAGAGGAGATAGAGAATAACCCCTTTCCTTGTAAAGTTTTAACATGAAAAGTTCAAACTTGCTGTGGAAGTTTAAATTTTGAAGATACGTCTCTGTGTATATCCTGTGAATATGCTTAAGAATGTATGTAATAAGCATTTATAATATATGTATGCATGAATGGCAGTGTCCCCAAAGTCAGTTGTGCGGGTACAGATGACAGCATTTGTTATATTTGTAAGAATTTTACCATGCTGAAACCTGTAGGTATATGGAGACTGCTGTTTTCACTCCTCGTTGAGGTAGACCAAAAAGTCCAAAGCCAGATCAAGGCTGCCTGAAGCAAAACAGTATGTGGTCCTAATCAATAAGGTCCCCAAAATAATTTTTCTCAAATTTCATCAGTGCAGAGCTTGTCAGGAATATACTAGCCAAACCTTAGTTAGGTTGAGCATACAAAACCCATACTTACTAACTTTGTAAATTGCAGCACTTGCCAGTTAATAAGTGCCATGGCTGAGACTTCCTGTGCAACTTTTTACTTTTGTATTTCCCACATATTATGGTACAGGCTCAGTTACATGGCTTTGTACCTTGTTTTGGGGTTTTTTTCCCCTCTGTGACCACTGCTTCATTTATTGCCTGAGATGTTTACTGAAGGGGATACTGTTCAGTGTTGTACATAACTTCTGTAGTTCAGGTGAAGGCCACCAGCCTCATTCTGTGTTTAAACCTAGTTCTGACAATAAGGTAAATACTTTCCTTTTGAAAAGGTAATGGTAAATACATTCTTCTTGGTGCTCATCACTGATACTGTAATGCCCATTAACTATCTTTTCAGCACTTCTACGGGTGAAGCAGTGGTTTTCCCCCTTGTGAAAGTGGGAAACCAGGGTACACAAGAGCTGAGGTTTGAAGCATCTTTGTATTAAGTATGCCATTTTTCAATTCTTAATGTTATACAGTGAGCTCATAATGTTGAAAAACTCTTTTCCATTGATGATAGCTGTTGCAGGGTCATAATCAATGGCAACCTGCAGAAATTAGATTCAGCTGCATTCAGCAGCATCCATAAAATCCTCTGATAGAAGGGAATTACCCAAAGAAAAAAAATTTTAAAATCAGTTCTTCAGGCATCATTCATTTGCCTTACATCTTAGCAGTTCTTTTCTCCTCTTGCAGCTCTCTGCCTTGTACGTTTAACACACATGTTCTAATCAATGAGGCAGTCATTCTTCTGCCTCATTACACAATGGTGATTCATCCCCAGGGCATAGTCCATCTTTGCATTGGGTGTAGAAGAGGTTGAGATTGGGGAGAGGAAAAGTAGGTCTCTTCTTAAGGGTTGTATCATAATGTGAACAGAAATGATCTTAATTGAGATGTAAGCAACATGCTTATAGCTTTTTTTAATTTGAGTGCCCAAACTGTTACCGTTATATTCTTTTAAGTGTGTGCGTATATGTATTTATGTATGTGACACTTTTAGAAGTAAGTCTACTGTGACTCTTGCTAATAGAGTAGCTGTTATCAACATAGATTTATCACCTTTCAGGTCAGTCACCAGAAGGATATGGGATGCTCTAAACTTCAAAGAATATCCATCTCAGCATTTATAACCTTGGAGAATACTCCGTTTCTCTGTGGAGCGGAGCACTTCAGTTACCTTGCAGAAAGGAGAGAATGGAGCATGCCCAGGGTAGAAGGACTTCTATATTTTAGGAGTCAAAAAACCCAAACCAAACAGGTCTCTTCCAAGCATGTGTAAACAGTGGTTTTTTCAGACTTAGCCTGATGTAGTATGGGCACTTTTCCTGTTTACAAATGTAATGCCCAGACGAAAAGACAACCCTATGCTGTGCCAAATTCCAAGCATGGAAGTGCAAGAGCTTTTCAGCAGAGCAGATGAAATATTTTTCACATGGTCAAAACAAAGGGGTTTTTCCATAATTCTGTTCTTGGAAATAGCTGAGACATTTTTGCTATCCAAAAAATAGTCAGCTTGAGGGAAACACCTGGCATGTGTAATTTCAGCCAAAACAGTTACACTTTGGCAAAGTTTACAAACAGATGAAGACAGAAACTTACAGTAGGAAATTCTGGGCAATTTTTCTTTAGGCACCCTAGTTGCACCATCTCTGAATGTTGGTCATCTCAGATTTGGTGGAAGCAGATGCCACTGTGTGTTTGCTCAGATTTTCTCTGTTCTCCACCAGAGTGTCACATGCACTTTCTGATATAAGAAGACCTTCAGACTTCATTTCAAAAGCCTGTGTAGGCATATGTGAAACAAAATTGACAACACACATATTCGTCTTTATACATTAGGACATTTCACATACTTTTAGGGTGTCCCTCACCCTTTCTAACCCTCTTCCTTCTAAAAGCCAGGTAAAATTTTATGGTGTTTAGTAATGTGTTTTGCAAATCACCATTTTGTCCAGAATCTAGTCCTTCTGAAATTTTGGGTGTAGAAAAAGCCACTGTTTTCTTGGTACAGTCACCTGGGAAGTGGGCAGCCCCTCCTGCAGCCAGAAAGATCATGTGTGGTACTGGAAAGGCAAGAATGGTAAACAGCAGCACTGTGGTAACTTAAAAAGGTCTGAGTTAGCAATTCACAGTGCCTTATCCTGGGAATGCTTAGTGCCAACATCTTGCCTGCCACCAGGGAAATCCACTTTCTCTGGGGAGCCCTCTTCTCGGGGTGTACCCTGTAAGAGTCTGAGCTGTAGCTAAGAAAACAAATCAGCTTTCTGCAGTTCTTCCAGCACTGGAGAGCTGCCTGCCAGAATTTGCCAGTAGAGAAACTCTTTTCTGAACTGAGCAAATTTGCAGTAAACTTTATAGCCAAAGTCAGTATGATTTGTTTACAAAGTTAAACACTGGGGTTTGGGTTGGTTTTTTGTGTTTTTTTTTTTTTTTTTTTAACTGCTGAAATAAATAAGAGCAAATTGTGTGAGGTCATAGTGCTCTGTCTTTCCAAGCTGCTTCAGCTGCAATCCCAGAGCACACTTCTCAGCTCCCCTCTGCTGTGTCCAGAGAGCCTCTGCTGGGCCAGCACCAAGAGGGGAGAGGAAGGTTTGCTATCTCAGTGCTCTTTTGGGAGATCTGTGGCCATGAAAGAGCTGCAGCAGAGCCACCCTTCTCCCCCTTGATAATGGGCAGCATGAGATCTTTGGAAACTGGAGGTGCGAGTGACTGGCTCTGGAGCTCCTGCTTGGATGGCTGTGTGCTATGCTGTACACAAAGGCCCCTGCAGGTTTATATTAAGGTGCTGCCCAGACTAAACCAGTGCATTTTTTCTTTTTCCCCTGTAAATGCCTTTTTATCATTCAGGCTGTCACCTGTGTTTCCTGGCAAGGGCTGCTGGCTGGGGGAGGTCTGGCAGAGCTGAACACCCAGCTTTGGTGGTCTTTGTGTGGCTGCCTGAAAGATGGCTTAAAACAGAACCTGCTCTGTGAATACCTGCAAGTTAACATGTGTCAGCCGTGTGGCTGGAAGGTTTCTCCTTTGCTGTAAAGAGATATTTTATAATGAATACTTTCCTTGTGATTAAAACGGATAAATAAACAAATAGCTCTTACAGGAAGTATACTGTGTGAAGACAGGGCAAATAGATTGTGGCTTTCCAAACAAGGAAGAGAAAAAAGGGGGGAACGGGGGGAACCCACAATCAACCCAACCCAAGCTCCTCCTTAGTGCATTTAATTTATTACAATGTGAAATGGCAATTCATCTTTCCCATTTCCTTTCCTTGTCAAACATATCCAGCTGTTGGAGCTTTCCCTGCTCCCTCCTTGAAATGCCAGGATTTGAAATTTGTTGATGTCCTACTTCTCCAGGGTATCATTACTGTTACCATCTTTCTGTGGTACTAATCAAGCTTATTCCTGAAACCTCAGGGGGAAAAGCCCTAATGATCCAAACTAGATTTAAATGTATTATGATTTTCAGCAAATGCCTTCTGTAAGAAATACTATTTCTTTGCCTGTTGGCAGACTACCTGGGAGTAGACATATCTTTAGATGTGCTGAATTGGAGCTGATCAACTTCATGAATAACTGCAAACCATTCTGTGAGACCATGGTGGCCACATGCCTGAGATCCCAAAGCATGCTTGGTCACAGCACAGTATTTTGTGCATCTAAGCTGCTCCTGCTGCAAATTTTTTCTAAGGTAAATGTTAAAGTGTGTTAATTTTGTTCTCTAACTGTAATTTACAGCATCATATTATGACCCTTTGGATTCTGCAAAAAAAGTGAATTTAGGGAGGGCATGAACAATGTCATTCAATTATAGAATCATAGAAATATTTAGACTGGGAGGGATGTTTAGCAGAATCTAGTCCAACCTCCTGCTCAAGTAAGTCTAACTTGTGTTTCTCAGGGTTTTTTTGCAGTTGAGTTTTAAAAATCTCTAAGGATGGAAACTGGGCCTTGTCCCAGGACTGTACCACTCACTGAAAAGTTGTTTTCTTTATGCCTCAACTGGAATTTCTCTTGTTGCAGCTTGCATCTGTTGTCTCTTGCCCTCTCACTGTGCACCTCTCGGAAAAGTCTGGTGTCTTCTATATCCCTTCACTTGCAGTAGTGGAAAAGTGTAATCAGATTCCTCCGCAGCGTTCTCTTCTCAAGGCTGAACAAACCCAACTCCCCCCAGCTCCTCCCCAGCTTTTCCTTCTGTGTCATGTGCTCTTGGCCCTCTTGGTGGCCTCAGCTGGGCTTGCTCTGATCTGATAATAAACATTAAAAATTGTTAACTATTTTTTTCCACTGTTTGATGCAGTTTCAGTTTCCTTGGGTAACCTTCAGTAAAGTTGACTTTAGTCTTCACACGAGATGTGAATATGGAGCCAAGAAGAAATTTGTTGACCCATCTTTGTGTGCTTTTTCCCCCTTTATATTTTTTTCTTAAATCATTGGCACTTGAACAGTATCACCCTAAGCATTATTTTATCAATACAGTACATTTTCTGTACCCAGCACTACTTGCATGGAATATAAGTTTGGGTGAAGTTATTATCTTGTCTTGTTGGACATCTCCCTCTAAGGATACAATCCTTATACCATGATATCATATATATGTCTCTTGCAGTGGAAAACATAATTCCCTTGCATTCTTCATTCAGATGATCTGAATGTACAGTTTTCAAGATAGTGGTTTCCTTTCTACCCCTCTCTTTTGCTTCTAAATCGCTCTTCGTCCACAACACCTCAGTCACTGACACATCCTTCTGAAATGCTGAGTCCCCTTTTACTGACAGGTTGAATTTTGGGTAAAGAGAGAAAACAATTATTATTTTCCTAGTATTTAGCTTTTTCTTATAGTTTTTTTTTTATTCTAGGTGTTAGTTCAGTGTTAAATTTCATTGTGCCTTAGTTGGGCAAGTGAAACATGAACAATAATAAATATGTCTGTAACACTATTGCTGAATTTGTTACTGCATTGAATTATTGTGGTGGGAGACTTTTAACTTCCTGCATATAGATGGGACAATAAATGCTACCAGTGATGATAGGGCACATGTGCATGCATAGAGTAGCTAAGAAGTGTCTTCATTAAGTTAGTGAACTATCATTCAATCAGTAATGGTACTCTGAGTTCCATTCTGAATGTGATAAGGAGCCTAGAGCATGAGGTAAGGCTTCATCTTAGAACAATCTTGAATCAAAGAGGAGCAACTGTGAATGTTTACTTAAAGTGAAAAAACTAATAAAAGGGGAGTATGACATTTTAAGTAGTCTATGGGAAATGCTGAATGCTGTCTCATTAAGCTACTGGTTTTGAAGAAATCCAAGAGGTGAATAGAGAGTAGGAATGATATTTCCCTTAAATCAAAGATGAACTGTAGCTCACACAGCATTTTACACTGAACTTTTATGGATTAATACCACCTGGAAAGAACATTTTAAATAAAAGCTGTCTTGTGAAAAAGAAGAGATGGGATTCATTGGGCTAAAAAACTTTCAAAGTTCTTTAAGAAAAGATAAAGTGAAGACAAAAAAAAAAGTTTAGTCTTATCACAGACAGAAGGTCATCTTGCAAACACCATGGTAAAAAGAACAAGAGTTGTCCTATAGGGAGGGGTGGAGCAACAATTAGCAATCAGTATAGAGGATAGGAATTAATGAAAGTAGAATAATTGCTGGGGAGAAGGGTGTAGAAATGGTACTTGTATAGGTGGAAGGAGGATTGAATTACACACCAGAGCTTCCAGTTTATCTCCCACATTGGTAAGAGAAATTAGTCGAACTGAGATTAGGTCCATTTGATTGCAGACCACCAAACACAGTATCTGCATGAATAAACAGCAAAGTCATGTGGGCACCTCCAGTGCCTGTAATGCAATACCGGTGGAGCAGGGTGGAAGAGGTTGCCCACGTGAAGCTACAATCATGTCTGTATTTTCTGACACTTACATGTTTTGTACAGACAAGTCTGAAGTGTTTAAATCTATTTATCTAAATATATAATTATGCACCTAACGTTTACATAACTCATCAGTTTATGGATACATGTCAGCCTTATCAAATGCATCGTATATGTGTGTTTGTTTAGGCAAATTGTCAGAATGCCTGTTTCTTTTTCAGAAAAGGAGCCTAATTTCAAAGGCACTTAGAAAAAAGTTGGTAACTCAGACACAGATGGCTGCAAAGGCGGAGGTGGGAGAGAAGGGGGAAAGATGAGTTCTGGCAAGGAATCACATTTGTTGCAGGTGCGCTTGTTTTAGAAGAATGGGATGCTGTCTGGGAATGAATGAGATCCATTCCTCAGCAGCATGTACAACCTGCCAAACACCCTGGGTGGCCTCTGACGGCCTCAGAGACTTTTGGTCAGAGAGAAGTTCTAAAAATGTCTAAACTTGCTGGCATTCCCGTGCAAAAGCTGTGTTAGTTGGGAGCTGTGGGGTGTTCCTGGCTGTTTGGCAAGTGGGCAGAGTTAAGGTTACTTAGATGACCTGAGCTGAGTGTGCACATGCTTTCAAAGGATTTGAGTATGTAATTGAGGAGCTTTAATTTCTGTGGTCAATTTTTCAGAAAGCTGCCTTGTTTCCCAAAGGGCTTTTTGGCAGAAGTGGAAGTTAGATCCCTGCTCCTTTAACTGCATCCAGACTTGGTGGAACTTGAGAACAGCTTTTTATGTGGTTTGCATCCATACCATCCCTTTCATACTTTGATCTGGCTCCTCTTCGTGTTATGGTGTCTGTGACTGTCACTTGCGTGTCTTCTGCTTTCCCTCCATCATCTGGAATGTGGGGTTTTGGTGGTGATTCTGCAGTTTTGGGAACTCATTCATAAACTTGAGTCTGCAAAGCAAAGCTGTGCAGTTTTACTGGCTTGGTGTGTAATGGCTTTAGAATGAGTCATGCACGTTCTTGTGAGCGTTGGGAGTATGCTGCTGTCAGGCTTGAAGGTTTTAGTTAGAAAATAGTATGGAAAGACAAATGAAGCACAAATGCAGTCATGTGGTATTACCTTTTAGTAGAACGTTTCTCAAAGTTTCCTTGTCTTCTCCCTAGGTTTTTTACTTCAAAAATAAGACACTGACAATTAATTAATATGAAATTGTGGCAGGGTGTGAGAAGTATATTTACTCTTCTTGTGGTCCAAATTTTCAGAGTAGAACAGGAGAAATAGAACATAGCAAGATATAACAGATGTTTAATGCTGCGATGTGTGCTTCAGGTTATTGAATTAGGCACAATTAATTGCCTGATAGTTTATTCGCTTGCCTAGTTACTTTGGAGTTTTTCCTCTATTATAATTGGTATTGAGTACACCAAACAAAGGCAAAAGGATTATTGCAAGATGTAAGAGCAGAATTAGCCTTCTGCAGAGATGTGGCACACCCTAGAGATTTATCACTTGATTTTTTTTTTTCCTTTTGTATGTAGTCCTTCTCTGCTTTCTCCGCATTCTTAGCATGTCTCAGAAATTCCAGCATTTTTAGTAATGAATCAGTGAGAAGAAGGGGAAAAGTCCGGTAATTGCTTTTTCCATTGTGCTTGTTAAAACGACGTTGTGGGAAATGGACCCAAATACTGTCTTTTAAGTGGTGTTGAGTCTGAGGCAGGTGGTATTAACTCAGGACTGCATTAACTCTTTTCAAATCTCTTTCCTGTTTCCTTGAGGAAACATGCCTGGTGTATATATGTGGCATGGGCTGTTTGCCTGCCTCTTGCATTGACATTTTAATTTGGTCCATGATATAAATATCATTTCCCTAATCCCCCTTGCCCTGACCCTGTTTTGTCTTTTCTTCAAAGTGAGTTGACTTTTTTTTCTTGAAGGAGGGGGGAGGAGATGGGAATGGTGGCTGGCTGCTCTAGTTTGGAGCATTAAATGCTCAGGGAAAAAATCTCTGAGTAACTGTTGTTTCTTTCTTTGTATTCACATGGAAATTTTTAATCTCCATCAAAGGATCAAGAGAAAATAACGTTGAGATTCAACAAGAGAGCTCCCAGCTTACATGGAATTTTTAAATGTTATTTGGCTTTATCCTTTAAACGATGAGAACCATGAACTATGTACCTACAGGGTTCAGAATTAACTTTTCTCTTTCTTCCAACACACCCTCTTTTTTTCTTCCTCTTCTTCCCTCCCTTCTTCTTACATCTTTATTGTTCTGCATAAACATGCAACTCCTTTCTGGCCAAAACTCTTCAGTTGCCTTAGGATTTGTTTAGTTGTATTTATGTATACATTTCTAACATTAATTATGAGCACCAGTCTGAAATACAGCCTCATGTTCTTTTGATGTGATCTGAAGAATCTCTGTTGAAGGCCATGGAGCTAAGATCAAAACCCAACCCAGTGTACGCTTGCATAACTGTACAAGAGCTAACATTTGCCTGTTTAAAAAAAATATATATACAAATAGGCATAAAAGGGCTAATGATCTGCTTGTTTGTAGTGGGGAATTGCAAACACTATCTGCACCTGTAGATTTAGCTGATTGTGCTGACAGTGATAGCAATGGAAGCCCCCTGCAACTACCCAAGGAGGGTAAGAGCAGATTTCACAGGTGGGTGCTGACAGCAACAGTAGATTTCATGCTTCATCACAGATTAATAAAACAGGGAGGATATTAAAATGCTAATACTCATTAATACTATTTTATGGTGTTTAACATGAAACATGGAAAATTAAGATGAATGACAGCCGGTAAATGGAACTGACAGTTGTGTTCAGGGTGTCCGAAGCTAGCAAGAATTAGCTGCAGGAAGCAAAAGCTGTGGATGCTCCTATTCCTGCTGTGGATCAAGCCAAACCGCACCTACAGTTACCTAGACTTGTGCAAGGTCATCTAAACTTAGATTCAGATAGACTCTTCTATTACTGTAAAATATTTTATGAGATTCTTTTCCTTACCATCATTGGTCAGAACTGTTATTTCCCATGTCCTATGACAGACAGAGTCTCCAGCATTACATATCTCTAAGAGCAGAAATCACAGCCCATTAAAGCATAATTGTGAAATCCTTTTTTGTCTTTTTTTAAGGGGTCAGTATTAGTTTTTTCCCCAAAAACTCTTCTTGTGTTTCAGTTGGCTA
Source organism: Erpornis zantholeuca (assembly GCA_013400515.1). Lineage (NCBI taxonomy): Eukaryota > Metazoa > Chordata > Aves > Passeriformes > Timaliidae > Erpornis > Erpornis zantholeuca. Next base: position 38,164 of record VZTN01021079.1, read on the forward strand.
CACTGCTCTTCATTTCTTGCTGAAGTTTCAATAAGCTTCATCCCAGAGGCAGTTGCATTTCAGCAACAAGTAAAAGTTGGCCCTCTGTGGGCCATAATGTAATGTAATATAATATAACATACGTAGATACAAACTTAATTCTTCCATGTTGTAGACTGTTTTAAATTTATTTATGGTTAAAAGTCTCTGAAAACCTCTGCATAGCCATGTGCAAATATTAAGCTTTTTGACTTAGGGTGTTTTCATCTAATGTTCTTTCACAAGTAAAACTTCTTAATTTAGCATGAACCTTATCTGTGCCTTTACTGAGATGCAGAAATCCCAGAAACACTGGGAATACATAGAGTCCACAGTGACCAGGGATATAGGGATCCTAAAGGCGTAATTATGTCTCGCTGGTAATAACAGTACTTGGTAAAATAACAGTTGTCTGACTAAGTAGCCAATTTCACACCTTAATGTTTTAGGTTTTAACTAAAATTAACATTGAATATTCTAGGTTTATAATGCCTGGGTCTGAGTCTGCAATCTGCATAGCTGACTGCAAGTGACTGATATGTGCTCTAAGCTCTTAGGTTCATTTAATATTGAATTTTCCAGGATATTCTTTTGCTTTTAAAATATTTCATCTTCACTTGAATTCCCAGTTTTTTTCTTGCACTTGTACCGTGAATTTCAACTGCACAATTGTCTTCGTTTCCCCCACTTATGCACCATCTCTTGCTATATCCCCTGTAGTTGTGACCTGGTGCATGAATGGCAGATTCCATGCCAGAGATACTACTACTTTTTACATGCTTAATATGTGATCAGTATTAACCCTTTTCAGAATTGCTGCCAACTCTTGTTCTCAGGATACTGGAGCCACATAAGGTGCTTCAGGGATTAGTGTGTCCCCCTCTCTTCATGTCTAAGCAGACATCTAACAGCACTCTCCATCTTTGGTGGTTTCATTGAGAAACTGCTACTTACTGTTGAGGTGAAAACAGACAGATAGAACTTCAAATATCAAAGTTTAGGGAATGAAAAGTCATGAAAAAGGGCCTGTCACTTGGGCTAGATTTTATGAAAACATATTTATTTTGGCAAATGTTTCTCAAAGGCAGGTTCATGTTTATGCTCCTCACCGTCTGGAGTTTGCTGTGAGGTGTCAAGAGCATGCTTATTCCACATTGGCTTAGAACTGGATTTCTGCCAAAATTCTGTGTGCTCTCCTCTCCTTCTGCTCACCCCTTTACTTTCTTTCTCCTGCTTATAGCAGATTTTTCCTTCTGTTGATCTCAGTGCGTATTTCATTTTCACTTCTTGGCGCTAACAAAAACAACGAGCTTTAGAAACCAGGGGGCTCCAAGTTTTAAAACCTGGAGAGAATAAAAAAAGATGCTTTCTTCAGCTTATACAGTCTTACATTTATTTCTTCTTAATATAGGCATGTGAAGTTCAGGATTTGATTTTAAGGATTTAAAACACACTAGACCAGAAACCTTTTTGGTTTGTCTTCTTCTGTATCTAGGTTACAGGCCAGCTGGTTCTTCCAAACTCCTGCTAATTTTTCTCTCTCTTGATGAAGGGTCTTCAGTCCCTCTGCCTCTCTTTTGATTTAAATTCCTTTCCTAGTTCCAGCCAGATGTTTGGTTTCCCCCACTGTTGACAGATAATAGTCTCATACTATCACTTTGTATATCTACACTTGCAAGATCTGTTGCAAAAAAATTCCCAAATCCTTCTCACAGAGGGCCTTACTGTGTATTTTTACTACTTTCCAAAGGCAAGTTCCTTTAATGTCGCATATAAATTGCTTCAACAGCAAGCAGAGACAAACCTTCCTGGTTTTCCTTTTCCAGTAAGAAGGGTGTGTTTCTGAGCCACATCTTAGATGACCCAGAGATTTGCTCCACCTTTGGCAAAGGAATGTGGCTAGCACTTCAGAGAATTGCAGGAAAGCTTCAGGAGTTTGGCCAAGAAAGATTAAACCATCAAAAACCAGGCAAAACTGCAAAACTTTGTCTTTTCCCCTTTCCACTGCTTTCATTTCCTACTGTGTTGTGTTGTCATCTACATCAGACTATTTAAGACTGCCAAATACTTGGGTATTTTATAGGTAATATATCTTATAAATGCCATAGCCAGCCTCTGAGGGAAACAGAGGATTGTCGGTTTTGGATGAAGTATAAAACCCAAGCAGGAAATCATTGCTGAATGGCACAGCTGCAGGCAAACATTGTGAGCTAGTAAACTGCCCATCTGCACAGCCACACGTGTGTGGGAGCGCGGGGCCGGCGCGGCCGCGGCAGAGTGCGCCTGTAAGTGGTTAGCAGGCAGAAACTTGGTGATTAAAGAATGAAGTGTTTTGCTTCATTAGTTCCTGAAATACAGCTATCTGAAGGTGATTATAATCTTGTTTTCAAGCAGGAGGAGAGACTACAGACTAGAGCTTTTCCTTGTCCTTGTAATAAAACATAAAAGCAAAATTTCAGATGTGGGCTGGGGTTGATCATTCCACTGCAGGACAGAGGATGTGACACAACCTGCACTGAGGACTGAAAGTTTGTCAGGAAAAAGAAACACAACGTATTTGTTCATAGGACTGAACTGGCAATCACATCTGAATCTTCCCTTCAAAGCTAGAGATGGGAAAGACTGTTTTGGTCCTTAAGTCTGCTTCACTATCATTGACCTGAACTGGGGCCTGGGTGGGCTTTGAGCTGGTCTTAAAGTTTGAACTGTGTAAGATCCCCCTTTCCTAGAGATTTTGCCAACCAAAATAGTTTTCACTGTACTCATTCTAGTACTTGACTTTTGTAATTTAATCTATTAGTTAGTTCCTAGTTTTGCTGTCTTCCATTCTAAACAACTCCTCTTTCTTTTTTGGTTATTATTTGTTGAGTTCCTCTAGCCAAGCTCACTGTGTTAGTTCTCCCAATCCTTCCTCTGAAGTTTAGCACTTCCTCTTACACATGCCAAGTTTGAGTTCATTTTCCACATGATTTTCCCAAGTACTACTTTAAATAATCCACAATTCAGTAACTAAATGGAGATTGTTAAAATAATGAAACAACAACAATAAAGCTCTTTTAAGATTGCACTCCAACTGTAAAAACTGTTGATTTGGGTTTTTTCCCCAAATACTTTATTGAAAAATAAAATTATGTTCTCATAGTCAAAATTAAATTAGCTGCGTTATAATCCCATTGTACAATAGACTTCCTACATTGATATTTGTCTTTTGGGAGAGTTTTTTGTTAATTTACTGCAATGTGTAAATCAGTGCAAGAGTAAAGATTATCTGGTGACTGGGGCCCTTGTTAAAACATAGGTGGCTTGGAATAAAACCCCTTGAGATTTCTTTACCTTCTAGTATTGGGATATCAGAATGGATATAATAAAAGTTGAAATTTATAAACAGGGAAGATGGGTGTATTGCCAGCTGAAGCCTCTGGAAGCTTTCTGTTCACTTATGTGTTTTGCATTGGAGCCTCTAAAGAGCATAAAAATCTTTTAACCTAAACTGGTTAAAAGGTGCTCATTTCTCTTGTTTGAAGGACTGAGTCTAAAATGTTTTGGATGTTTATGTGAGCAGGAGTATCATTAATGTATGCATCATAAATATTTTAATTGAAGGATCTCATATTTCATATATTCTTCAGCATTTCCATATTTTTATCACAAAGAAAAGGAACTGCTTTGGTTTTTCCTCCATGGGCACTTTTTTCTCGCTTTCCTGTCAATTGATGCAATTTTTAAGCCACATAAAGGGATTTCAGGTTTTGTCATTCCAGTGTTGGTACTTTCTGCATTCCATCTGCACACTAGTATGAATTCTAGGATGATGACATTAAATTATAGGCATCTGTGTTAAAATATAGAGAATACAGTTCTGAAAAGGAAGTTTTTCCTCATTTTGAGTCTTTCTTTATATTTTAATGCATTAAGGAAGCAGGTGACTAGTGGACATTGTCTTAATGTCTTGCCATTTTGATTCATCCCCATGAAGTGTGCAAAATGTCTGATAATGTTATGCAAAGAAAATGAAGGCATTTAAGTTCTAGCATTCGCAGACTTCATGTGTGCATCTCCTTCCCCAGGACGATCACGTCTCTCCGGAGTGAACTGATTCCACATCTGGTTAGGAAACAGTTTTCTTCTCCTGCATCATTGCAGCAAGGACTAGACAACAAAGAAGAGGACCAAAAGAAAAAAGAGCAAGCATCCCTAGGTCAGTACAATATCAAAAATTTGGGTTTATGGAATTTTTAAAATCCATATGCTACAGCTGAGTTATTGAGTAGACTACAGAACTAGCCTGAAACACTGTTTTAGAGATTCAGCTTTTTTTCCCCCTCACAATATCAAAGATTCTAGTAGATTTCTTTTTCAAACAGTATTGTGTACTAACAGACTAAGCGTTAACCACCCTGCACTGGGAACTGGACAGGATCTCACGTCCTGGAATTTATTTTTAGCATTTCCGCTGTCTCCTTTTGTGACCTTGGGCAAAACATTGCATCTGTCCTGACTCCTTGATTCACACCTGCAGAATAAAAATAAGCACTTACTCACTACATGTGATAAAATCTGTTAATGATTGCTCTGTATCTAGCCATGGAGATGAGGTGAGGCAAAGATTTCCCTTCCCCAACAGTATTTTAATAGTATTCCTCTTGAGAAAGTATTTCATTAAATCCTGTCTAACTTCATGCATGTGTGTGTTCTCCAGACATTTATAGTTTCATAAAGGAAGATAATAGCTTGCTGAAACCTGCTCCAGATAACTCTTGTTGGAATGATCATAGAGGAGATATGAATGAAACTCTCTACGAAGGAAAAGTGCGCTGCTACGTCCATATCATGAAGGAGGGGCTGTGCTACCGAGTGAATACTCTTGGGCTGTACATTGAAGCCAACAGACAGGTGAGGAAAATACAGAAGTGCCACATGGGAATACAGCAGTAGCTTACAGGACATTTCAGCCTGCAGGAGGGACTCCCTGCAATACAGCTGAGGAGTGTGTGGGAATTGAACCAGTGCCACGTTATCCAGGCACATCACCCTACTGCTGGATAGGGACGTGAGGCCAGGAAACAGTTATGTTGTTGATTTACTCTAGATTTGATTTAGCTAAGAAAACCCTCACCCTAAACACTCTTGCGTTTTTTTTGGGAGGGGCAAGACCTGAAGCTAAAGAGCCAAGAAGTGTGGAAAATAAGAATGGAAGTAGCTTCAATAGCTTGTTTAGTTAATGTCCTCCGTGTCCTAAAAGGAAGATCAACTGGACTCTTCCTAGCAGATGTTTGTTTGTTATAGTAACAAAGGTTATTAACAATTTGCAGAAAGACTTAAACTACCCTTTCATTTAAATTGCCTAATTATTTCCATTAGAAATTTCCATAAAAGAATTCTTTTATGAACAGGCTTCCCTACTGTGGTACTCCAGGTAGACACAGAGGTGAACTCTTGATCTGATGCGGAGTCTGTTGCACCTTTCACTTTCACATGTCTGAGCATTCATAAAATAAAAGAAATCACAGATAAGAATTAGGGAAATCCTGTACTGCCTAACAAGCTGATGATTAAAAGTTCTTAATATCTTTGTGGGGCAGGGTTTTGGGGTTTTTTTAATACACTGGCTGATTCAATATACTAGTTCTCACTTTGCTCTGCTAGTGATGAACTTCATTGCTATCAGGAATGGACAGTTTCCTCTAGTATTGAAAGACCAATAAGGAGTGCAGTAAGGAAAAACTCAGGATGTGGAAGTGGGACTGGAGAGGTGATAAAGTTTTATTGGAAATTCTGGAAGTGGTCACTGCCTTGCCTTTGATCTTAGACTGAGTTGATTTCTTTTTAATAACATTAATGGATTAATTCATGCAAACCAGAATTGCAGAATGGCAGCATGAGTTTACACACTGGAGCTCTTTCTCCTTGATGCTTATAGAGGAACACAAAAATAAAGTGATTTGCTTTGTGCTTAGGGAGATGAGGAAGAGAGGCAGCACTGCTGTCAGAAAGAGAAAACTTTCCCCAAGAATAGCAGGAACAAGTGTGCCCAAAGGGTTAAGGGAGAATACCACTTGCGTGGGGAAGTGTGCGTGTACATTTGGCAGCAGCCACTTCAGTAAAAAGTTATTGAGTTAAGCCAGTCAGACTCCATGTGGGTTTTTTTGTGTTGGTTTTTTGTTTTTGGTTGGGTTTTTTTTACCTAAATATTCTACATTTTGGTTAGTTCAGGAAATATGTTTGCTCCTGGGTGGTACAAAGAATTAGTGTTTGAAGTCACATTGGGGCCTTCAACGTTGGGAAGGATTTTCTTTGAATTTTGAACTTTTTCAGCATGGTAACATTTCTAAGGAAACTATGTGGAGGTAAAACATAAAATGGAGTTTAATGAGGAGTTGTGAGAAAGTAGTTCCTTTTTTCAGCGCCACTGCATTTTGTTTCTTTTGCTAATCCTCATAAAAGATGCACATTTAATTTGGTCTAGGAGGGTGGTTACCTGTTTTGTTGGTCTCTAAGGAAGATTTTGGGTGTTTGGTTTGCTCTTATCTTGGCCTTCACAGACCAGATTCTGATCCCCTTGCTGCAAAGCTGTGACCTCTAACTTTGAGGTCCCAAAGGACAGACTCACACAGCAGTAGCAGTCCAGTCCAGTAGCTGTGGGAAGGAATGGCATCCTAACCCGTTGCCCTTCTGGTGAGGAAACACTTTGCTCACATCATTTCACTTCCAGCTGGGTTTCTGGATGCCTGCAGCCTGTGTGTGGGCAGGTGGGTTCAGGAGGGAGTTATCTTCAATAGCAGGAAATAGTTTCTTTGTAAGATGAATTAAATCCAAACACATCTTAAACCTTCCCTTGACCCAGGCACTCCCTCTGACTCCTGCCCCCAGTCTAACCTTTCTTTTCAGAGCAAAATGCTTGAGCTTGTAGCTTTCGTGGGTTACCCCTCAGGCTGCACTACCACTGACTTGATTCTAATAAGAGCTTTGCTCCAGCCAGTAAAATCCTTTATTTATTTCACTACACCACCTTTCCACTGAGGAGGGCAAGAGTCTTTCTTCGTTTCTTTCCTGTCCTGCAGATCAACACTGGATAGTAGGAATCTTTTCAGCCTATGCTGTAGGTATGCTTTGGTGTGTGTTCCTCTCTTGGATCCATGTGTCAGGTGGCATGTCAGGACAATATCCCTTCACCCTGCCAGCATCATCCAAGTGGATTTGCCTAGTTTGTGGTGTTCTGGTAACCTGGTGGTTTTCTGTAGTGCCTGCACCTTGGACTGAAGGATCAAATCTACTCTTGCTTTTTAAAAAATAAACAAAATCCAAGTCTAGTGGGAAGGGTCAACTTCAAGATGCAAAGAGCTACAGATGTGAAAATGTCTGCTGGGGACAGCAAGCAAATTGAAATAATAGCTCAGAAATGTGAGCTCATCTGATCCCAACTTCTTCAGATCTGTGGGATTTGCTTTTTGAGGTTCACTCCTTAGCCGTCAGCTCTTGTTATCCCAGCTTTCTAAGGAAGTCATTTTACACAGATGTACTGTATAGCAGTTCCTTAATAGCAGCTTTGGAAATTGCTGGCAACATTCAGCCAAATTTTATAGAGCAATAGAGATCTCAGAGATAAACTTTTCTAAGGGTTTTGTAAAAATCGGTGCATGAGTAGAGAAGAGAGAGGTTTAATGAGTGCTGCTTCCTCCCTTGAGGCAAACTCAGTTGCACCATCACTGTGCTGAGACTCTGGTTGACCTCCCAGATGGACAGTCAGTGCCCACATCCTGGCTGCCCAAATAGCATGTGCAGAGCTCCACACCCGCCTCAGCACATGCTGCCTCTCATTCAGCCATACAATTTGCTGTGATATAGACCTCTTAGCCCTCATACATCTGTGTCTCCTGTGTTCCTTTGACTGGCATCTCTGTCCTACCAAGAGACATCATATACTGCATCACCCCTACCAGTAACTGTGCAGCACTGTCTGTGCATTGTTGCAAGGCTCCCACCTCCCCTGACATCCCCATCCATGCTGTCATCACCTCTTCTGTGGTGTGACCTTGGTCTAAGCCTGACGCCAGGACATGCAGGATGCCTCAGGCTGCTCTTTCACCCACAAAAGGAGGAATGATGGAGTGATATCCCATCCTCCTACAGTGCTGGCTCCCCTTCCTTTCAGGAGTCAGTTCAGAATTGCTCTCTATGGATTTGTTCTTGGCTACTTGGTGGGCTGTGTCTCTCTCTATTACCACCACTGCTCTGTCTGCTTATCTAACACCTGCATTCCCCCTGTCAGGAGGCTTTTCATGTGCAGCTTTCTACCATCTGGAATAGCCACTTGATCAACTTTAGTTTCTTTCTACTTAAACATCGAAAATACAATTTTGTTGCCCATGCCTCAGAATACTACCTAGCGAAGTGGGCTGGATGCAGTCATCTTTTTATGCAGTTTACTAGTTTATATTTGGTATTACTTGCTTCTCTCCTTGCTTTACGGGACTGCGTAAAACACGCTGAGCTGCATTTGAAATGGCAGATGCTGGACATTGTGGTAACGTACAGGGTGTCACTGTGTTCAGCTGGAGCCAGCCTGCTTGCTGCTGCTGATCCACTGCTTCTCTACAGGTGGGAAGCTGAGTTGAGAGAAGACATGCAGTGCACTGTGGTAACAGTGTACCTGTCTCCTTTACAAAAGTGGAAGATGATAAATCACACATAGCTGGTGGATATTTGAAATGCAGTAACACACCTTTTCCCATAAATTAAAATGCTTATGGCAAATGCAATAGTGCAGTGGAAACCAAAGCCATCTTTGAGCTGTTTATGTAACATGTGGGTACAGCACTATCATGTTAATTTGTGATGTGGGCTTTTTCATTCAGGTTCCCAAGTTATTGCTTAATCTGGGTCTGGAAGAGCCACTTGTTCATGGGTCTGCACAGATCACTGATAGAGGCATGGTAAGTGTTCCCTTTTCCCATCTCTGCTCTTTCAGTAGTCTGCAAACACTTTGTTTCAAGAACTGCTTGCTAAAATTCAGTCCCATTGCTGGAAGCAAAGCCGAGTTCTGTAGTGTGGAATGGTGGAACGTAGGTGATACAGCTCAGAGTCTTCTATATGCTCACCCATGGGTTCCTGCCTTTCAGTCTCTCTCTTCTAAAATGTTTGGTAAAAAGTCTATCTTAATCCCAAGTCAGACACTGCAGTCTCTTGTTCCCTAATGGCAGTTCTTGGTAGGTGAGCAGTTTGCCTCCCAAAGGACACCAAACCCAGAAGGGATCAGAAACTTTGCTTCTTGCTAACACATTTTGGTTGAATACCAGCTTCAAGCCTCCCTTTGACAGGTCTCACTGGGCAAACCTGAGTGAAACCAGTGAGTACCAGCAGGACTGTGCCTATCTACCATGCTTCACCATTCTGCATGAAGCCTACAGAGCCAGATACACTAATGGAGTTTTACCAAGCTAATGGACCTTGGGAGGACTATCTGTCTGCCTATGGGGTGGGCCCCAAATTTCCAGGTCTTCCCTCTGCCAAGGATCCCTCAGGGTAGAGCAGGGTAAACCTTATTGTCTCAAAGTGCTTGAGACACACTTTCGAAGAGGTGTATGGCAAGCACATATTGGAGAACTCCATGTACTTTTGCTAGATTGTGTTCTTTTCTTCCATAGGTTGGATCAGACAGTATCATTGGGTCATCCACACAAATTGGGGAGAAGACATCCATCAAACACTCCATCATTGGCAGCATGTGTACCATAAAAGACAAAGTTAAGATAACAAACTGTATCATCATGAATTCTGTTACAATTGAGGAAGGGTAGGTTACCTTTTTGTATTTTAGTTCCCTAAATTTCAAGTTTCTTCTTCTAGATAGATCCTGAGTCAGTAATTTTTGTTGCCTAAAGAATCCTCAGCCAGAAGAGATGATACCAGAGGCTGTGTTTCTAAAGACCAAGTCACAAATAAGTCCCTATAAGCAGTCCTGAAGTACACAAGTGAAGTAAACTAACAAGAGGGCTGCACCCTTGGAACATAGATTTCTTCTTTTTACATTAGATCCTGTCATATTCAGAATGTGTAAGTAAGTTGAGTGGATGTATGAGTCTGTATGAGCTTGTGTGTCATTCTTCCAAGCTTTATTTTAGTGGCTGGATCAGTGAGTATACCTAAAATATTTGAGGCACAAAGCATATTTTAAAGTGGTACATTTGCCAGCTAGAAATGTTCTTCTTACATTGGAACATTACAGCTTCACCTAAAATGTCATTTTCTTCAGCCCTTTTTGTCATTGCAGCCTTTACTTTACCATTGCCTATGCTGAGTAATAGAATAAATGGATAAACTTTTCAAAGAGAAAATCTGCCAGCTCATAAAGATTTTTCATGCACTAAAGACACTGACTAAATAGTTAGCCTTGAGCTGTACATTTCCAAATGTGGGAAAAGTGGCCTGTCTGTAATTGTTGATGTCTGCATGGCCCCATCTTTCCATACATGCTGGCTTCCTGTGGATGTCAGTGGAAAGGAAACTGCTGATTGAGTCTGTGCAGACCTGTATAAATTCTCTGCTCCTTCATGGCTTGAGGTTTGCTTAGGGCCTCAGGAAAAAAGCCAAACTCTTAAAAAATGCCAAGTTGGCTCTGAAAGTTGCATATCTGAAAAACATAAAACCCCAAAGGATGTGGGGTCTATGGAGGATACTACTGTTACATAACTAAATTACAGGTAAGTATGGTACCTTACCACAAAGTGTTTGTCTTTAATAGAAATCCACAGTAATTTCAAGCACATCATAAATCAGAATTCCATTGAGCATAGAAAATAGCTGGTTTCCAGTTAGATCACAGATGGATCCAGTATGGCTGTATCACAAGCACTGCTGTCGTAAAAAGTAGAGGAACCTGTCTCATCTGATCATGAGACCTTCTGTCATTTTGATTAATGAATTGATGCCACAATCATAATAGTATGGTTTTACATATGAGGTCAGCAGCTCTACCATTTAATCGCAGAGGCAGCTAAGTGTATAAATAGCACTATTTTTATGAAGAGTCCCAAATCATCTTGTGTTTGTCTGCATTGGCATTTAGTAGTATTCTAAATCCTAAATGGAGCCCAGAGCTGTTATGTTAATCATTTCACAAAATTCCACAAGCATCATAAAGTTGGTGATATATTATTTTTAAGAGGGATAAACAGACTTTTGGGGTAACATTTTTTGAATTCTAGAAAACAATGTGATCCCTAGCCACTATTGGCGAAAACAATTTAGGCACCAACAAGTGAAAAACCTCACAGTCCCAGGGGTTTACCCCCTTTAGCTGTTCTATGGTTACTGCACACTGATGCACTGGAGTCAAGTTTGTAATTATTCCTCTCCAGCTGGAACTGAGACTTTAGACCCTGGATCTTTATCACAAAGCATACTGTAATTAATATTGTGTAGATCTGCACTGATACTGAGCTGATAAAGTATTTATTAATGCATCATAGTAAGTCTTAAGATTAGAGGGGCACGAAGTCATGCATACACGGGTAGTGAGAAACAGAAATATTCTAGTTGCTGAGTTTTGTTGAAAGAAGCCTTGCTTGTAGTGAAGGATTTCTATGTATTTTTTAAATGTATTTTGACTCTCTTTCAATACTTTGGTTAAATCTGATGGATTTTTGTTAAAATGCTAATCATTCTTACTTGTGTTGATGGATCCATTTGCAACAGGTGGATAAATTGTATGTGGTTTTGCTTTAAACTGCCCACAGTGGACAACTCCTTATAAACACCTCTTCTCCCAAGTGTCTCTAAAACAGCTCAGGCTTTATCTAATCACCAACTTCAAAAAATGTCTTAATCTTTAATTGGAAAGTCAGTATGTGTTGGCTGATATGGGTCAAAATGAGCATAATAAAGTGCCTTGACAGATCTAATTCATTTTTTTTATTGCATAGCAGATGTCCTACAAGTAAGCCAGTTTTACCATCTAAGGTATTGTATATTAGAAACTTCTGAAATTTCATTGAGGAGATGATAAAAATGGTGTCATTTAAAGAATGCACATTTTAATGTTGCCTCGAGCAGCTCAACCAGACTAATGGTCTACTATAATAATGCCCAAGTCAAACGTGAGTGGTAACTGAAGGAAGGCCATTCTCAGGAGTGTTCATTGCTGTAACACCACTTGAAGCAGTAGGCTTAGAGGACTGCAGTAGGACAGTTGTTATGGAAAAGACAAAGGTGCTTAGATAACTCAAAGAAGAAAGAAAATTCAGATAAATCTTTTCTGAAAGTTGGGACACTGGGAACAACCAAATGCAAAAATTGCTCTGCATTCTAAGTTCATTTATCAAGAGCTACATGGCACTGCCTTGGTATTTCCCTTGCTCCTTCCATCACCTCTGGCTTCTCTGGGTTGAATTTTACTTTCTTTTATTTCCCCATCTCAGCTGCAAAAGTTATCAGGAGCTTCAGTTCACCATGTCAATATAGAAGAAACAAAACAAAATGAACAACAACCCATAACAAAAAACAAACTAAATACACCAAAAAAAACAAATGAAAAATGTTTATCTCTTGGTAGTTTTCCTATAATGAAATTTGAGGATCCTGTGCCATAATTCCTGCAGTATCAAGATCCACAAATTATAACTCCAAACCAGAACAAAGGTTTTGAATAGCCTAACCACATTTAATACCAGCTTCTGAAATGCATAAATTCTTGTTGTGCAGGTGAGAACACCACAAGGTGCTTAGAACAAAACCAGGTGTCTCTTGTTAGGCAGTGGTTGCCTCATTATTGGAAGAACAGAGGTCATGGCCTAGGTGACAATAACTTTCCCAACTGAATGGACCAAGGAACTGGTCTTAGCTTGGGCAGTTCATTGCATACTGTTTGCAAATTATGATCAGTCCTCCAGGAATGGCTGGTGCATTTGATACTCTGGAGTACCAGAAGCTGGGTTTTTTGTTTGTCCTGGTGTGTAGGGCTTATGTTACATTTTATATGCCTTCTGTGAAGTGATTTGAGTAGATATGAATCCCCCCTCAGAAGAGATTACAGGGGATTAAAGAAGTTAGTAACAGGGCAAAATAATTGGTAGCCCCTTTCTTAATGTGTTTCCCACTGTGCAGCTAATTCTTCCATCAATGAGACAATAAAATAGAAAAGATTACATATATGCTGAATGATGGACATACTTGACCAAGCTGGGAGGGATGTAATTTATACAACAGCACAAGTGCTGAGAGATGCTGACTGCCCAGGTGACAGGCTGCAGTGGCAGAATGGTTCTTTTTTTCCCATCTGAACGGCTCCCCTGAGCTCAGTGACAAATGACTGCACTGAGTTACATAGTTGGAGAAAATCTACTAATTGAGCTAAAATCATAGGTCACTTGAAAGCTTTGTCTATCTGGATGTTCCTGCAGTAGTTGTGTGTGTCCTTAGTCTCTGTAGTGGCTTGGGACTGCCCCTTCTCTTTGTTCTGTTTGCCTCAGGGGTAGAGCAGCACAACAGGGTCCCTGGATTGCTGCATCTTTGGTGCAGGAGTCCCCTTATTTATAGCTCTCTTGCAAAGGGGCAGCGTGTAACACCCACAGACTGACTGAAGCTGGTTGCCCAGGGGGATTGTGCCTTTTGCAAATGAAAAGTAATGCCTGGTAGATTTAACCCCCTGATAAGCAGGGCTGGCACTCTGATCACAACAGATGAGGAGAAGGCTAGGGTACTCAACCACTTTATTTTGCCTCATTCTTCATTGTCAGTCCCTCTTCCCACACCTCTCAGCTTTATGGACCCTAATGCAGGGACTGATCATAGGGCTGCAGCACTTCTTCTGTGAAGACTGAAAGAGTTGGGGTTGGTCAGAAGAGAAGGCTCCAGGGACACATCATTGTGGCCTCTCAGAACTTGACAGGAGTTTATAAGATTGATGGTTACAAACTTTTCATCCCAGCCTGCTGCAACAAGACAAGGGCTAATGGCTTTAAACTATAAGACAGTAGACTTGGATTAGATATAAGGAAGAAATTGTTTACTCTGAGGGTTTTGAGGCATTGGCACAAGTTGACCAGAGAGGTTGGGACTCCCCCATCCCTGGAAGTGTTCAAGACCAGGCTTGGTGGGACGCTGATCAACCTGGTGTAGTTAAAGATGTCCCTGCTCATTTAAGGGGACATGGACTACATAGCCTTTAAATGTTCCTTCCAACCCAAATTACTCTATGGTTTTATAATGTTGTTTCATTTGGTAGACTTAGGCACACTTAGCTAGTGTGTCTTATCTTGAAATGAGACCTTGATGTGGATGGATTAATTTAGTTTCAGGTTCCTGTTCTGGCTATTGTTTTTGCAGTCACTGGTTGGTTTGTTGGTTTTTATCAAACACTGGCTTTATTTTCACCAGTCTTGTTGTTTTACTTAGTTTGCTAACTTCTGGCAGCAGGAACATCTAATTGCTCTGGTCATACAGGACCTTGTGCTGAAGCACTCTGAGCATTACAAATAATATTAACAGGAAAAACATGTTGAATCTTTTATTCAATCCCTGCAGATAAATATTTCGAAATCTCTTGTTTGTTAGTAAAACTATCCCAGTGTATACACTTACGGGAAGGAGCTTGGCCATTTTGTTATGTGCACATTATATCTTTTTTCCTTGGTCGTGGAAAATGAATGTTTCCCTGGGAAAGATTCAGGGGAGGGGACTATTTTGTAGGGAAAAAAATTTGGTCTTTGGACTACACAGAGGTTAGTTGAGAAGGCAAGCATGAAAAGCTCAGATAAATACTGTGTCCACTGTAAGCCATGCTTTGAAAAGGTCTTGTTGACGTGGTGGTAGTCAGTACTATAAGGACTCTGTGGTAGGTTTAGTCTGAAATTGAAGTATTTTGCTGCTTTTTCTTTTTTCATGGAAATACAAGAAAGCATTCTGCTTCAAATGATGTTTTTATGGAAGTCATAAATAGGCTGCTGTGATTATCAGAGAGAGCAAACGGCCCAAGATTTGCATCTAGATTTCACCTCCACAGCAAGAAAGTACCAGATCTTCACAGAGCAACCAGGGAAGCTAAATTTTTCTCACCTATAATTTTGTCAGAAAACCTGTATCCCAAACTGGTATTAGCAGTGGAAAAAGGAAAGTTCCTTCCAGAAAGGAGTTTGCAGCAGACAGTTGCCAGATAGCCTGATACAGCAGGCAGTGGGTTCAGGAACTCTAAGACTGGGATTGCAGGTGTGATTGAGGTTATTGAGATTGTGCAGGGGCAGGAATCACTGAATAAAAACCTCATATCTTTGTTTGTAAAGTTTACAGCATGTTGTTGGAACCACATACAAACCTACTACCCAAAAGAGCTGCTGAAGTTCCCCATGTGGCACCTTTTGGAAAGGGAAGGGGTTAAATAGAGAGGCAGATATGTTTTGGGTCAGGCTGCACATGATGGCAGCAAATTGCAGAGTGTTGCAGCATCAGGAAACTAGGAATGCAAGGGAGGTGACACCAAAGGCTTCGAGTTACAAACTGCAGGGAGGTGATGTGAATGTTGAGAACAGAGGGAAACTTAGAAGAGTCCCACGGGAAGATGTGGCAAACCTTGGGGAGTTCTGATTCCCTGGGCAGAAAGAATAGGCTGGATTAAAAATTATTATGAAGGACTAAAGTACCAAGATTTGTGGAGAAGTAACTGGAACCGAAAATGTTTCGTCAGCCAAAACTAGCATCATCCTTTTTCAGTCATGTGAAGACAGTAAGTTATGCACTGGATTTTGTTAAAGGTGTTGGGGCTACCTGTGTGAAAGTAGATGGACAGACGCTGTAATGCTGCTCAGCGAGGGGACTGGAGAGAGACCACGTGTGACTGGTTAAGGCTACTCTAGTTTACCACATGTCTTCAATTTATTTCTACTTTCTATGAGAAAATGTACAAAGGAAGAAAACAACAAGCAAGGCGAGCTGGATTGACTACTAACTGCAGATTGATTGTGAAGTTTATTGGTTGTTTCCTCAATAGTGCCAAATCAGCACCTGATGTAGAAACAGTCAGTGGTTTGAAGAAAGTTCTAATTAAAACCAGGGTGGAATTGAGTCTTTATAGGGGTTCAGTGCATAAGTAGTCTTTTTCCCCTTGGACAATGGCAGTACAAAGGAATGATCCTATTGCCAAGGAAACATATTTTACAGTACATAACCTCATGAAAAGCAATGAGGAGGTGAAGTTGTTTCCAGCACCATAGCTTGCAAAGCTGAAAATAAAGATCTGCTTATGCTGAAATTCCCAAACATTTTGTATCTTGAACTATTTTTTAAGATGGCCATTGTCTCCTGCCACCAATTGGCTCCCTGCCTCCCTAGAAAGAAGAATGAGTTTAGAATAGATATTGCAGAAAGCACATGAAAAGTGAGAACTTCATTCAGAAAAAGCACATGCTTGGCTTTAATATATGGATAAAGTATATCATGAATATAGATAAAAATTAAATTCCTGAAGAAAACTGTGTATTGTAGTCCCTGCCAGTAAAAAGGGGTCTTGATTTCTCTTGATTATGTAGCAGTTCTGTCCTTTCTGTCACACCTCTTGGTTTTAAACTGTGAACATTTTTGGTCCGGAACCATCGTTTTCACCCTGCTATTTAATTCACTGCATATGCTGTGTAAGATAGTGGATAGAGACAAGCTCTGGCCAGCAGAGTTTGCTTTCAGGAAGATAAATTGAGGAAGAAAGTGCAAGTAGGAAACTAGTAAGTAGGAAACGGTGAAGCTACTTGCGGAAGTGGTTTTCAATTACTTTCAACTGAAGTCAAATTCTACTGTATCTAATGTATTGAGGAAATTTCTCATATATAATACCTGTTATCTTGTGAGTGTCTGAAACATTATTACTAGCAACTCCTCAAAAAAAAAATTTCTTTTGGCTAGCTTCCTGGTACATCAGTCTGTCTTTAAAAAATCACCTGTTCTTTAATCTCAAATGCAGATGCTTCCTTGATAGTGCAGGGAGCTCATCCCAGTTTTCCAAACATCTTGTACATCAAATGTTGAACTTAAAGCACAGATGAGCTCTGAAAAGTGGCATTTTAAAATATCTCCTTTCATTCTGCTGATCTGCTTCTTCAGGTGGACAGGGTTATGTCTGACTTCAGAGCTATAAATAAGGTTCTGCCTCCTGCTAACCACATGGATCTAATCAAAGAGTATGGAGATTTTTCACAAGCAGCTGATTGCTGTTGGATTTTGGTGGGAATCTGGGTGTCAATGTCTCTGATGCTCTTTAAAATCTTCCCCCACCTGGGTATGGAAAAGGAAGAAATTATCACATTGTTCCCATTAAGTTCCTAAGGAGACAAGAGTTGAACAAGTTCAGCTTGGATCTAAGAAGCTAGGTTCAGTTTGTAAGGGTAACATTTCCATGTCAACCTAGCTCACATAATACAGAAACTGACTTAACCAATAATGTCTTATGAAGGGCCACAGCTCTCAACCCAAAAGGACAAAAAAAGGTTTTTATGCTTCAAAAACCCCAGAAAAGATGTCCTTTTACTGTGCCTGCTACCTCGCTCATTCTGACTGTGTGAGCTGGTGGGAAAGTGAAGCAAACCCAGAGGTGGTAGTGAATATATAATTTTCCTGCTTTGTTTCCTTCACATAGACACAAATAGCTTTTCCTGGCCATCAGTGGAGTGTTTGTAAAATCTTGTGGGACCTGGCCAGAGGGAGGTCAGTTTTCCTGTGTGTGTGTAAACTCCTTGCAGCATACTTTTGCTGAAGTGTGCAACTCCAAGCTTGCGGCTACATAAAAGGCTACCAATTTGTTTGTTGCAAGATCAGCTGGATGTAACTGAAATTTCAGAGATGAGACATGACCTTCCTAGCGACCTCCCCCCCACTCTAAGTTTCACTTAATAAAACACGTTAAGGTAGGTTTGAGGCAATCCTTTAAGGTCAGTTGAACTTTAACTGGAAAGTACGAGTGCTGGCAAGTATATGCAATATGTAATGCAAAATGTTTAGGGTGTGGGGAAGAAGTGTAAAGGAGCCATACCACAGTGATGAGCTTGGCTAGAAAAGAGACATGAAACAAGTTTCTTAGTGAAAACACCCTCAGAGACGGGCGAAGAATTTAGAGAGGTTGGTAGAATGATTTTGTTACCCCCAAGGGGAAAAACAGGAGATCAAAGCCCAAATTCACTTATGAATGCTTGCTTTGAAATGTATCTATAAATTATAGCATGTACTGCTGGCATCTATTGTAGTCTTTGGTATTTACTTGAGTGTATAACGTGAGATTCACAGTGCCCAGAGTTCTTCTGTTCTAGTGTAAAAGCGTGTTGGTGTAAAAATGTATTGGTGCGTAAAGCATGTTGGCGAAGGCAATAGTTTAGGTTCCCAAGTTCCCTAGTAGTGTTCTTGCCTTTCCCCTCTTTTTCCGTGGTCTTTGTGCCTCACCACTGTGATCTTGAGACCCAGCCACCAGCTCACTAGCTAGGTGGGGGATTCCTTGAGGGGTTGCTCGCAGCTTTTAGAATTCTCCCTGACTCCTTGCCCCTCTTAGTGCTGTTAAGGTGCCTGTGGTGGCTGTTATCTTCTTGGTCAGGGCAGAAGGGGATGTCGCTCCCAGGGGAATCCACATCTGTTACACCTCAGTCAGCAAAGTAGCTGCCGAGGCATGTCACCCTTTGCTTTTAACTCCTGCGTCAGTCTCCATTTCGTAGCTCATCTGGAGGAGCAGGAGACCCGACTTCTTGGCACGGCAGAGCAGTACCAACAGGCTGTCCTAAGCTTTGTGCTCCAGGCTTTATTTCTTGTGAGTCTACAGTTTTAAATGTAGCATTATAGACACCTCATTTGCTTTGCTGCCCAACAGAGATTATGTCAGGGTTTTGGCACAATTGGATTAAAGTACCAGGCCTGGATAACTTCCATTGGCATTTCAGGAGATTTGCTGTAAGGCAAACCTGTGACATTCATACCTTCCTAAGCTCGCACAGCTAGGGCGAGAGCTGTAGTTGAGGTCTTGACCTCAGTTACTTAAGCCCCTTTCTCCCAGGAGCGTTCATCACTTTAATCACAGAGTCCTAAATAATCAGTGGGTAGCCTGTAATTAGGGGGTTGTGTCTTGGACTCCTGCTGCCTGCTCCCGGTGTGCTGAGCACTGCGTATTTTGATTTCCCGTTCCCCCAAAGGATGTTTGATCTCAGATTTACACTTTAGAAAATTAAGAAGGGTACGGCACCTCAGTCCCCTGGCAATCTTCCTGCTTTCAGTGGTAGGTGCTTTGCTTTGCCTGAGTATCGCAGTGCTGCAGCGATTGACACACTTGATTTAAGAGTTTGATTTATAGACCGATACTCAGGCTGAAAGTCAGCAGTTCCAGGGCTGCATAAATCAGCCTGTCTCTGGGATTAATACTTCCTTATTTATAATTTCGACAGGAGATGGAATTCTTTCCCAATTCTTTACATTTCTTTCAGATGTAATCAACCACCCTGTCCTTTGGTTTAAAGCTATGTGACTTTGCCACAAATAGAGGGAGGGGAAAGTAAGCCGAGTCCAGGAATTGCTGTGTTATAAAAGCTCCATATTGTGTGCTCTTGGACTTTGCTTTCTCCCAGCTTCCTTCAAGCCCACACAAGAGATGGACTTGAGGTTTTTTTGGCTTTCTTCCCCTCCCCCTTCCCTCCATACATACGCTGACCTTTTAGAAAAATAAATAAAAGATAAAGAAGGACCTGGAATGTTGCAGAATGTGTGTACATTTTGCTCTCTGTTGTTTTCTGCTGGGATTAGTTGTTTACAATGGGGGAGAGAGGGAGGGCAGAGGAAGGGAGGTCTGTGGCCTTAACTGAAATTAGTGGCATTTCAGAGTGATCTTGTTAGGTGGTCTGCAGTTTAAAGACCTAAATCC
The DNA here is from genome assembly GCA_013400515.1 of Erpornis zantholeuca. Lineage (NCBI taxonomy): Eukaryota > Metazoa > Chordata > Aves > Passeriformes > Timaliidae > Erpornis > Erpornis zantholeuca. The sequence goes on from VZTN01021079.1 coordinate 58,052, forward strand.
TTGTAATCCCCCCATGCCTCCTTGGCCACTACTCCTTTTGCTCTTGTTCTCTCACTTTCAAAAAAACCCACCCCAAAGTCAGGCTCTGTCTCTCAGATACAGGCACGTAGCGGACACACAGACACAAACGTAGACGCACACTCTCTCTCATATGCTCCCATTTGCACATTGTACCTGTAGAACAAATTAATGCTTTAGCTACATCTGTTCCTACTACAGGACTGGGCTTGTAAAATGCTCTGTCTAGAATGCACATGCACACTGAATATTTTTATTTACTTTCTGAAAAACACCCAGCTGCCAGACTTTCAGTTTGTGATTACACTTAAAACAAATTCAAATTGAAATTTCAGCCGTAAATCAAATGCCCCAAATTAGTTCCTCTTGTGGGTTTGAACATGCTCTTTGGATTTTAAGGTCAGGAGATATCCGTTTTCACTGTGCTGAAAAGTTTAAAAATATACTACATTTTCAGGGGAGAAAATAAATATGGTTTGCATTATAAAGCAGTACATCAATGTGTGTGTATGCACACACACACCACAGTTGATGAAGCTGGATGCTGTCAGAGCACCTTTGAGGACTAATAGCACCTAATTGTTATGGAAGGCAGGAGCTGTGGTGGCAATTTAGCCAAGGAGACTACAGCAGTGCCCTGAGATGTGATATTTACCCTGTAAGAGAATAAAAGTATATTCCTTACTCTTCAACTTGAAAAAATAGTAAAAATTAAATAAACACACAAAATACTTCTCTTGGCAGGCTTTATAACTTTTTTTTTCTTTTTTCTTTTTTCTTTTTTTTTAGAAAAAAGGCATTTACAAGTGGTTTCAAAATGGCTGTGTTACATCTGTCAGCGGGTGAAGGGAACACCCACAAATTGTGTTTTTATCTCTTGAAGTTTTGTTCCACTTGAGCAATAAAAGCCGGATTTGCTGCTGGTTTGTGTGATTGGGGTAATCTGAGCGTTGAGTATGGCTTTAAAACTTCTGCAGTTGGTTGGGTTTATAAGTTTTAAGAAACTCCTGGGGTGGTGGAGTCCTTGAGTTTTGTTTTACCCTGGCACCAGGGAAGGGTTGATTTGCAAGCACCTGGCACAGACAAGTTCATCTTGGTTCCCTGGCCTGTCCCTCCCAACAAATGGTTTGGCAGGAACCCCCATTATCTTTGATGTTAATGTCATCAGCAGTTTCTTGGTTACAATGCTATTCTTTCTCAGGGAGTTGAAAGCCTATCCTCAAGTAGGCTCTGAACACACATGCAGTATTCTCCAGCCTGAACTCCAGACCGACAGCTTAAATCCCCTCTCTTTTGGGGAATATCCTCCTGCATGAGGGTAATGCTGAGAGGTGTAGTGCACTCACAGCTGCTCTCATGCTCAGGAGAAGTGACAGATGGTGGGAACCTGGAAGTTTGCAGTGGAGAGCTTTCATCTGACTGGCTCAAAGCAACGGAGGAGGAGGTATTCTGGAGTGCACATTTTGGATGGGAGCCATTTCAGTGAGAAATGAGCAACTTCTCCCATTCCCTTCACTAGTCCTATTGAAAGCCAAGTCAGGATGGCAGCGGTGCACAGTCCTGCTTCCACTGATCCCTTCTCTAGCCTGGCATAAATGCCAAGCTGCTCTTGTTCTCAGCAACTACTGTAGCACAGGACGATGGCCTGAGCTGCTGTGTGGGCACACAAGGCTATTGGAAAGGAAGCAGATTGTGACAGTGTGAGAGCAAAGACAGGCAGGGGTCTGCTGTGTATCTTTGCCGCTTTTTATCTTATTAGCATGTTAGTAAAAACCTTGCCAAGGCAACCTGAGCTGGTTGCTTGTAGAATAATTGCTCATATTGCCTCCTTATAGGTCAGCAGAGGGGGAGTTTAAGTGAGTTAAAAGAATAATTGTTCAGAGGGGACAGTCTGTTCAAGGGGGGTCGTAACAGCGAACCACTGCAACTGAGGTCCAGTTTTATTGCTTTTAATCCTGCAGAATTAATGGTGGTTTTGTGGGGCAGATGGTTTCTGCTCTGACTCACACAAGCAACAGAATTGTAATATGTTTAATGATAAATTCTTTCTACTAGGTAATAGGGATGTGTGAGCAGGAAAATACTATGAATTAATTTTGGGATCAGCAGTCTGGAGTGAGGATGGATGTTTCTCAGTTCTGAGGACCTCAGCTAACTAGTGCTCCATTCAATACAGAATTGAGGTTCAGGGCTTTGACTTGATACCAAGACCCTTCTCTTAGTTCAGTCTCCAGGCTAACAGTTTTGTTCACAAGCCAGTCTGATAGTGCACTGCAGCTGTGTTTCACTAGTGTACAGAGTAGTGGTGGTGCCTGTAACCATGGTGGGGAATGGCTGCAGGTCATTAAACTGTGCAACTCAGTGTGCAAAAAGTCATTGAAGCCAAAAACTTCTGATTTTGACTGAGATCAGTTGTTGGACTGACAATGTTCCAGGTTATTGTAATTAATATTGGCATTGGCAGAAATACTGGGAAGCAATACAAGATGATATGGTTCACAGTAGGATTAATATTGGGGTAATCTTGGGGGAGCAGATTACCCACATCTTTCCAGGGTTATAGATCTCACTTATATCTTCTTCCCAATCAGCTGGTTTCAATGTATGCTAGTATTTTTAGATACATCTTAGCTGTGTTTTCTGTCCTTCAGTGACTCCTATCTACCTTTGCATATGTGAAAATAAGGAAAGAAATCATTTGATTGTCTGTAGGTTCGAAAGAGATTACATTTAATGCTATTTAACACTACTCATCATGCTGAGGGAACAGCATTTCAAGACACATCACAGATACTAGTCAAGATTAACAAGTTGGAAGAATGGGCTCGGAGCAATGCAGTAACTCAGAATCTGTTAGCAGGGAAGTTACAAACACAGAAGTTTGACTCGGAACTCCTTTCCTGTCTGGACAGTCAGGTCAGCAGATTTGAAAGCTGCTTATTAAAGATTCAAATACATTTTGGAATAAGGTGGCTTTTGCTAAAGTTCCATCCTGTGTAGCATTTCAGACTTAGTGACGTCAAAGGCAATGTGAGCGTGAAGATACCCAAGGCAGGTAGAGCAGGTCTAGTGTGGGTTTCACTGGTTTAGTACTGCAGAATAATCCTGTTTGGGTGCTTGAATGTAACATGAACAAAGCCAACCAGCTGAGCTATTGTTCTGCCCCTTCTCTCTACCTTTTCTTAGTGCCTGGCAAGCTGGAACATATAAAACTGCTCAGCAAAATTTGCAGGGAAAGACTGGGCTGCTGCTCCTGTTTTTAGCTGGGGAGCTGAGCAGAGAAGCCACCTCCTCAGTTATCCAGACTGTCTGTGGAAAATACAAGACTTGATCCAGGTCCCAAGTCTTTATTTATTCAGTTAAGTATTTATTCTGTTGAGGATATGTAGAGGAAAGCTGTTCTAACAGGAAGTAAAACTGCAAACGCATTTTTGCAAACCCATTCTGACACCTGGCATTTAAGATTTTCCAGCCACTGAGTGTGAGGATCAAGAGAAGAATGGAGTTTTTGAGAAAAGAGCTGAACTGAACCTACTTACAGGATCATGTCACAGAGCCATTAGATAGTCCAGTGGATACCTTTGTTTTGTATCTGTCATTTAAATTATTTTCTTGCTTTGCTTGTGTTTATGTTGTAGGTGCTGTCTTCAGGGCAGTGTTATTTGTCATAATGCTGTGATAGAGAAGGGTGCAGACATCAAGGACTGTTTGATTGGAAGTGATCAGAGGCTGGAAACCAAAGGTAAGTTCAAAAGCTGTATTTACTGTGCATTTGTAATAATTTTCAGAACTTTTTCCTTAAGATTTTACTCCTGCTTCTTCAAACTGCGGCAGTTCTACACTGGGATGTCCTATAATATCAGGACTTGTTTTTCATGGAAAGTACAGCTTCTTGGCATAATTTCAGGGACTTGCTCCTCTGAAGTTGGCAGCAAAGTTCTGTTGCTCTTATAAAGAACAAGATTGGGTGCTGAGACAGTTTTCTCAGAGACCACAATTAGATCAGCCTGAGGTTGTCCTCAGCAGAAGCAGCCATTATTTTGATAGTAATCTTTGTCAGTGACAGGGGTGAAGCAGGAAAATTACTGATCACACAAACATCCTTCTCTGTAGATGCTCCCAACCCACAGTGCCAGTATACTCCCATTCACTTTGCTCCAAGCGAAAGCTTGAGGTGGAACATCTTATTAGGAGCTGCTGTGCTCAGTGTGAAATACAAGGGCAGCTATGTTCAGATCTGCTTTACTGCCATGAAGTGCTATTTTGGGGCTTCAGAAAGGATACAGCTACGTGGCTCTCATTTATACAAAGTTCAGCCATCCAGTGGGAGTGCGCGTGGTGAGGGCTCGGTGGTAACCGCATGAGTGGAACTGTTGATTTCCTGCCCTAAGAGATAATGGGCAGGAAATGGCTGTTTCAGTGACTGCATCCCAAGCAGAGGCTTTTTAATGAATATTTATGGTTGGGGTTTGGCAGATCCCTGCTCCAGTGTGTGGACTGAGGACAAAAGTGAGTTCCTTTACAGGCTCCATGTGAAGTTATTTAGTCAGATCAGGATTTATTTGCTTGCTTTGTCTTTGTGGGTGGATTCCCAATTCTAAGTGTCTTGATACGGAGCAGAGTTTGAACTTAATGTAGTATAGCGTAACCTATTGTCAGCTTTGCATATGACAAATTTTCCTTTAAATTGAAACTAAAAGTAAAAAGGACTCATGAAAACAAAGTACTGATCTTGCAGCTGCAAGTCTCTGATACTGTAGGTAACACAGTGAGTTCAGTGTGGTCTTGGTCTCTGTGTGACTGTGTCTACTCATAGCTTTGCCCATCACATCAGTGTGAATCAGTTCATTGCCCCTTATTACAGAATCACATTGGTTGGTTTCATGTCATCAAGTCCAACCATAAATGTAACACTGCCAAGTCTACCATTAAACCATGTCTCTGAGTGCCACATCTACACATCTGCATGAATCACCAGGAGAGATGAATTGGATCATGTTTGGTTGTTCACCTGCAGTGCGAACTATGAGGACATGTGCTGCAGATTTAGCTAATATTTTAGGAAATAGGAATATATTTGATTTCTCTAGTAGATGATACCAAACAGAAATACCACCCTTTGACCTTGCTCGCAGCCGCTTCAGAAGTATCTTCTAGGGTGCAGATCCCAGTCTGGTTGATTATAGTATGAAAACTGATCTTTCTTCTTGATTGTCCTTGTCATCCTTGTCTGAATATTTTTCAGGGTCTGTAGATGTATTTGCAGGGAGAGTAACAGAGCTGTACCGATGGTTCATTTGCCTATTCTTGAGAGTCTACTGCTCCCCTTCCCAAAGCTTAAACCCACTTCTTGGGTTAACTAGAGGCTGGGGGCCCTCTAGTTAAACTGTTTAGAAATGTATGGTTGATGTTAGCAGAGACATATTCAGGTAGATTATAAATACACCCTTATGCTGACCAAATAAAAATAATAAAGCCTCAGTTCATGTTTCTGCCTCAGTTTCCTGACCATTCTAGAATTTCTTTGGGCTGGGGGTCAGGTTCGCCTCGGTGGTCTGGGATCTGTCTGTGAAGTTCATGACTGCTTTCCTGCACTGTGGAGTCTTTCCAGCCCAGCATGTCTCTTCTGACCTTGACTGGTCCTGTAGTAAACCAGGGCTTCTCTTTTTTGCTGTGAAAGTCTGCCATGACTTCCTTTCCCCTACTCAAGACTTCCTGTATCTTGTGCCAAGCTTTTGGTGTGGCGTTGTAAGTCTGTTTCCATATTGCCCCTTTCATCAAGATTTTGGCTGTGTTTTTCTGTTTGGTAACTTTTTCTTCTTCAAACTCGAGCTTCCATGGCCAAGTTAAGAAAAAACCTAGTTCTCTTGGGTAGGAGCCACCTTTTCTTGCAAACTGATTGCCCTTCAGCAGACATAAGCAGTAGCTGCTGGCTGCTGACCCTAGTCTGGGAGTTACACACTCCAGTTTCTGGGAGTAGAAACCTCCTCAGCAAAACTGCATACACCTTCCCAGAAACATTTAAAAAATAAAAATACAGCAGTCCCTTATTCCAGAGCATCAGCCAGGATTCATCAAAGGTAGAAATATCCCTGAATCATCCTACACAGCTCCAAGCAGATCCCACAGTTGACTTTGCTGCAGAACTGGTTGTGTGCTCCCTGCTCTACCATATGAGTCCTGGCCACGCTGCCCAGGCAGCTCAGGGTACAAGAGCTCTTTGAGCCAATGGTGCACTGACCTCCTTTCATAAAATGAATTCCAGTCCCATGCAAGGAGGATGGCAGGAGAACAGCTACCACAAATGATAGGCAAGCGTAACTTAAACCAGCTCTCATCCTTCTCCTTCTGCAGAATAATATGGGCATATTTAGGGTGGTCCAAATGGTACAGCTGGGAGTAATGGGATTGAATTAAACACAATTTAGGTTGGCTAGCTGGAGCTTTTTCCTAATGATGTGGTCTGGTAGGCTGTGGTATAATCTCTCTGGGGACATGGTGGGAGACCTCATCACTTAATAATGGGCTTGGCAAATCTCTGGACACCTAAACAGAAGGAATACTCCAGTACTGATTACTGGGGTAGATCAGAGGCAGCCTGGTACTTTCAAACTAAAAAGAAAATTGGAGACACAGGAGTGCAGGTCACTCTCAGCAGTGTTGTCCCTGCATTGACTTCAGCCCTGTCACAGCACTGGCCAGAGACAGTATTTTTAAATGTCTCAGTTGAAGTCAAGGTATGGCATTTTATTTAACTTCTGGATTTGAAAGGTATGCCTCCTGAGAGCCCTACTATTCTCCTGCTGCTTTTATTACCATGCCTTGAAAGCATCCACTTTCCTTCCTCTTTGATACTTTAAGGAATTTGCTAGCAAAGAATTAACAGATAGACTTTGTGAAAGCTACCTCACCAGGCAGCAGTTTGAAAAACATGTTGGTACCTAAGAAAAAAGCAGTAATTATTAGAGGGATAGGAAATGGCAGACAGCATTCTGAAAGAACATAATTGCACAGAGCATTCAATCACTGTTTTGAAGACAGTTATTAGGATTATACTGCAGCCTTTTTGATAAACCTGGTTTTAAAGAGGAGCTCAAAAAGCAGCATGGGCTCAGTGAAGTAGAACTAGAGGGAGGGAGTGCTGGTGATGGGCCAGTCAAGGAGTCAGATGAGCATGGAGTCACTAAGTACAGCTCCCAAAGGAGTCTCTCAGCCAGATTCAGCAGGGAGAACATTATACATCTGGTGTAAGTTAGCCAAGAACTTGTGTATATGGTAAAGCGGCCTAACCCTTCTTCAAGGTTAAAGTGGCCTAACCTTTCTTCAAAGCAACACCAGGAACAGAGACACTAAACACTCACACAAAGTATAGAACTAGCAAAATTGATATAAAATTCACCACCTTATCCCTTGCTTTCATCTCTGTTGTCATTGGGGCAGGGATGTTTTATTTGCGTATTTCCAGCATCAGCCATGGGGCTCCAACTAGATCTATATCCTACCTGATCTTGACTCCTGCTTTACAGCTCTCCAGTATGGCTCTGTCCCAGCACCAGGCTCATCCCAATCCTAGCCTGCTCTTTGGTTTTTCTCCTAGTCTTTCTCCCACAGAGACTTTTGTTTTTCTCTCTTACTGGGTTATTCCCAGACATCCACCTGACACCTCCTCTGGTCTGACTATTTCCAGTCCCCTTGCCCAACAGTCCCATGCTCAGTTTTTCATCTGGCACTCATTCCCTGACTGCTTTCATTTGGACTGCATCCCTTTCTGTCATGCCAAGGCAGGCTCATACTGGGCACAGGAGGGGAATGGTTCTGTGCAGAGTGCTCCAGTGGTCCATACAGCTTGGAGGAAGCCCTGCCTTCCTCCTGCACTTCCATGGTCAAGAGTGCTCACTGCAGACAGTCTCTGGAGCTTTTAGCTGCCCTCCTGAGAACACGTGCAAACTTGAGATTTTTTTTCAAAGTCTTATCACATAGCTAAACCTGTGTGGTTTCTCATAAGAAGAGAAAAAGGCACATATCCAATAAGGATTGGCTCCCATTTCCAATCATTTTCCAAGTCCTGTTCCAAGCTTGGAGTCCTAGGACTTCTCAATGAAACAGTTAGATTGTTTTATTTTAATGAGGGCCAAAGAACACATTTTTCTCTAATGTCATCCTCTGAAGGCAGGTACGTTTTATGAAACCTCCACATGTGAATGGGTCCCTGCTTGTGAGGAGGCTTCACATGAGCCAAGATTTAGCAGGATAGGGACAGAAAGGAATTGAGAGACTTTCTGATGCTCTCACTGCATTCAAGTAGGGGCAAGCATCTGCTCTTGCAAGATGCTGAGTACCTCCTGGTGCAGTCTTCAGCAACTGAAAACACTTAGCACGACACAGGGTCGGGATCAGAAGGCATGCTGCTGTGCAGATGGGAGTTATGAAAGCTCATGAAGAACAGACACAGACTAAACAGTGCACACATGTATATTGTGCACAGGGGTGCAAAATGAGCTGGAGGTGATGTAGGAGTGGTGTGAATTTATAGCAAAACTGAGAGATCCGTAAGATTTCTCCCTAAAGTAGTTTAACTACTGAGTGTCTATGACAAAGATATTGTTGGCAGTTAAAACAGGCATCTCTTAAATAGTTGACATTTTTGTTTCAGTGACTATGCAGTGACTACATTGCAAACTAATCCTAATAAGCCTCTTTTCCAAGTTGTATAAAAATGGTTTATGAGTTCTGGCCTTAGCAGTGGCATAAAACTTCCCTAGAATATCCATCCAGCGATGCTTTGTCCTCCCCTCTGCTGCTGGGGACTGTCACACTTGGACATACTATCATTCCCAGTCAGGGAAGTTCAGGCTTCCTGAGTGAGCGGGTTAAATGTGCTGCCACATTCACAGCATGCTGATTGTGAAGTCTACCCATAAGGCAGCAGTTCATAACCTTGTGGAAATATTTTTACATGCTCCACACAGAGAAAATAACCACTTCGGCTCTGCTAGAGCTCAGCCACATGAAAGAGCCAGGAAGAACACCCCAATGGATGCTGAGAAAGGAAGAGGACTTGTGTCCAGTGCTGCAGGCAAATACGGCACCTCTGCCATCATATCAGGAAGTTATGATGTGGACAGTCGGATTGTTGTTTTGAGATCCCTGCTTGCATTTGCTGTGAGGTGGTGATAGCCTATGGGAGCACACTGATGGATATAGTCCAATCCCTTTTTACACACTTTGCTAGTACTCTATCCCAATACAAGGACTTCAAGCATGTCCCCCTCCAAAGGGAGCTTGCTGTCTTAGGCACATCCCGAGCTCTAGGTCTTCTTTTCCCTTTACTAACCTTTCTTCTGATCTCTTTCCCATACATCTCTTTCCTGTTCCTTCACTCCCTCAATCCATCTTCTTCAAGCCACAGTAAAGTAATCTCTTCTTGGACACTGAATTCACTGTTACCTTTACACTCTCAAGACACATCTATTCCCAAGAAGGGTTTGAGAGCAAAGGGATTAATTCTGGTTGAACTGGGAAAAAATCCTCAGCTGAACTGTGGGGCCACCAGCACTGAGAATATAAGGTTGTTGGACATAAGGCAGAAGTAAGATCTTTACTGCCTGCCTGTTCTGTGGGCTGAAGGCCCCAGCTATGGACCAGAGCTGATCTGCCTGAAGATACCACCAGCCCCTTGGGTGAGCTGCACATCTCACCCTGGGAGCAGCTGGAGCACTCAGCTCATGGGGAGTATCATTGCTGGCAACCCATGGGCTCAACCTCATAATGGCTGCACAGCAGGGCTCACAGGGCACTTGGGAGAAATTGTGAGACACTCCTGGTCTTTGTGGCCACAGTGTGGTCACCCTGGTCTCCAGTGTCATGTAAGTAAAGCTTGGCTGAGGAGAGAACAGGCCTTGACTGGAAAGTCCCACTGCTCTGTAAACACAAACAAATCAGCCCCCATCACCTGCTTCCCTTCTTTATCTGTACATGTAATTTAAAACACCCTCCAGCCTCCCAAAGTCAAGCTTCAGCTGCTTTCCATCCCCTTAAGCCCCTTTAGTTCCTCTCCCCCCCTCCCTAACCTGGCCGCTTTTCCAGAGCCAACCATCACTGCAGAGACAAGTTGCTCTTCTCTCCCACTCTCTGATCCTTTCTGTCCTGGGTGAATGTGGTGGGAACCACCCACAGCGTGTTTTCGTGCATGCGTTTCTGCAGCCACCCCTCCCCCACGCCTAGTTTTTTAAGTTAAACTATCTCTTGCTTTAAAGAGAGCAAATACACAGCAGTGGCTTTCATCACTGCTGTATAATAGAGCAGTAATTCTGTGCCAGGGACTGTTTTCTATTTTATTTTAAAGGGTTTATAAAACAGTGTATGTAATTGAGTGAGTAAACTGAACGTTTTCTGGAGCCCCTGAGGGCTGAAACTTCGTGGTGGTCCTGGGCCTAGGCCCTAACCCTTTTTTTTCCTCTCTTTTTTTTTTTCCTCCCTTTCCCCTCCTTCCCCTCCTCCTTTACAACCCAGCGTTGCCACCAGCAGCAGCAGCAGCAATCTGTCTGGGGCTAATTGAGCAAACAACAAGGAGATGCTTTCACATGGCTTTTAAAGGAATGCTCCGGCATCCCCTTTCTGTGAGCGGCTTGGCAGGAACCTGCCAGGAAGGCTGGGGAGCGCTGGGTCCCCGGCCCCCAGCCTGCTGGTGGGGTTTCTGCTGGGCTGCGCAGTCATTTCCGCCCCTCTGTTTATTTGCATTACAATTTGTTTTTAGCCAAGCACCAAAAGCTTCTCTGCTCTCTAGCTCGCCTTGTGTGTATGTTTTTAAGGGGCTAGTGTATAGTATGTGTAAACAAATGTCTTCCCAAGCAGGAATGCATATATAACGAGTGATAGGTTTTTGATTTACACTCAGTAAAGTCTCCATGGACACTCGGTTCAAGCACCCAGGCTGACTTCAGGCTGGGCTGCGTCAGCAAGTTGAAGCAAAGTGCTAATCAGGAGGTTGAATGTGTTGATCAGCTCTGGATTTGCTTAGCACCAGATGCTCCCAATCTGAGAAGATCTAGTTGAACATGATTTAAGGTTGAAGAGTCCAACTCTTAAGGCTTTCTCAAAGTCCTTTCTCTAATCCCTCTTCTTTCTCTGTGGGCTGAATGCATCTGTAACCCTGCCAGTGTCAGATAAAAGGCAGCCTGGTAAGAAATCCCTAATGGGGAGCTGGGGAAGGAGAAAGGGAGCTGAACAGCAAAGCATGTGAGGTACTTTTCCCTCCTCCCCCAGAGTTTCAGGCAGAGTTTCTGCAGGAACTGAGCTTGCTGGTACCAGCCAGAGCCACTGGCAACTGGCAGCCACGTCTGATAATGAAACGCTATCCACAGCTCAGCTCTCTGGCACACACACTGGAGTCTGAATTCCCTTCGCTCCACAAGGAGGACTTTGGGAATGGAAGAGGGAAGCAGGGTGAATCCTTATCTGCCTATCGCATCCCCTTGGGGTGCGGAATGGGGCTTTGTTTCTAGCAAAACCATTCCCTTTATCGCCTGAAAACTTTCTTGCGGATTTTAGACAGGCAGATTCATGTGTTTTCTTGAAGCCTTTACAAGAAGAAATGAGTTTGGTGATTTCATGTTAGTCTGAGATAGCAGTGACATACCATGTGTGCCCGCTTTGGGGAATCTGGTCCGCAAGGGTCAAGGAGGAGGTGAAACAGACAGAGGGATGAGAGACGAGGGAACACAGGCTCCAATTTCCCATGGGGCATTGGCTGCTTAAGCTCCCTAAACTTACTGCTGCCTTGGTTTCCCCATCTGTAAAACAGAAATGCTCTCGCTCACCCATTCTCAAAAGGCATTTTGAACTCATCAGGTGTAAAATACAAAATACCATAAGGCTGCTGCAAGCATGTCAGTGCAAAATACAAATAGTTGGTACCACCTCTGCAGCAAGGTATGTGACAGGACCCACCCCAGCTCTGCACATTTAGGACCGTGGAGGATGCTGTCTGAAATGAAGCAAGAAGTTCCTTGTTAAAAAGTATTGCTACAGATAACCTATATATAGAACCATAAATTGACATGGCTCTCTATAAGCCTAGATGAAGGCATGTTTAATCTGCAGAGGCATAATGTAATTACTCTCACTGGATGGTAGCCAGGGTCTTATTCACATCATAGAAATCAACATGATAGGTAGTCTGCTTGGAGGAGGTTCAGGAATGGAGTCACAGGAGTTGCTACAGGGCCTGTTTGAGATATATTGGGAAAGTTGTTGGGAGCGAGGAATGTTATAGCAAGAAATGCTGCAGGTTGGATTTGAGGTACCTTGGCAAAGCTGTGTGGGGTCCAGGACGGGAGGAGAGAGGCGCTGAAGGCTGGACTTGGGGCTATTGGCAAGAGCTGTGCTGGAGAAGTTGTGTGGTGCTACCTACATCGTGCTTGCACCTGGCACTTGTACAGTCAGCCCCTCATTTTCCTGAGCACTGCATCCACCTCTGCTCGTCCTGCCCAAAGTGCTGGAGATTGAGCTCCAGGATGTTAGTGTGAGGCTCCAGGATTAATTATCAGTTGACGATAAATACCCTGAGCAAAGAGCTAAATGTCTCAATCTGATGCTGCTTTTAGCCGTCACAAAGGGTCTCTGAAAGGAAGTGGTGTGGCTCACCCATTCTGTCCCTCAGGCTGAGGAGACTGCATATGATCCATGTGATTATGGTGTTGAGGTTGTAGTGAAAAATTGTCTTTCCACAGTCCAAAACTCCTTGAAGTTTATATAGCAGAATTTGATCAAACCTTTACTGGAGCAATAGTTTGCATGGTACAAAGGTTGCATCTTGAATTTTAAACCAAGAGAAGCATCGTGTTGGCCCGGCCACTTTGGGGATTGTCAGGAATTTCTTCCTTTAGCAAAAGGTGGCATATTTGTTGTTTTGGAGCAGTCTTGCAAGATCCACTCCCCTGAGGGGAGGAGTTTTAGGTGGGTAAATAAAACACAACTCATCATTTTCATCATCCTTAGCTATCCACCCCCACTGCTGTGTAAGGTGGGGAGACACCAGAGCCTCCATTGGTGTATCCCAGCACCTCACAGGCCTTGACACTTTATCCCAGGGTCCAGAGCCAATTGTTATTCCTAATTGCAGGAGGTAAGATGAAGAGCCTACGGGCATGGAACATACCACCTGAGCTCCACCTGAACAGGTGTCCAGCTCCCGGAGTGCAGTTTAGATTCACCACCTCCCCCACAGTACCCTGAGGGCACCCACTTTGAGCACACCAGCTTTGTGTCATGCTCTGAGGCCACATGCTTGGGTTTTTTAGGCACTGGGCTTTCAGTTGCGTGTTTTTATTATTTTGGCTTTAGATCCCTTATTTGCAGTCCTTCCCTGACAAGCTGCTTTTGCATTTTAAAGGGAAGGCTCTTTCAGTACAGTGCATTAACAGTGCTGGGGCAGGGACTGGCACATTAATGTGTCCCCTGGGACTGTGCAAAGCTCCTGGGAACAGGCAAAGGAGTGACCTTGCAGAAATTGCCCCTCCAACAAATTTGCTCCACAGGAGGGTCAGGTTTAAAAGACGTCTTGTTTTTGAGCTGCTGGGGCTGAGTTGAGATTGCTGAGAGGATCTCACACTGTCTCGGTGATGGCCCCCTGGTGCTGAGGAGCCCCTCTCCTCCCCAGCCTCCAAGCAGTTTGGGGCAGACAGTGCTCTTTAGGGCCAAAGTGGATTAATGATCTTTAATTTTATGTCCAATCTCCATGTTGGATGTTGATGGTTCCTTGCCTTGACCTAGGTATACACCTGTCAGTAGCAGCTGTGACTTCCATAGGGCCTCTCTTGTTTATTAGTGACACATACATGTGAAAACTCTCATTAGAGAAATCTCCTGATGTTTAGTCAGTTGTTTAGGCTTTCACCATGTGTGTGGGATACTGTCCGGAGAGATGTTGGAGTTCAGAAAATCTCTGAGTTCCCCAGAATCTGCTTTTCTCATTTGTTTTAAAGTTGCAGATTTGAAAAATGCAAGGTCTGAAGCTCTGCTGCAAAACTCAATTGCTCTTCTTTTCCTCCCTCTCTTTTCAGCCAAACATGTTAATGAAGTCATTGTGGGCACCGAACAGCTGATGGAGATATAGCCTGAGTAGGTTTTAAAGATGATTTTATGGAAGCCAGCAGCAGAACCAGATGTTCAAGCATCGTAAGATCATCCATACAGATCAGTACTGGCATGGTTTACCCTGTCATTGCTCCTTTCCTGTTCAGCTTTATAGTTATGTCTTAATAAAGAAGTATTTGCAGAGCAGAGTGTCCGTCAGCCCCTCCCCCCTCATTGGGATGCGCGCGGGCTTGTGGTGGGTTATATCGGTTCCTGCACACCCGGCCAACGCACTGTACTTTTCCAGCAGAAGGGAGAGCGGGGACCACACAGACTGTGCCCACTCCAAAGAATGACTTAGCCGCCCTCCCTGCAGTGTAAACCACGTCCCTGCAATCCTGCACCACCATCCCTGAGCCTGGGAGAAACTGCTCGGGATGCTGCTTGTGCATCTCATCAACACAGCAGGCGGACAGTGAGAACAGCAGCGGTGCCGGCTGCTCTTTGCAGCCCAGGGGCTTTGCCAGCCTCCTCCTCCTCACTGTCTCTCATGATGCTGCCCCACAGCACAGTTTAATCTGTGCCTCTTCTCCTCTGTAATGCAGGCAAGGAGTTTGGCACCCATTTCCATGAGGACTGAGTTTGGTCTGATACTTTGAAATCTTGCCCAAGAGCAAGTATGTGAGTGCTGGTGGAGCATGAAGCAGGTGTGGGGTGTAAGCAGTGGGTACTCCCTGCTTAACTGATGATTGTTCTTCCTGTCAGTCCACTGTTCCTAATCCCAAACAAGAGGTCCCTCCCCACACTTGGATGATCTGTGGATGACTGTACCTATGTCTCTGAGATGAGTCGCATGTGTTAATGTGAAACGCACAGCCTTGTGGTCAGGGCCTGTGCCAGAATTGTAAAGCACCTGGATGGGATTGAAACACAAGCTGTTCTTTAATGTTTATAAATTGGACACAAGTTCCTACCTAAAAGCTGTTTATTAGAATGTAGTAGGATTGAACAGGGTATTTATCTGCCCCTGGCAGTTTGACATCCAGAGGTGCTTACAGCAACTGGTGGGGATGGTATTTCATTAATTTGAGTGATAAATGTTAAATGTATGCTTCATGGGCATTGGCAACCCCTGAGGAGAGTTACCATTTCCTAGTTAATTTGACAGGAGAGATTATAATCCAGACATTCTCTGAGTTTCGTAAACAAAATCCTTCCTCTAAAGGACCAGATTGGGATGGAAACTATGGGTAAGGATGAGCTTCAAGGCCTGTGACAAGTTGCAGAGAAGAAATGTGCTGCAGTTCAGCTCCATCTTTGTGCTGGAGGTTTTGCCTTGCGTATATGCACAAACATGTTCCTAAGGTACGAAGCCTTTTTCATCCAAGGATCGCAGAGGCTTTACAAAGGTTAATTAAAGAGAGTTCTTGTCTCTGTGTGCGGCAAGGGAGAGAGGCTGCATTTTGGGTGTGTAGAAACAGAAGCAGAGTGGAGTGTAATTACCTGGCTTTGCATTTTACCAGAAGGCTGGCAAAGGCAGGAGAGGTTTGCAGGGACTTTGACTCACAGTCCTTTTGCTTAAACACAAAGCCTTCTCCCCCTCTGTTTTTAGGATACATCTTAACTCCTGAAAAGTCTGCGTTGCCTTGTTTAGCAGCTACAGCTTTACCTCCTTGTGCCTTAATTATATGTTAAAGTCTCAGTCCTTTTGTTTAGCTAATTTAAGAAGAGGGTGAGGGGCTCTTTACTGTGTCGGTTAGAATTTAGCATTAATTTAGTGTTCTCTGACACTTGAAAACCTGGCCGGGATTTGAGGCATTTTCTTTTCCTTTTTGCCTTTTACGACCTGCAGGTGTTTGGTGTGAGATAAAAGTAGATCCCAAAGTAAGATTTCACAGCACAAATTATCAAAGTGAAGATTCACTCTTGATGTAGTCTACGTGTGTGGCAGTAATTATGAAAAATAGTTTGGGATAATAGGGCCTTCAGGAATCCCAAGGCGGGCACTGGGAGGTTAACCCTTCCTCATCTAACCTGGCCTCCACACTGCTGTCATCATCAGGTGAGCATGTGATGGGTTGGGTCAGGCAACTTCACAAAACAAGTGATGTTACAGTCATTGAGAAAATTGGAGAGGTGACTGAGGACATGAAGTTCTGTTCCCAGGATTTGGCTTGTTTGGTCCCAGGTCACAGAGACCTTCTGGAAGGTGTTTCTGGTACAGGCTGCTCACCAGCTTTGAGGAATGAGGCCTCGCAGACACAAATAAGTTGCTCTGTCACACCCAGGCAGCTGAGCATTATAGCCTGTGCCCATCATGGTTTTATTGGCATCAAAGTGGTGCTTTATAGTCAACACTTTTCTGAATGAGATGGAAGTTCTCCAGCTCTGTAGGTGCTGGCTCTTTCTGGACAGACTTGTCCTGAACACTTCCCTTGGCAGATGTACTGCCATGGTTAACTGTGAAAAGGCTCTTGCAGTGGTTTGTCACATGCTGAATCTGCAGGGCATAAAGCAGAGGTTTGCCATGATGGCCAGCAGGACTGCTGGCTGGTGGTTTTCCCTGAGAGGTGTCTTGCCAGCTGCTCCCAAAAGGTTTTTCCTGTGACCAGAGTAGCAGCTTTGGTGTGGGTGCAGAGCACTGTGTGTGCACACCTGGCCACACTTCTTCCTGTGGGTCCTGCCCCATGGCACACCATGATGGGGGCACCTGAAGCTCTGCCCCCTCACCCTGGCTCCCATGAGAGCTGGGTGTGACCAGCAGCAGCTCTGCAGCCAGGTCGTTGCCAGGATTTTTGCAGCCAAGCCCATTTGTAAGACAGAATTGGGAAGAGCATTTGTTGGGCAGTTGCAGACACCCAGAGCTGTGCCTCACCTCTCTCAGCCATTTATGTCTGCTTTTGTAGGTGACTGTTGGGATCTCTCAGGAAGCAGCAGCTCATCTGATCCCTTCTGCAGTCAAACTAAAGCGGATGGCTCCCATCTTCCTGGCAGCCCTGGAGCAGAGCCATGTGAGGCGAAGACAAACAGCCAGCCATTCCCAGCGACAACGGGCTTCCCACCCCCATGGTGTTCAAATGGACACAAAACCTTTGCACCCAGCTCTGATCTTGCTTTTAGGACAATTTTTTGGCTTGTGGGCAGCAAGGGGAGAACAGACCCTGAACAGTCACATGGTCTCAAGTACACAGGTCTGGCTCCCCCCATCTCCTATCCAGCTGACACTGTGTGTGCAGCCCTAGCAGTAGAACTCTCCTGAACCTCTTAGGGTTGGGTTCACGAGGACTCTGCAGTCTTTTACTGCCTTCAGCCTCCAAGGTTGATTGTGCAGAGCCATGCTCCTTCTCCTTGCTGGTTTCTGCTGCACCCCATTGTTCTTCCTCTGGCTTCCTGGAGAGAGTGTTTTTCACCATCCCCCTGCCCATCCTTTGGACTTTGCTGGTTCAGAGACGAGAATTTTCCTAATAAAACCCCACAGGACTGGGGAACACCATTGTTTTCCAGAGGTGCCTTACTGCCTTCACGCTGGCCCAAGTCCCCAGTGAGGACCAGTAGTGGCTGCTGTGGTCCCTGCCCAGTGTCTTGCAAGGGGCAGAGTGAGATCAAGCCCCACGTGGGGCTGCAGAGCCTGTGCCGGCAGCAGTGGTGTGACAGACGCATGTTGCACAGTGTGTGGTGTAATCCAGCCCCGGGACACCGCAGTGCTGCCCTCCCATCACACACAGCCACTCCTGTGGCCTTTGGTCACCTGTTTTAAAGCACTGGTTATTGCAGTGGGCAATTGGGGCTGGGGCCTTTGGCATTGCAGGCTGCCCACTGTGCCCCAACCCAGCCCATCCCATTGCCATGGGGGAGCGCAGAGCACAGGGCCCTTCTCACTGGCAACCTGCAGAGTTAAGTTGGGCATGTGGAGATTCCCTCACAAGCACCCAGCACCCCCCCTCCCTAGCACCTCTGCAGCAGCCTGCCCACGGAGGCTTGCTCCCTCTCAGCCAGGAGGCTGATTTCTGGATCCTGTCGGTTTTCACTCCATCTCCCAGGAGCCAAGGTCCACAGCCGCGCCTGTGCCTCCCAGACGGGCCGGCAGACGGGAACTTCCTTCCAGGTCCTATAGACAGACATTTTATATACGTTAAAATACATGTGTATATAAATATGGAAAGCAAGAGCTTGGGAGAGCTTGAGTCTAAATAAACTTGTATGTTTTAGGCTTTTAAAATGCTAATGTTGAATTTCAGGGGATGGGGGATGACAAGGGGATTGTTGGACTGAGGACCAAGACAGCTGATGAGCTTGGATCAGTGCCTTTACAATTCAAGGAAAAATGGGATAGTTTGGGAAGGAAAAAGGGATTTTCTTGTTTTTGTTTTTAGTAGAAAATAAAAGAAGCTGCCTTCTTATTTGCCTCCCTCCCCCAGCGCCGGAGCAGCAAGCGACTGGTGTTGTATGCATAAGCTATTCCTTTGTGCAACATCTAAATGGTTAATTGTGTTTGAGGAAGATGTACGGACGAATGGAGGGACCACCCAGCAAGAGACAGACAAGAAAGAGCGATCTCTGAAATGTTTAACCAGAGAGAGAGCAAAGTTGTTTAAAAATATTTAATTTACAACATTCCACACTGCTGATTATAAATCGGCCGTCCAAAAACACTGCTGCGTGCGGGGAGGGATCCAGTCAGCATGAAACAAATTCTTGTGATTGTTTTTCCTATCTTCCTCCCTCCTTTCCTTGGGGAGTTTAACCCTGTGGCAGGATGCGGGTTGCCCCAGGCAGGGAAGGCAGCACTGTTCCCCAGGACTGCGGTCTCCAGTGTGAGCACCTGCACCTGGGGCCGGGGTGCAGTCGCCTGCTGGTGCTGGGAGAGTCGGAGGGGATAGTGAGGAACAACCAACCGGCAATGCTGGCAGCAGTGATGGGCACATTTGAGATGGTCAGTGGGTAATGGCCCCCCAGCCCCTTCCCTCTGATCTTCAGCCCAGCACCAGGGTTCCCCAAAGCATCCAGCTGTGTTCCCAAGCAAGGAAAGCCATGAATCCCCTGGTGATGGGTTGAGAGACTTGAGGAGGCAAACTTGGCCAGTCTGTGCCACCCATGAGAGGTTGCTCACCATGGTGATGGTGCCTGCTCTTTGGGTTGGCAACTCAGCTGTGTCACCCAGCCATTTCCAGTGGCACCAGGAAGGACCCAGGCCCTCACAGGGTCATTGAGCAACAGCAACATCTTCCCCTGCTTGGGCCTTTCTGCAAAGAGGGTGGTTGGTGCCGGATGCTGGGAAGAAGGGATTTGGCCGCACTCTGCTTGCAGCCACTGCTGATCCACAGCTGGCTATGACGCACCCGGCTGCCCCAGCCATGCTCCCTCCGTGCAAGGGGCTGGAACTGCTCTGTGAGGAGTCCAGTCTGCTCTGGATGGTGGCCAGACCATCCACTCCATCACCTGGGGATCACTCCTCAGTGCTCTCACCATTATGTCCTTTCCAGTCTTCATAGCCCCTATTCTTTCTGTAGCAAGAGAGTTCTGGGAGAGGAGGCTCCTGGGAATGTCCCAGGGAGACCAGGCAGGTGAAGGATGCACATGGTGGGGATCTGCTCCTTATTCTCCAGCCCTGTCATCATCCATCCTCATGGAGGTCACCTGTGGGGTTGGAGAGCCACCGTGCTTGGAGTGTGCTGGGAAAGGGAGGAGAGGCATAGCCCCTGGCTGGTGACCCTACTCCACAGAAAAGATCTGAGTGGAGCTGAGAGACAGGAGGGATGCAAGAGGAACCAGGATCCAAAAGTAGAGGCTGCTCTCAATATAGATCTCTCCTTGGCACCCTCTTGTAGATCCCACCTTGGAGAGCAAAAAGCCAGGGTGCTTTCACACCCCTGTTGCACCAGAACCCCTGGCCATGCAATTCCGGAGCCCAGTCAGCAGGGAGGTCAGAGGTCTCGCCTGTTCCTGGTCTCCTGGCAAGAAGGGGGCACGGGGAGGACTGCAGGGCACTTTGCCGGGGATTGCCACACATTTCCTAACCCCCCATCAGCCAGGAAGCCTCGCTGGCCACCTGGACGCTTCCTCGCGTGCAGCGAGGGCCTGTGACAGCCCGAGGAGCAGGGGTGGGTTTGGCTGCTTGCCCCGGTGGCGAGCTCGGCTCTCAGTGGCTGCACCGCTCCGGGCCCTGCCAGCCCCAGCCGGTGCCGGGAGCGAGAGCGGAGACAAAAGATCTTGTGTCCGCCTGCCAGCAGCCGGCCCCGCCGAGCGGCCGCCCGCCCAATTAAACCGTGCCCGCTTCCCATGCGGCAGGGGCGCCCGGCGGGCTCGCTGGCCCCCTCCCACCACCCACCGGCCCCAGGGGACCACCACCCTGTGGGGCCTCCCCTGCCTCCCTGCAGGCGCCAGCGCTTCCGCAGCTCTTGTCCAGCATGAATACGCGCCCTTGGTCCCCCGGCGAGGGCACCTCCACCGGCTCGTGCTGGGGATGACTCGCTCCATCCCCAAACACCTCCTGTTCCCCCAGATTTTCTCTCACCTCGGGGCTCGCAGCACCCGCCAGCGCAGGCAATGGAGTACTGAGCATCCCTCCCTGCTCCTGCTGCCCCCAAGGCTTGGATCAGGATGAGACCTGGCAGCAGCAAACTGCCGCGGCGGGAGCATCCCCACACCCCGTCCTGACCCACGGGGCCGGTGTCACATCCACTTAGTTGGCTCCGAAAATCCCTTGCCCTGACACCTTGTTAAATACCCACCAGGGGTCACAGTTCCTGGGATTCTTTTTCCTGCTTTTCCTTTACCCCGCTGAGACGTTTCGGTTGGCAAGACCTCTCCCCCCGCTATTAGGTATCTTTCGGGGAACAAGAAACCTAGATCACTTACAAATTAATTTGGAGTTAAACCTACAGAAAATGAGAAACATGCTGCTTTGCAGGAGAGAGTGCTTGGCCAGCGATCAAGAAAAATACATCCAAACCGCCCGATGCGGCGGCTCGGCCGCGGCCAGGGATGGGGGATGCGTGTTCAAGGTAGCCGGCAGCTGTGTTCGGGTGCACCTTAATGGAACTGAGGCCTTTCTTCCCAGTTAAAAGGGAAGAAGAGGGAGTACCGGCTTCCCAGCATGAGGGGGACCGTGGGGAAGGCTGGCAGAGGGTGCAGCACTGCAGCACGGGGGGTCAGCGGGATGGGGACCAGCCATCCCATGGCATATGGACACCTCTGCACTAGCGTTTCTCCATCACTGCATCCCTGGGGCCACAGCAGCTTGTGCCAGGGCTGGTTCCCGAGAGGGAGGAGGATGCCATGTCCCCTCATCCCACGGCGCCTTGTGCCAGGCCTCTGGCCAGCAAGGTGCCGTTGGTTGAGGGAATGTGGAGTGATGCAAAGGATCCTGAGCCCTTTGGCAGGCGGGTGGGAGCAGCCTCCTGTGCCAGGCACTCCCGGAGGGTCACGGGTGCGCGTTTGGCCGCCACCGCGCATTGTGTCTGCGGCGCGAGCGGCTGTGCCGGGAGGGGGCCATGCGGGGGAGGCCGGGGCGGCGGAAGAGCAGTGATAAGATAAAAGGTCTGCTTTCCCATGCCGAGGAGCCGGGGTGGGGGGGGGAAGCGGGGCGAGCGGCGAGGCCACCCAGGTTTCAAGCACTCGGCCTCGGCGCCTGACCCCGGCACATTCAGAGAGCACTTCCTAAATTTGTCTCCTGTGTTCCTGACTCACAAGCAATTTCCTCACCCATAAAACGGCGTCGGCATGAAAGGACTGGCCGGGACACCAATTACTTGTCACCATTTTACCACCCCGCTGCTCACCAGTTTGCAGCCCCCGGCAGTGCCTGGCCAAGATCTGCTGCCTCCTCACGGAGCCCCTCTGCCCAGGGGGACATGGCAGCCGGGGTCCCCTGTGCTGGAAGGCACAGCACAGAAGAGGGATCCCCAATGCCCGACACCTGACGACGCCCCCGAGCAGACCCATGCAGTGTCTCCAGTGCTCCTGGGCATCCTGACGGAATCACTCAGCCCAGCCTGCAATCAGGGGGACATCAACCATCCCCAGGCCCCTCAGCCCTGTACCAGTGTCAACCCTGTGCTGGCATTAGTATTAAAGACACTTCTATGTGTCTGCATGGGAGGAAGCAAGGCTCCATCATCACAACTGTGGTAGCACCACGCTCAGTGCTGCGTACAGCCAATGGCCCTAACACAAAACCCGTGAATCCATGCTGGCACAGGGCATTGCCATTCGGGTGTCTCCATGCCCTGCTTTGTTTCTGCTCCCTGGGCCTCTGTGCCACCTCATCTGTCTGTCCCTGGTCACCAGTGCCATGCCAAATGCTGTCACATCCCCAGCTGCTCCCGCATTCAGGGGATGTGGAGGGGGACAGACTGGGGCAGAAGGGCATGGAGTTGTGGAGGTCTCAGAAGGGTCTGAGCACAGCCAGGGATCCTGGGAAGCCCCCATCTGCCTCCTGGGACTGGGGACATGCTGTGCGGCTGTGGCTGCAGCCCGACCTTCCCCAGCAGCACTTACCCACTGTCCCCGCAGAAAATCGCTCCAGCTCCGTGCCGGCAGCGGGTGAGGATTGCCCAGGGCCTGGCAAGCACCACAGCCGCTGCTAAACGGGTTTTGTGGTGGGATTTAGGGACTTTTCTGCTGGGTAATTGATTTGCCCAGGCAGTAAAAGATCAAGGCAGGGGCTCAGACGGTGGCTCCCAGCATCTGCCCACTGAGCAGGCCAAGGCACGGGTGGCTCAGGGCACAGCCGGGGCCAGCGATCCCCAGTGCCACGATGCGCAGTGTGGGGTGCCATGGCTCCACAGCAATGGCGCGGGTGCTACAGTTCCATCCAGGAGCTCCCTTGCAGCACACCCCCGCTTCTGCATCCTTGCATCCCCCTCCCCAGCCCCACCACAAAACAGCCCCCAAAGGAGACAAAAGGGGCTGTTTGGGGACCTGCCACCTGCTAGTCCCCATCCTACAATACCGCAGTAAAGAGGCACCAAACAAAGGCCTTAAAATCCTAAAGGGGCCCATTCATTAGGGTGACAAAGGGGGAAAGAACTACATTATCATAATTAATCCCGGTGCTGGCAGTGGGTGGCAGGGCTCTCTGTCTTCCAAGGTGGTGTGGGGACGGCCGGTGTCACCACGTCCACACGCTATTGTGCGCCATGGCCTTGCAGGGCTTAGGCGGGTTTTAAGCTCTGTAAACACCACAAGACCCCCGCCACAGCTACCAGGGATGCCGTCCTTCCCCCTGGCCCCTCCCCAGCCCTGGCTGTTTGTGTCCTTGCTGCAGACCCCCCCCAAAATCCCAGGACTGGGATGTGTCCACTGTGCCCCCTTGGTGCACCTGTCCCTAAGACCGCTGGGGAGTGGGGAAAAGCTCAGAGACCCAGGTCCTGCTCGTGGTGCTGGAATGGGGGCTTGCTGTCTATATTCCATGTTTTATTTCCCATGGAGATTTACTCCAGGTGTGATGTGGCAGGGACTGCTCAGGGTTTCCCTGGCCTGGAAGATGGGGCTTTATCCTTCCCTGCTATCTTACCCCTATGTGGAGGTACAAAGTGGACTCTGACCTGTGGCCCAGCTGTTGGTTGTTCTCTGCGCTTTGGGAGGCACAGGGAAACTGAGGCGCAGTGTGGTGCACACAGAGGTGCATGGGGGTTTTAAGGGATGTTAATGCCCCATCTCCAGTCCTCTTTGGTGGATGCTGCCTCCCTTCTCCATCTCTTGGGATGCATCATCCCTTGGGACACACAGGTACTGGCTGATGAAGCAATGGGGCTGGGGACACACTGACACTGCCTGTCCATCTGTGGGGCTCACCCTGCACCCCCAGCTCTTCGGCAACCCCGATGGGGTCCCAGTGCTGGGTGCTGTGCAGCCCTGGGGTCCCTGAGAGCCTGTGCCTGGCTCCAGGCCGTGGCCAGCGGGCTGTGCCGGTGGTTGGGAGAGCACCATCTGGTTTCCAACTAACTAACGCCCGGCGCTGGCTCCCGGCAGAGGAGTTGCTGCTGCGGCGGCGGCTGTTTACAGCGTGCTGAGGCTCTGGCATGTCCCTGCCAAGTTCCCTCTGCTTCTCCCCCCGGCCACGGGGCTCTGGGGCTGCATGGTGGCCATGCAAAGCCCAGTTCCACGCCCCAGCCTCTGCCCAGTCTCTGCTTGCCCGGAGGATGCTGCTGCCCGCCGAGGCTGTTGTCCCGGGCTGCCCTTCCTGAGGAGTGCTCGCTGCGGCGGAGCTCCTGCCACGGGGATTTTCACATCTCCTTTGCTCAGCAGGGTGGGACACGCAGTGTGGGGACAGGGTGGACTCCCCGGACACTCCGTCCTCTCTGTGGGTGCTCTGTGGGTGCGGTGCCCTGCGCTTAGCAGCTCCCACCGCATCCTGCCAGCTCATCCCGGCATCTCCCTGCGGTGGGGGCGAGGGGCGAGGGTGGGCAGAGCCCCGGGTGGCCCCTGCGCGGGGCTCCCGCCTCGCACCCTCGGCTCCCGCAGCCACCAGTGCCACAGAGACACTGCGCAGGGTGGGGGCTGCGCGGAGCCATTTGCCTTTAATTGAATTTATTTGTTACAACCCCAAACAATGTAAAGCAGCCTTCTCCCAGGCTCCAGCTGCCTGCCTGCCCATTAAAATACCATCTAGAACAGCAAATCCCCCCTCCCGCCTTGATATAAAACAGCCGGTCAGCAAGAAGCGGCAAGAGAAGTCTCTCTGCATGCGAGCCGAGCCCCTGTTCCCTATCCTGCTCCCCCAAGGCCGGTGGCCTGCAGGGCTCCCAGTCCCCCTCCGGGTGGCTCCGGGAGAAATATGTGCCCTGCAGGGAAACTCAAAGCCCATCTCTGTGGCGTCAGGGCAGGGCAGGCTGAGCCCTGTCCTGCCCACAGGCGTTTTCCAGTTGGGTTTTCAATCCTCACTGGCGTGGCAGGATCTGGCCCTGTCACTGGTATTGTCACTCCCGCTGCAAAGCTTGGGATCTCCGAACCAGCTGCCCTCCTGCCAAGCCCTACAGCTTCTTGCTTGGGGTGCAAGTCACCACGCTGTGATGGTGCTGCCGTGGCACACAGGTCCTGGGGACAGCTGGTCCCTAGGGACCACAGTGGCAGCGGGTGGACAGTGGAACAGGGGTGCATGGTGTGGAGCAGGCAGTGGTGCCAGGGGTGATCCTGTCTTGCATGGTGCTCCTGTGGCACAGCATCCTGGTGCCAGTGTGCATGAGCCAGGATGGGGTCATGGAAGCTGGTCCTGCAGCACTGGGTGCCCATGTCCTAGGGAAACCCTTGATACCCTGGGAAGAGGCAAAGCCAGCTCATCCCCAGGCCCTGGCAGACACTGAGCAGGTCTCCATGGACCATTCCATGACTTTTCTGAGGATATTGATAACATTTCCCAGGGTGCAGGGCAGCAGTGGGAGAGCCCATTGGGAAACCAATGATGACAGGTAGGGAGCTGATGGAGAACATGGGGCAGGGGAACCAGCCATGCTGGAAAGGAGGACAACAACTTATATTTTAAATATTAAGTTGATAAAAAGGTGCAGCTGCCCAGCAGTAGTGCGGGTCCACTGGGAAGCGGAATGGTGGAGCTGTTAATAGCAATCAGGCAGCAGAAGTGCTGAATAGCTGTTTCCCTTCTGTATTTGGGGACAAGCCAGATGCTACAGGCCTATCGCTGGACGAGGGAAAAACCCTTTACGTGCTGCTAAGGCGCAGGAGAGCTCAGCAGCAGCAGGCTGGGCTGGTGGGGGCCATGACTGGGGGGCACAGAGAAACTGCCCCAGGAACTCAGTTTATTCATCGGGGTTTCCCTCATTTTTGGCCAGTAAGGAAACACCAAGTTGAGCATCGCCAGCATTGCTCCAAGTAAGTGATGGGGGGATTGCACATGGGTTGGATGCTGTTCCATGTTAGTTTACCAACCTCCCTGGGTGCCCTCAGCAGCTTCTTGGGGCACCTTCACCTGTGGGAGCAGCAGCAGGTCTATCCAATAAAGGACTGAGAAGGGAGTGAAATGAGCAGAGAAACAATCCTAAGCACCCCACAAATTACTGGTGGCATTTTACCCCAGCACACCTCCTGTGCCCCATGGATGGGTTTTCTGTGCCCCCTACCTCCCGCTGTGGCGTGTTGGGCTTGGCTCCCCATGGCAGGGGATGGGGCAGTGCTTGTGGGTACACCCAAGGAGTGGAGCATCTTCCTGCCCCCACTATGGCCTGGAGGAATATCTGGCCTTTGGGGAGGACAACTGATACTGGGGGTGGGTGGACACCTTGCTTTTGTGGGGGAGATGAATTTTCTGGGAAAAAGGTATTAATGGGGACACCTGCTCCTTTGGGGGAGGACACCTGGCCCTTGAAGAAGAGATGCCCATCCCTTGGGATGGCTGTAAGAGCGATGCATAGACTTTGGGAGAGCACTGCTTTTCCCTTAATATAGCTATGTGGGGGCTGCCAAGCCCTTGGCTGGTGGCCATAGCGGGATATCCAGACTTGAGGAGGGCTGTCTATCTCTTGGGAAGTAGCTGTGGGAAGGTGCTTGGCCCTTGGGGTGGCTAAGGGGGAGTCTGCCCAGCTCTGGGGAGAGGGAGCNGAGTCTATAAGCACAACACCCTTCCCTTGGGACACCCTCGGGAGGGATGTGCATCCCTTGGGGCATCTCCAGGGAGCTGCCTACCCTTTGAGGGGTAGCTGTGGAAGAAGGATGTAGGGAATGCTTTACTTGTCGGGTCCCCATCCTCGGGGAGACAGCTATGG